>VZRR01007600.1:476440-647577 GCA_013398015.1 Oreocharis arfaki
ACACAGTGTAGGCCGCGTAGAGGGAGAAGAGGCCGTACGCGACGATGAGGGCGGAGCAGAGCCGCCTGCGAGCGCCCCGCATGCCGCCCGGCGCGGGCGGAAGGCCCGGCGGGGGGCGCCGGGAGGCGGCGGCGGGAGCAGACTCCGCCCGCCGGCCTGGGCTGCGTCCGCTGCCGAGGAGGCTCAGAGCCGCCGGTGCCATGACCTGCCCCTGCTCGCAGCCCCCCGAGCGCTGCCGCGCCGCTGTGCGATGATGTGTAAGGAGGTTGTAAACGGATAGACTTCCCATAGTCAGGTTATGGGAATTTTATATAATGGGGAAAGTTTGGACAGATCAGAGTGAGTCATGTTCCATAGAAAGAGAAAGATAGAAAGACTGTCCACGAGTCCTTTTAGAGGCTAGGTGCTACAGCTTCTGTAAAGCCTCTAGCAGCCTGTAGACAAACACCATGACTCTAATGGTAGCCAAAAGCACAGCAACCTTCACCTACCCAAAGGAGAGAGAGTCTAGAACAGTATACGTTGTAATGCACTGCACAACCTACAGCCTTTTCTGGGTCTGAGTGGGTTTTTTCTTGATCAGTTTCTTACCCTTATGGACACTAAACATTGCTCTGAACCTGGCCTAAAATTCATTCAATGGACCACTGCTTGTTCCCAACTGAAATGTAACTACTTAAAAGGCCTTCTGAATTAGGCTTACAGTCAGCCTACTGCCAAATCCTTAATCTAATTTAATTGCTTATAGATTTGCTGAACTGTAAATCTAGCCTGATGACCCACAGTGGCAGCAATCACAGAATAGCTGGGGTGGGAAGGCACCTTCAAGATCATTAAATTCCAATCCCTTGCCACAGGCAGCGATACTTCCCACTGGACCAGGTTGCTCAAAGACCTGGGTCACTTCAAAGAACAGGACATTCACAATTTTTCTGTCTTACCACACTCGTAATAAAAAGATTTCCTCCTTTCTGTTTGAAGCCATTGCCCTGTGTCATGTCACTACTAGCCCTGGTAAAAAGTTTTTCTTTTAAGTTCCTTTTATATACTGATTCTTTTATATACTACCCATTAAACCCCTACATATAAGGCAAATAACACTTGTCAATACTACTGGTAATCTGTTGCAAAATTGCAGGTCAATACACTTGTTCCTGTTAGGTGTCATGACCACTTTGCTTTGATTATAGTGATTTATAATTTTATGAAAGAAGTGCACTTCATAAATGCTTTCACAATGAAGACTGAGCTTCTCTCTAGCTTAGTGCATCTGAGTGAATGCACAAGGAACTGGTGCAGTCACAAACTTCGGGAAGACCAGCAACATGGTATCTGTAGTGGTCAATATTAAAATAAACTATTATCAGTTTTAACTGCAGCCTGTTTTCTAGACTTTAGTTAGCATACTAACTGCATCTGTGTGCTGAGTTGCTAAAATTTAAGGAAAATAATCTTTGTACAAACACTTTAACTTAAAACAGAATACAATAATGAAGGTATGATAAACATAGAACCAAAGGGAAATAAGATGGTAGTAGAAATTAATTACAAAGGGCAAAGAAGAATGAAAAATGTTTAATCGTTTGGAAACACAGGCTTCCTATTGCATAACTGCTTTGGATGATGGTTAGAAAGTTCTCTTTTCTTCCCACACAGATGCAGTTTATTCTTATAAAAATGATATTAGAGACTTGAAAAGAAAAAGTAAAGAAGGATTACACTGAGAAGAGTTTGGATTACAGACCATCTCAAAAATAGTGTCTTAAAAGTCTGCATTTGATCGTGTGCATTTCAATAAGAAATGAGAAAGTGAATGTGATTTGGAATAGCAGTGATTATTGCTGAGCAGGTCTTTCACAATAGTGATGATAGTGTAGTCTTATTTACAGCAGAGAAGAAAGGTATACCAACCAAAGTGAGGTAAACAGGCAGTATCAACCAAAGTCTTAAAACAACTGTAGTAGATGGCAATGCTTGATCATTTGGAAAGAAACCCAAACCCAGAAGTGAAAACGTGTGAGAAGGAAGAGGATATACTTTTGAGCATAGCATCTTAATCTTATATTTCCTAATCTTATTAACTCGTACATTTTGCGAGTTGCATTGTCTCATTTCATGGGCAAAACAGGATGTAAAAAGCTATACATAATGTAAAAAAGTATATTAATTTTATAAAACTTTTTTATTCTTTTCCAGCCAGTTCAGGACAGACTCAAATAAATGGTTTTCCTGTAATACAAACTCACATCACATAGAAACAAGCGGTAATTAAGAATATAGTGTTAAGAATGTACTAAGGGGGAGAGTGTGTGTGTGTGTGTGTGTGAGGGGCTGACTTAACAGAATGCCTACCCGAATTAAGATCTTGGGGTAGGAGTTTTTTCTAGGAATTATGGGAGTAAAACTTACAGAAACATTGAACTGGAAGAACACCTTAACCATGGTATTCCCTGAAATCATGGAAAAACATGCAGCAGGTACCAAATTTAGGAATTGAATTTCATACACAGCGTCTGTAGGCGCCTACAAAGCCCAGCAAGTACTCCTTCCTAGCACTCTATAACAAATTTCTGGTAGAAGACCAAAAGCCGAGTGTTATGTCATCAGAAGGGAAGAGAAATCAAAAGCATCAGTGATGTCTTGGACCTCTGTCAAAGACAAGATCATTATATCTCTAGATGGCGTTAAGAAGCAGACATGCCCTCCAGCATAAGAGAGGGTGAAAAGTCCAACAGCCACAGCTAATGAGACTTGGGAAAATCCTGAACCCAGATCTAGTAAATCAGGAGGCTTATATTCTTTCTTAGCTCTGAGACAGCTTGCTGTATGATCTTCTGGCAGCTTATCTTGTCTCAGGGGGCTCCAACTGACCACTTGTAAAATGTACAAAACTGAGCTTCTTGGACTGTTAGGAATCCTAGCTGATAAAAAATAGTTGATGTTTTCTTTGAATGGAAGTTACTCAATAAAGACAGAAGGAGTTTTAACAAAAAATGAGAGTGTATTTAATAACAAGGATTTTACACAGTAAACAATTAAGCTTTACGAGTTCTTTTCAGGATAAGGCATCATAAATTAGGAGACAGTATAAAAATGTATCATCAGGTTCAATAACTGTTTAGAGACAGGAAAAAAATAAAAAAGAGCACGGAAGTGTCAAGTACCTTCAAGAAACATCTATTCTGTTCAAGAATTCATTAAAACAAATGAAAATTAACCTGGAGTTTCAGAATTAGGATTGAGTGCAACTGAAAGCCTAAATCAAAATACATTCTGCTGTACATCAGGTAATTTGAGTAAGCAACTCAGAAAGTAAGGGTTTTTTCTTGTGAAAACTATTCTTTTTCTGTACATATTATGATAAAAACAGAATTTCCTGGTACTTGTTTTTATGACTCATGACTGCCTACAATAAATTATTCTTTGGTCTCTGTTACTCCCAACAAAATGCTTGCAAAACTGCTTGTCTTGTCTTCGTCTCTGCTCATTGACTATTGGGTTACAATTGCAGATGTCGCTGGGAAGTTTCAAAAAGCTGTATTGATCAACATGTGACATAGGCAGATCTGAGCAAGGTTTTAAAGCAGAGTTAGGAACGAAAGAAAGCCCCAGTTAGACGTCTAACTAGAACATGGCAGACAGTTGTTGCCAGAATCCCTGCAGAAAGGTGCTGAGCTTCAGTTACTGCTCTATTGGTCCTGTTCTCATTAAGACGTTTGCAGGGTTTTCTTCTGCCACCTGCAGACCGTTGTAGGCAGCCGCTGTTACAATTTGTTTACAAAAGCCTGAATCTCCTCTTAAGGCTGCCCCATACAAGGCTGAATGAAAGTGAGAACCCTGCAGAAGACAATTAAAGATATGAAGCTGGAGAGGCCTCTCTGCTGGCCACAGATCACAGTGCCCATTCCTAGCCTCTGGCAGAGGTGCTCTGGATAAGTCTCTCGAGATGAGAGAGGTAACAGTATTTGGTGCTTGTTAGTTCTTGATTGATAGAAATGCTCTGTTCTGCTGGCTCTGGTTTGTAGGAGTACACCCTGACATCATCCTTCAGGCAGAACAAGGCTCAGGCTAATTTCATTTTTACCTGAAACTAATTACAGTGGCTGCCTTATCACTTCAACAGGGTATTGCTTGAGGCAGGGAGGTGATGGTAAGGAACTTCTGGTGGTGGTAAAAAATTAAGGGCAGTGAGCTCTTACTCTTTGGTACAGGTAGATCAATAAGAGGGTGTCCACCTGTGGCCTTCTAAGTTCATAGTTTAGGTGAGGGCAGTCTTCCTGAGAAACTAATGCACTGCAGGAGCATCAGAATAAAGTAGTTTTTCAGCCTAATGAAATGGCAAAACCAACTGCCTTACCTACGTACTTCTGTCTCTCTCTCGCATTCAAGATACATCTATCTGAAGACATTTTTAGATAACAAAGGGTAATGCTCCCATGTGTTTAGACATTTAGATAAGACATTTAGAGTGTCTCCAGGCTGAAGTCTGTACAGATAACTGTTCTATTCCATTATATTCTGTTCAGTCGAAGCCTAAAGCCTCTCAGAACACTGTGTTTCCTCCTGAGACACAGAAAGAAAGGACTCATAGCTGCTGTTTTCTAGACTGTTTTCATGCCTTACACATTTTGAATGTCTATGTCAGGACTGGGTTAGACCTTTCCAACAAATGGGTTTGATGTAAGCCATGCATTACTAAACATACAAAACTGTTGTTAACCATGCTCCCTCTTGTTTCCTGAACTGTCACATCTCCAGTATTTTTCTAAGTTGTTATATAATAAGGGAAGGTAGTAAAGTCAGTTCCCTGCTCCTTTAACATTTCTTTGGATGTTCCCACCCAGATAAAAACTTTATGGCTCATTTGCTATCTCGATAGGCTAAATACAGCCTTTTAAAAACCACTGTTTTCACAATCTTTTACAATCTCATGTACAAATCTAAGATAGATAAATGTCTTAAACATTTATGAAATAAATAAACATTTCTAAAACCAGTGTTGTTACATTGGCCTTTTGTATAGATCTTCAATGTTTTCGTGGTATGTATGATTTCATTGTGGATAGATAGGATTATAATATCTCCTCACCTTTCTTACTGAGTAACATAAAGACATATTTGTGTGACACTGTCATCTAGCAGATTCAAAGGGAAAGAATTTATTCTTACAGGAAGAACTGCAGTGGGGTTTATACTGGCAGGAATTTTGGCTATATTTTAAAATAAAACTATATTAGCATATCACGCTGTGGTGTGAGTCATCTAAGTTTCTGTGTCATGGGGAAGAAAGGATCATTTAGAGTCTGCAGTGCTAATTGAGGTGTTTACAGTGCCATTTAAAATCACTTGACACTGAAATTCTTTAGAAAATAATTTCTGGAAGGCAAGCAACATAATTTCTTGTGGAGGAATTCTAGAGCTGTAGTTTCTGGTTCCCTCTGGCGCGGGAACAACTCGCTTCTGGCACTTGATCAGGCTTTTTTCTATGATATTCGGCTATGGGCTTCATTTACATGGCAGTTACATGGGTGATAAGAGAAGGAACATAGGGCACTTGGCAAAGTGCAGCAGTGAGTGACCTGTCTGAACAGTTCCTGTGAGCTGTGATTCATTTACTTCCTCTGTCTGGTGATTTATCAGTAGGCAGAGCAGGTATGTGTGAAAGTTGTTCAGGCTGGCACATTTATAGGCTGGGAATTGAGGTGTTGGGTTTTTTTGTGTTTGTTTTTTTTTGATCTGTAGTGATAAAACAGAAGGAAAGGCTCTGAGACGAACCAAAAGAAGCTTCCTTAAGCATGGTGTCTTCACTCCTCCATGCCCTAGCTGGGCTAGCTACCAAGAAGAGTAGAGTCACAGCTCTGTTTGGGTTTCATGTTAGTGGTCAGCCTGAAGGCGCTTTAAGAGATTCTAGTTTACTTCCCACTGTGTAAGTTTTAAGAAGACACACAAAATCAGTTACTTACTGCTTCTTAGCTGAGAAGCAGCTAATTTCAGCAAAGAAAAATTTTTGAAACACCAACACATTTTTTTTTGTGATTGTGAGCATTTCTCTCAGCTATTTATACCAGAATTACCTAAGGAAATGCAGCTGTGCCCTTCTTCTTATGTATGCAGTCTAAATCAAATCCTCTGTGTCTATTTTATCTTCCTAATTTTTGTATTTTTTTTACTACTAGACATGGAAATAATGGAAGCCCCAGGCTTTCTGAACATATCCTAATAGGAAATGAGTTGAAAGAACTGAAAAAAGAAGCTAATTGTTAAAGCTGTAGCAAGTAGTATGATTTTATATTTAGAAGCCACCTTTTTAGTTTTGAGCATATGATTCTTCCTGTTCAGCTTTTTCATCCCACTGAAAGGTTTTATTTATATGGCAAATTCTTTTAAATCTTCGGATTGATAGTAAATGGAAGACTATTACAATTTTTTTAGCATCAGAACTTCTACTGTTCGGAAGTTAATTTGCTCTTATTTTCAGAGATTCCTGATTGCCTCATTATTGGCCATTTGCCTGGCCTGCCATCTACTGTTGCTTCTAAAGTGGCTTACATGGCCTTCAAGGTATATGGCTGTGTGCTGGACTGAGAAATTGTGTGAATTGTACTTTGAAAGCCTGCTTTCAGCAGGGTAATTTATCGTTTGTTAGGATGGAATTTCAAGATATGTTATCTTTGCTTATCATCCTTTCAGATGTACTCTGTCACAAGGGAACAAATAAAGTGACTCGCCATTTATATTCCAAATGGCATCTATTTATTCAATCTCACAGTTCCCTAATGATTAAGTGAAGCTATTTAAATGAGAACAGAATGTTTCTCTTTTAATATGGGAGCACTGCCTGTCCATCAGGTAGGCATGCTCTAACAGAAAGACAAATCTGTTCTCCTGTTGAAGCTGATTAGATGTCCTGTCGTGATGAAGGTAGTGGTTTTTTAACACTGCATCTTTTGTCCTGGCCAGAGATAACAGGATCTCTTTCTTCAAGGGTCTCAAGGTGCTGCTGTGAGACTTGTCACTCAAGCTTTATTGACAAGAAGATCTGATTGAATGGAGTCAGCTGCCACATTTCCAGCAGTTTGAGGAGAAGTTTTTGCTATATCTTAATGAGAGTGTCTTTACAGGCTTCAGGAAGGAGGTAAATTGAAAGTGTCCACACATGAATGATTTCAGTTTTCCTAAAGCTGAAGTCCAGTTTAGGTCCTCTGTGAATACTCTGTGTACGTTCCAGAGTTAAAGTCCAATCCACCACCTACTGTCATGAGAAGGCAAAATCCAATGCAGAGTACTGGGCCTGAGGAAGGGCAGTCTCTGCTCATAGCATTCTCGGGTGGAGACAGCTCAGATATTCCAGTAGCGCCATTTCACTTTCTACAGGCAACGAGTTACACAGCCAGCGTGTGGCACCCACCAGAACAGGAAGAGCATGAGTGAGAGTTTGTGCACTGATTTCTAATCCACTGAAAGGAGTTTATGTGTCGATGTTGCAGACTTTAGCATATGTTTGATATACTTATTTTGTGTTTCTGATGGTGCATATTTGATCCACCTGTATGTATTTGCTCCGTTCTAAAAAGCTTTCGGATGAACATGTTGGCAGCTCACTTTGCAGGGCAGTATATTGTTAAGACAAGGATGTTGCCTGTGGATGTTGTGAACCTATACATATTGAAATACCCACATTTGAATACAGATCTATAAATATTGGTTACAGAGTTTGATTTCAGCTGTGTATGGGAGTTGCTGTGTCCAAATAGCTGACACTGGCAGTGCTTGCACTAATTCATAAAGGACATTTGCCATTTTCTGAGAGAATATTTGGTAGGAGACTGTGACATTCTTGGTGGGAATATCCATAACTTCTGCTGGTTTAAGCGAATATTAAAGGAGAATTACATTACATGCTGTCAGGGTTATGATGTCAGTGCCTCTAGTCTGGGGCCTCTACAGGGAAACGGTCCAGAGAGGAGACGCAGGACCAACACTGCTGCTGAGGGAGACTCAGATGAGTTTGATACATTCAGGGAATTTTTCCAGTGCTTCCTGATTTGGTAGTCGTTGGAACTTCTCACAATGGTATAGCTGTGAATTTGGTAAAAGAGCTGCTCAGTGGTTGTCATAAGAAGTTAAATTATCGAAACCCAAGAAAATTGCATAACAAATTTACAAGCCAGGCAGCCAAGATAGAAAGCAGAGGGAAAGAGGCTGTCTTAACACTGAACCTCCTAACACATCATGATGAGTATGGCCAGGAATTTATTCTAATCTATTTAACACCTTGTTTTTCTTTATATTAAAACATTGTTCAATAAAAGAAGAGGGAAAAACTCATCTCCTCGTCACTGTCTTGATCCCCATAACAGCATATCTGTTCTGTTTTCTGGGGCAGCATGACCTGCCTAAGAGCAATCAGCACTGTTAAGCATTGCTGCAACAGGAATAGCAGCTGCCTGAAGCGGACAGAGGCATGACAGTATGGGGTCAGCTGACAGTATCCTTCACTCATTGTTGGGATTGATCCCTTATTTTCCAGTTAATTTTAGAGCATTTTTAATCTTTATTTACAAGAAAACAGTTCCTGATAAAAATTCACGCTACCAATATAAAAATCCTTTGAATATTTCAATTATGATTAGTGGTTTGGTTTTATCAGTATTCAGTAATATACATTTTTTTGAGAACTTCATAGAGACTTTAATTTCAAATACAGTATCTCATGAGCACTGCTTATATGTGTTCTAACAGTACAATGAATAGAGAGGGGTTTATTTCTGATTTTTGTCCATATGAAGTTGCTGAAGGAATACAGTTCAGTAAACTTGAAATGTTTGGCAATACTGAGTACAACTTGATGATTTTTTTGAATATAAAATCCTTTTCTGCCACATTCCGTGTAAAAAAGAAATCCACCAGGTAAGAAGAGAAAAAAATAGAGAAAAAGAGAGAAAGAGGGAGTGATTTTTCTTACACTATGTTGACCGTAGTGTGTGTTTGATTGTAAATTCTTATCTTTGGTTCTGCTATGTTTTACATGATATCTGTACAAAGATGTAAAAGGATTAGCTTGGTTATTGTATGAATTAAATAGCTTCATTTAAGGTAGAGAAGACCTCATCCTAATAACTGCACAGCAATATGGCAGATGAATTTCAGTGCAAACAAGGGCTGTTAATGCTTTTGGTTTGAAAAAAGAAAGACTCTCTCTAACTAGGGGTACAGAATGATCGTCTCTGAATCAGTTGTTATGATACACAGAGAAAAGACCTAGAGTTATCACAGCGAGTGCTCTAAAACCATCAGAGAATGTCAAAAAGGCCTCACATTAAATATCATTAGGGAAGGAGTCATTGTGCCACTGAGTAAATAAATGGTTTTATTTTCTAGTCTTGGGAGGAAAGAAAGGGACTTAATGACTGTTGATAGATTTCTTAATCGGATACTGAAGTCCCATCATAGGCATTCACTTCCCTTTTATGAAAAGGATGATGATGGTACAGGGTGGTACAACCTTGATGGTACAACCAATTACCAAAAAAAACCCCACACTATACTCTCTTCACTAATAATTCCTGTCACAAACAGTTTTACAGCAAACTCCCCAAAATAGTTATCTTTCTGCTTATTTATTTATTCTACTTAGAATTAGTCTTTATTATGTCTTGATACTATTCTAAGCAGATTGCAAAAGTAATTAATGTCGTGAACAGGATTTAAAACTTAACTTTCTAGCATCTCCCTTATACCGAGTCCTGCCCTTACACTGATGGCAGCCGTATTAACATATGACCTCTACTTCCAAATTTAGTTCATAGATACAAAATTTTGGGAAAGCCTCTCCTGCAGTAAGTCAATATGTTCAAAGGCAAGACTGCCTGTGTATGGATCAGATGAAAGATTTACCTTGTTAAGTGTCTTGCCAGTGATAAAGGTCACCAATGTAAGACCCCTTAAATAGGTAAGATGCTATCAAGTTGTCTGCAGCCCTCAACAGACCACCCTGAAGACGAGCAGTATACAGATTTACTGCTTCCTGAGCATAGGACCAGACAGATTCTTCTCAAATGCAGCCTCAGCCCAGGCTGTCTGCTGCAAATTAAAACCCTTCCAGGGGGAGTGGTCAGGGACTTTCACGGAAGGACCCTGTGTCACTGGACTATCTGATGTCATGACCTCCAGGAGAGGTAGCCACTGCACAGAGCATGGGACACATATATGGTGCCAGTAAGGATGCCCTAGAAGTGCTGTAGAGCACGTTCTCAAATCCCCTCTCTGTTGACACCATGTCATGACGTACCCTGTGACAGACAATAGACAGCAGCAGTTAATTTGGCTCTGAGGCCATGTGTGGGGCTGGCTGTTCTTCACAGCAGAATGGCTGTAGCCTCATGATCCAAGGTGGCAAAACTCATTAACCTTTCAGCATAAATTGGCCTCGTGCCACCTTCTTTGTTGCTGTACCAGAGGCAGGTGACTTCAGCAGCTGTGATGTCTGCACCTGCCAGCACATCCTGCAAGGAGGAAGGCAGGTGTGCACCCAGCGTGTGTCATCACAGAGAAATACAGGTAAGTGGAATTTATCTAACTCTGCAATGCAGAGTTTACAGCTCGTCCTGTACATCAGGCATGTGATCTTATCTCCTTTGGGTACCACCAAGCTTTGGGAGTTCTGGCCTGGTTTAAGTGTTAAACCCACCACCTTTCATTATATTCAAAATACAAGTGGGAGCTGACCCAGGGCACAGGGGCCAAACACTTGCAATGGAAAGCATCTGTTCATATATGACAAGTCAGACAAAGTCTTTGCTGATGAAAGCTATAAACAATTTTCAAATAGTTATGTTGATTTTAAGGAGGCTCTCTGTGAAGATATTCCAGTGGCAAGAAACTGAAAGCTTCTAAATTACTTCTTTTTTTTTTTTGCTCATATTCTTAATAAACTGTAGAAGCACTACCTTAGGCTACTGGGTGGAAACCAGGCAACATTAGTATTTTAAAACAGATTTGCACAATTGCATACTTTAAGGCATAATTATGGAGAGCTTGTTTTGTTTGTAGGTATCAACATCTGTTATCCTATCTAGCCTGTCAACCATGGTATGTGCTTTTGGTTTCTCCAAATAGATATTAAATATAAAGAGAATACAAGCAGGATCCTCTGTAACACAATTTTGAACTTTCCACAAATGAGATGAAGAAACATTATCTTTTTGTGAGCCTCTATGTAGAGAATAAAAAGCTTTTGATAATGACTGATATTCACACTGTCATTAAGTGTTGGTTGAAATACAAGTTTCTATAAGTACTGAACATGTAATGACCCAAATGGCAATATTCATTAGATGACAAATGTCATGGGAATGTTTCTGGGGAGAAGTGTCTGCCCTCATGACACAGATTGCCTCTCCACTGCATACAACGCAGACCCAAGCCATCCCTCCAGCTCTCTGGTCAATACTGTCCACAAGAAGGGTCTTGGAAATCACCAAGCATGTGAGGTGATGACGAAGGACAAGGCAGTTGTAGCAACTCCAGGCCCACAGTCTGTGAGGCCAGGTGTTACAGACAGTGGGTGGCACCACAGTGTACACAAGGCACTGAAGGAGGAAAGGGTGTCTCAGATGGATACCACAGGCAATAAATATCTAGGACCAAGATGGCTTGGAAATTTGTTTATAATTTAATTTTACACATTGTGTTGGATTTTATACTGTTAAAAAGGCACTGTCTAGTTCATAACTGGCAGTTTATTTAGGCTTTGGCTCACCTTTATATATTTGTTGATCAACAATCAGTTGTTTCTGTAATGTGTTGTCTGTGACCCATTATTATGAAAAAATGAATCACTACATCCTACCAAAAAATTTCATTGCCTTATCAAAAAACACAGAATCATTCATCAAACTATTATATGGGTCCCCATGAGTCACAAGATTCGTAATTAAATGGATGGAAAACACAGATAAAGCCTTTTGTCAATAAGTACACATAAATTAGTCAGGCACAATATACTCCCTGCATATTAGAGAAAGTCTCTTTCTCCCAGGCACCTCTATGCTATTAAAAGAATTATGTAACATGTAAAGTAGTCAAGTTAGGAATGCCTATCTGGTGAGTGAGGCCAGGATGGTGGGGTAGTCTGGTGTTCCCAGCCTCGCTGCAGTGCTGCCCATGCACACCAGTACCATGCCCATGCTGGTGCCCCAGCTTGTTTAGGGAAGCATTTGCTGCTTGGCTCCGGGACGCTGTGCAGCCTGGCTTGCAGCAGCCTCGCAGCGGTGGCTGCCAGCCGGTGGCCTCTGCCACCTCTGCCTGGCCTTCAGCCTGCTCCATGCACCCACTGCATCCCATTGTACTTAACAGCCAAAGGAATTTTTTTTTTGATACAAAGCTCTGGCGGCTGGTCTCTGTTTCAGATCCCAGGCCTGCCTTTGTAGCAGGTAAGATGTCCAGAGAAGCTGTTTCTCCAGATTTCTCTGTTTCCTCTAAACTTCCCCTTTTTGTCCTACGTTTCTTGCGTGCAGATGCATGCCAAGAAGATCTTCCTCTTACTTTCTGTACCTGCAAGAGCTCACAGTTATATCCTTACATCCATGCAAACACAGGGATGGAGAGGAAGTCATGGGTGAAACCGGGAAAGGTCTGGGACAGAGACAAGTTGTGAGGGATGGACATACTGCAGTTGATGAGGGGGTGATCTGTGGTAGCAGAGCACTCTGCTTTGGCAGCTGTGTAGGAAATTCACTGAGAAAGCCTGTAGGGATAGAGAAGGATGTCAGCTTCCCAGTGTGAGCTCATTCCTGCTCTAGCCTGTATAGCACAATTCTGCATGCTGGGTCTGAAAAATCTTTACTCTATTGAGGAACCAGCTGGTGAAATGACAGTGATAACTTTTCTGCTTAAAAGATAATAGAAGAACCTAGGAACCAATGCTTTTTAAACTGAACTGTTACAAACAGAAGAAACCACCAAGATTGCCAATTCAGACTCTTGGTAACTAAGAAATACCAGAATTGCAGAAAAAGTCTCTACAGCATCATGGATATATATGCATTATACTGTACCTTCATTTCTTCTTTATACGTCATTTTCTCATAGGACCTATGTGAGACTGTGGTGACAGGGTATATTCTAAGGATTAAATAGGACTGTGTAGTAAAGGGGGCTGTTACTTATTATCCCTGCCTTCTACACTACAGGAGCAAAATGGTCTCTACAGATCATAAAAAGGGATTTCAGAATAGGAAAGACTGATCTCTGAATTAAATCTTAGCACATTGCCTCAGACTGGGTTTGGACACAGAGTTCCTGCAGTTCTGTATTGCAGGAGTAATTTGAAATAAGTTTTCATCCAAAAGTGGTCACTAACTGTGTCATGTTCATTTCTGAGTTTCCATGTGAATTGCTAGTGTTTGATTTCTGGGAGTATTGATATTTCAGAGCCATGACTGATGCTGGTAGGAGCTGTGCTTCAAATACCTGAAGTGCTAAGAAGTACAAGGTATTTTCAAAGATCAGGTACAAACCTTTCAAGTTGTACATCCACAATTAACAGGTGCTTTCAAATTTAATCTCATATTAGTACTCTTTCCTCAAAATACCCACAGTTCCATTTCTCCATCTTGAACTGGCCTGCTGTACAGATTAATGCTGGTGCCACACCCTAACAATATAGGAAAAGAAATTCCATGAAAAAAGAATATTTCGTAACCATATGAGGTTTTGAATAATGTACTGTAAATAAGACACGGAGGCCGCATTCAACAGTTAAATGAAGCAACAGTGTTCTAGATCCTAAATTCAGAGATGGTGGTTTACTCTGACCTCTAGTGTAGCACAGGTCAGTTCCTCCCTGAATTAGGTTTAGTTTAACTACAGTATCTCTTTTAAAAAGTTAGAAAATCTCAATTTAAATATTTGTAGTATGAACAAGTTATCATTATTTTGTTAAATTATTGGAGTGATTAATTTTCATAGTACTAATACATTCAGTTTCTGTTTCAAAATATCTCTGCTTTCAGCTTCGAGACACTTGATCTTTTTGTGTTTGTGCTTTTGAGACTGAAGAGCCCTCAATTATTGAATTTCTATTCCTCCTAGAGGTAATTAGAAGCTGTGATCAAGGCACCCGTTAGCCTTTTTGTTAAGATAAATGGTCTGAACTTGAGTTTTCCACCATGGCAGTTTCACCAAACCTTTGAACTTTCTCCTGATTCACCTCTGAACCCAATTTATTCTTTTTTCAGCTGTGGGTGCTGGGACTGTGAACAGCATCTCAGAAGGAAACTTGTTAGTCCCAGGTTGCATAACCTTTCTAACACTTTTTGGTATTACTCTGCTCATTCATCACGTGATTGGCATTTTGTTTTGCTGTTACACTCTTTTCATACTGCACAAGGAGCTAATCTCCGTTTGACTGACATGATGCCCCAATCATTTCAGTTACTGTTCCCAACCCAGTGTCTCCTTATGTCTGTAATTCCTGAATATTGCTGAATTACAATTATCTGTATTGATGCACGTCATTTTCTTGCAGCAGCTTATCAACTCGTTTGTTTCAGTGTACCCTCTTCATGAATCACATGCACACTTTGATCAGTAAGGATTCTCTCATTTCTTCCAGAGCATTAATAAAAATGCAAAGGCCAAGAATTGACCCTAGCATGGCCTTAAGAATACATGCCCTTAATGAGACCTCACTGTTTACGAATGTGTGTTGCAACCTGTCAACAGCTTTTAAAAATTCATTTTCTGTTTACCACAATTGCTTTTGTTCTAATTTTCAAAATGTTGTATAGTGCCAAGGATTCTGACTTTTCCACATAGCCTCTATTCCCTTTCTCAGACACTGAATGTGAGGTCATTAATCATGCATGGAGTGAAGGGGGCATCTGATGGGAAAAAAAGGATGTAATCTTTGAATTAAAGAGTGTATCAAAATGCACTGAAGACAGGTGAATTAAAGATGCTTAAGCCATCATAAACCCCACATATCTAAACTTATGCGGATTAGGATAATTTATTAGGATTTTAGCTCCTAATTTTTCTAATATGAAGGACGTCTGTGTGAGTCTCGGGGTTTTGATGCTGGCTAAGGGCCAGGCACTCACGAAGAAACTATTCACTTATTTTCCTCTGCTATAGCTGAGCAGAGGAGGGGGAATTAAAAATTTCATGAGTTGAGATAAGGATTAGGGGAAAAACACTTTAAGGCAAAACAGGTTTAAAACTTAAACAGTATAAAGAAAATTTATTATTAACAGAATTAAAAGTAAAAATAAAAAAGGTAATGAGAACTAAAATAAACCTTTAGAACACTTTTCCTTCACAGTCCCTCCCTCTTTCCACTGACCATGTAAACATGGGATTTTGGTTAGTCTTTCACTTGTTAAAAAAAGTCTTTCTTTAGTATGCTTAAAGAAAAGTTTCTTTCTTCTGCCGTGCCGTGGGATCCTTCCCATGGGAGATAGTTCTCTGCAAACCTTTCCAAGATGGTTTTAGCTTTCACAAACAGCAGTCCCGCCCGAACCTGCTGTAACGTGAGTCTTTCCCATGGGGCAAGCAGTCTTCCCAGAACTACCTAGTGTGGGTCATTTTAGTTCATGGGATTTAGTCTCTTAAGGATGAACTGTTCTAGTTTGGAAGCAAAGGTTCTCTTTATCTCTGGAAGCAAAGGTCCTCTCTCTTTGTTCGAGTTCCTTGCTAGATTAGAGCTTTGCAGTATCCATGCACTCCAGCGTGAGCACTTCTCCTCATGGGCTGCAAGTGGATATCTGCACCCCCCCATGCGTCTCATGAATCACAGGGAAACAGTTTGTTGTACTATAGGCCTCACCATGGCTTGTGGAAAAATCTCAGCTCCAACACTTGGAGCAGCTCCTCCCTCTCCTTCCTTTGCACCGACCTTGGTGTCACCGTGTTGTTCTCCTCACGTGTCCTCACTTCTTTTACTCTGACTCGGAAGAAAATTGTTGTCCGTACGTATTAGTGTTCTCAAGTTCTATCAATCGAAAAGTTCTTACAGAGCTCCGCTGCGTTGAAAAGGTTGATCTCGTCTGTGTTCCGTGTCGGGGAATTGTTCACCACGTTCTCGTCGCTGGCCACATGGTCCCCACCAGCACTGCACGGGCGGCTCTGGCCGCCTGGTCTTGGCCTCAGGAAGGCCCTGGCCATGCGGCACCCCAGTGGGGGCCGCCTCACCACTCCGCAGGAGACTAAAGAGAGCTTCCTGTGCTTTTTCCTTTCTTAAACATGTCTTCACAGAGGCATTACCAACTTGCCCAGTTGGGCTAGTAACCTGCCCATCGTCAGAGCCTTCAGCGACTGGCTCTGTGCTAGGAATAGTAGAAACTTCAAGTAGCTTGTTCCCACCCACCAAAAACTAGACTGTTTTTAAACTAGCACAGTGAGAGAGAATTTTGATATAGTTTTAAATATTTACTGATTAGGATAGCCCTCGTTCACTCAGATGTAAGTGTAAATGTATAAAATAAATTGCAACGAACTGCATTCCCTGAATGCACGTTTCTTGCTGCTCACCAGAGAGAGACAGTGTGTGTAATCAGCTCAAATGCAAATGCTGATGTGAGCTGGCCAAGGTTAGATGAGATGAGTCCTAAACAAAGCCCATAGAATTCCATAATGATTCTTGCTTTTCTGTTCTGATAATGAAGTCTATAAACAATTTCAGTTTTATGGAAACTAAGAAAGAATTCTGAATGTTTTGCTTTACTAAACAATGTTTTATTTGTTAATCCAGCAGCTATTTAACAACTGGATTAGCTAATTAATTGCCATTCATTTTAACTACAGCATTAAGTGATAACCTCCCTTGCATACTGTATAGCCCCAGGGCCCACAGCAAGCAGAGGTGTGCCTGGAGAGACCAAGCTCACTTTGATCTGGGAACTTGGGCCGAAGAAAAGAATTAACAGATTAAAAAATGTTTAGGAAAAAAATCTGAATGTGTGCTTTCCTAATTTTCCTAAAATAACTCAAAAGAATTCTTGAGGGAGAGATTAAAAAAAATTGTAATTGAAAATATCTGTCTTTGTCTCATCTGTGGAGATAATTTCCTTTCTCTAGCAGGGTTTCTGTTTTCAGCAGCTTGATTAAGGGACAATATCTCATGAGATTAAATGATCCAGGCACATTTGCATATGAATGCTAGATGACATAGCATAGAAACTGATTAGACCTCATCTATAACACATGCCTGGAAATTAATGCTAATAGCACTTAATGTATTAAGATTTGGATTAAACTTGGCCAGAGAAAATGAAGTGTAAAAGAACTTTGCTAAACTTCACGGACTTTTTCCCCCCCTTTTATCTGGGTGTGAAATTTTCTTCATCTCAGCTATTGCTAACTTACACATTCTTAGAAATAATAGTCTTCTAATGACATAGACAGTCTAGAAATGATTTGAGGAAGACAACTGTTTATGACGGAAAACTCTGTGAACATGTGTCTGACTTTACCATTCTTGTGTTTAGATAAGGCAGGCAGTAGGAGTTGAGAATACATGCTTTGAACAACTTTTCGTCTTCAGAAACACAAGGGAAAGTAAGCAGTAGCTTTCAAGCCTAGGCAAGAAATGCTGAGGAGTTACATTAAATCCTTGATAGTGTGATCATTTGTGTCTGATTTAAACTCTTATTATTTTGCTTGTGCTAGAATAGTTCTAGCAGCTGATCCTGAGATGCTGTCAGTGGTGTGTACCATATGCCCTCAAGATGCCGTGAGAGTTTGACATTTGAAAATTCACTAGACAGACTTCAGAAGTAAGTGCTCACATCACGAATAAGGTAAAATAGAAACATCTTTAGATTGAAATAAATAAAATAAATTCAATTTCACATGACTCTCACCGGTGACCAAACTTTACTCTGCAGCCTGGCTCATGGTAAGGACATCCTGTCTTCCCTGAAATGAGTAAGACCCCTGTGACCTCTAAGGCTCACGTTCTAAAGTCCAATCTTGTGTAAAAGACCTGGCAGCCACTGGCAAATTAAACTTGGCTTGAGGTCAAAACAGTGCATCTCGTCCAGCAGTTGAGGTACAAGCCTGCCATTCATCCCTCTTTCTGAATGAGCTGAAACCCTGGACGCAAACATTTACATGTGAAAAGTTCAAATGCAGACAAAACTCAGATACTCATTGATTCTGAAGTTTCCTCATTTTCTAGCAGAATATTTTTTGCAGCTCAGCATACATGTACCATATGTAACATTCCAGTGCTGAAATGCACTGGGCAGAAGAACAGAAGTTGGTACAGATTGTGGGGAAAGAGTATTTAAGTTGTGATTAATGCATCCCTAGCCACTGATGATGCAGTGAAGAAGAAAATGCCTGAAATATCTTTACTTAAAGCCTTAATATCTTTAAGTTGGTGCCTTCTTTGTGAAATAGAAGGCGCTAACAATATTTTTATAGCAGCAGTTGAGTAATTTTAAGCAAAGAAAGGTATGTTATTTATTTTATCCAGCTTCTGCAAGTTATGTCTGCTGTAATGGTGTTTTAAGTTTTATTTAGTTTTGCAGATTTATTGCCCCTATTTTATTAGACCTCAGTCACTTTTTAAGAAAAATGCAGTGTTCGATGTTAATGTAACAGGAATTAATGTGGTATCCACCATAATAAAATAAATACCCTTTTTAATACCCTAAAAGGTAACAAGGATAGAATTTAATGTTTTATGAACATTCTTTTCATTTTAAAGTATTACCCAGCCAAATTTTTTTGTAACATAAATGAGGTTCTCATCCTGTAATGTCACCACTGCCATAAAGTAGAAAATTCGTGCCATACTTACAGTGTTATAGAAAGGAAGTGTTCCCCCAAACATTCATCTCTTCCTTTGAAACTCATCTGGTGCTCCTTTGGCCATGAAGTAATTTACAAATACTCCGCTGGAGCAGGGAAAACCTTTTAAGAGCACTGTTCCTACTCAGCAGCCTTTCTTTGTTTTACCCCCTTTCAGTGGGTAAAAAACTGAAAGGGGGTAAAACCCTTGAAAGCCTGTGTGCTGCCCAGAAGAGTAAAGCAAGGCCCCCTTGAGCGGACTTTGTGCCATGAGACCATGCTCTCCCTTGGACCACCACTGTGTTGTAGCTCTGTTTGCAGATTACACAAGCAAAGGCTCTGAGCAGACTTCCCCTTGCTTGCTTCCCTCTTGTTAACAGGATGGCAGGGGAACAGGAAAAGCTAGTACCATCTAAGATTATGGTTGGGGTTTTGGACGTGCAGCAACATGCTACCTGCCATGTGACAGAACGCACTCTGCAGCTGTATTTTCCTGTTGTCCTCTTTGTTCTGAAAATACCATTTCCCTTGGGTACACAACAACGTATTTTTTATTTAGATTTTTAAGTTCATTTTGGTGCTGAATTTTGATTTTCAATAACATAGGTTCTCTCCTCTCCTTAGATACACCCAGATTTGACGGCTCTGCTCATCAGCATTAAATAGTTATTCATGATGCTAAAGATATTGCTGGGAAACACACGTGGGAGCTGTGAGCCTGTGCTGCCTCTCCCTCTGATGCTGCCTTCCAGGACTACTGCAAACAGAGAATGGTGTGGAGCTCGCTGCTGGCACCAATGAGTACATGTGTACTGCCATGACCAGATCTAGATTCTGCTGAACACAAAGTTGTCCAAGGATTCAGTAGGAATTCACCTAGGGATTTAAATGCAAACAAGAACGAGTTCTGTCCTGTGAAATGACTTACACAAGTCAGGCTTGGAACATGACAGCAACCCGTGTGAGAGCTGTTCTCTGTGACAAGGTTTGTTTTCTGCACATTGGCTCCCTGGTTTCTACTGTTGCAGTAGTTGGGAGAGTGCTGTAGCCAGGTGGGATCTGGTGTTGTTCTGCCTGGCCAGAAGTTCATTTCCGTTAGAGGCCCTCCCTCTCTGAGTGGAAGATGTGGGATTAGCTGCTTGCAAGCAATAAAGCTGTTCCTTTAGCAAGTACCAAATACCGATAGGATGTAATTTGTGCAACATGTCCGCATAATAATTCAGCTATTGGGAAGGGGGAACAAAATAAAGAGCCTTTATATTTAAAAGTGCCACAGCCAAAACACTGGGAAATATGCTTGGAAAAAATAGGCTGGTGTCTACCTTGAAATCTTCAGAGACCAATTCAAGGGTTTCAGCTGCTGTGGGCTGCTATCTTCACTGGGGCCTGACACACATCCTTACCAGCCCCTGCCCCTTGCTCGAGAAACACTATTTTAGGTAACACAGGCATGAATGATACACCACCTCTTTCAACTTGAGGAATAAAAAGTTCTCTCCCGCTTTCAGGAAACAAATACTGATCCTTATGGTACACCTGAGACACCAGAGAGTAACATGTGGTAGGGAAGAAAAGCAAGTAATGGTAGTCTGGGGACAAAATAGAGATTTAGTGATTCAGAGATGCAGCTTTCCTTAGAGCAAAACAGAACATTTTATTGATTTCTCCATCTTTTTAAAATAGTTCTGTTGAATTTCATTATTCACGGGGCGACAGAAAATGTGCATTCTGAAATTCAAAAGTAAATAAAATCAGGAAAACTGAAGCTGTTATTCTGACCTCACTGCTCTTTGGCATCTCATTAGGCATTTCAAAGCTGTACAGAGAAAGGATGCATACAAAAATGTGTGAAATAAAAGAGAGAAAAAGTAAACAAAGAAACAATTACCACAAACTAAGCAGTGTAGTATTTTGTATAGGCTACATAAAGCATCATATAGTGATAGGATAATTTTCAGAATTCAGCTTTAAGCGAGTTAGAAATATAATTAGGGAATGAAGAGAGAGAATTTGTGGCACATTTGATTTCTACTGTCTTGAAGCATGGACTTCCCTCTGAAAATTCAGAATTCCGTCTTCAGTTCTCTGCTCACTCGCATCTTGTTTTTTCACTGCATCTAGTGATGAGCTGTTCATAACATCAGATGTACATTCATACAGCTGCAGCTCTGTACCACTAGTAACATTGACCAAAAGCTGACACCACATTCCCGTAAGCAGATTTTAAATATGGTAGTTCTGGGCTTGACTGACATTTATCATGAGTGGGCTACTGAAGTGGTTGCCTCTTGTCTTGTGTTTGCGCGGCAAAGTTTTAGTAGTGGAGGGCCACAGAGGTGGCTTCCGAGAGAAGACACCAGGCACTGCCCTACATCAACAGGCTCCAAGATGGACCTGCTGCTGGCCAAAGCCAAGCCCATTAGCAATGTTGGTAGAGCCTTTGTGATAACATATTTAAGAAAGAGTAAAAACATGCTGAGCAAGAGTTGCGATGCAAAGAAGTGAGGAAAATGAGAAAAACAGCTCTGCAGACATCAAGGTGGAGGAAATGATCCAGGCACCAGAGCAGAGATTCCCCTGCAGCCTGTGATGAAGACCATGGTTAGGCCCCTCTGCAGTCTGTGGAAGTTCACAGTGGAGCAGAGATCCACATGCAGCCCATGCAGGACTCCATGCCAGACCAGGCAGATGTGCCATGGAGGAAGCTGCAGTGAAGGCTTCTGGCAGGGCACCCATGCTGAAGCACTCTGTTCCTGAAGAACTGACCCTGTGGAAAGGGATCCATGCTGGCGTGGTTCTTGAAGAACTGCAGCTCGAGGGACAGACCCATGCAGGAGTAGCTCATGTAAGACTATATTCATTGGGAAGCCCATAATGCTGGAGTAGGGTAAGGGTGTGAGGAAGAAGGAACAGCAGAGGCAGCATGTGATAAACTAACTGCAACTCCCATTCCTTGTCCCCTTGTGCTGCTGTGGCGAAGGAGATAGACAAATTGGAAGTTGAGCCCAGGAAGAAGGGAGGGGTGGGAGAGGGGTTTTTTGGATTTGTTGTTATTTCTCAGTATCCTCCTCTGTCATTAACTGACAACAAATTAAATTAATATTCCCGAAGTTGAGTCTGTTTTGCCCATGATGGTAATTGGTGAGTAATCTCCCTGTCCTTATCTCAGTACACAAGCTTTTCATTATATTTTCTCTCCCTGTCCTGTTAAAGGGGTGGGGGGTGGGGTGTGGAGTGAGAAAGTGGCTTGGTGGGCAGCTGGTGGCCAGCTAAGGTCAACCCACTTTGCCTATAGGGCCCTTCTCCCCTTGCTTTATCATTACCATCCCCTATGCGAGGGAGTGCAGTGCCCTACCCTATGTTCTCAGCCACAGCTTTGCTAAAGTCAGCCCTGCTAGTTCCCAGTGTCACAGAAGCAAGGAGCCACCAGCCACCACCCTAGGCAACAATTAAAGGTGTAACTTGGAGGAACATGGTATTCATGCTCAATACTCTCATGGCTAATATCTAGAAGTTGTGTAGGGTGTGAAGTTAATGAAATTTTGCCTTTATAAAATTGGGAGAATTTGGTTCCCAGTGGCTCATTTGCCACTTGAAATGCAGGCAAATATAAGGCTGTCTAACTTCAAGCTATTATCAAGCTCTTACCTCCTTTTGGCCTTATGCCTAATTTATCTTTACAAAATAATTGTTTTGGCCAAATTATTTTGTAACCTGGTTATGCATAAGTACTGTCCTCCAAAGAAAAGAGAGAAGAGAAAAAAGTACCATATGGTAACTCATTCCCATGCCTTTTTCATGTTTCTGTGGGAATGATGCAGCAGAGAATGCTGCATGGCCGGATCAAAGGTACCAGAACCTGATCAAAAGGGTGTGTAGAAGTATTTGTTAAGGGTCACTTTACTGCATTGCAAAATGCCTGAAATGTGGGCACCTTTAACACTGCCACAAGACTCCTCGATGTACGCTGAGATCACTGAGCAGAGTAACCTGTCGTTTATTACAGACACAAGAAAGCTGCTGCCTTTGAAATCTTGCTCTCACATAGCTCATTTACATTGAAATTGCCTTTCAACATCACACCATTGGTTATACTTATGTGATCCATTGACAGGTAAAATGTTCTTCGGGGGGAAGAGATGCAGCAACAAAGAAAACAGCACCTCATGACAGAAAATTGTAGGGGTTTTTTGTGCCCACGGTTGTATGAAAAATGTGTGGCCTTCAAGGATACTGTGAGGAGGACAGGGCGAATTGAAACTAGGGTCAAATGTCTTTAAGTCCTGCATGTCTACCTTTGCAGCCTTTGAAAACATCAGATCTATGTGGAGTATTATCTACTCTGAAGAGGAATCATTTCTGCTGGTAGTAGCTTTTTTAAGGAGGTGGGACTAGATGCATCACCACTGCAAAGTAGGAGATTTCCGTTGACTTCAGAGACAGTGGCAAGATCAGGACAGGCCTCTTAGAATATTATACAGGAAGAACTTAAAGGATTTTTCTGGCTGTTTGAGTGACAGATAACAGAAAAGCACAGACTGCATAGTTTGTGGTGTAAGAATCTGATACTTCCTTGATATGCTCTGCCTTTTGGACTGATGTTCAAATAGTAATTATAAATGATGACTGTGATGAATACTGACTTTGCTCGATGCCTTCTCTGGTACTGCACTGTAAGTCATCATTAAAATACGTAGCTTGAAATAAAAATATTTCAATGCACTATTTGCATTTTCAATGCACAATTTCACTATTTCAAAAGCCTTTCTCTTCAGCAATTAAATATAATGAGCAGGACTTTTATGTGAGGTGATCTCTGCTTTCTTATATAGCAGATTGTCTTACTGATTTCACTGCAAGTGCTACATTTCCACTGCTAACATGGCCTTTGTAGGTCACCTCAAGGTCTGACCTTCATCCTACCTTCTGGGTATGTTTTATGTGTGTCTGGAGCTAGCGTGAACTACAGTATTTGGGAGTTAAGCTGGGTCTCACTTCTTATACAAGGATTGTTGTTAGAGTGGTTTGTCTGAATTGTTCTGCTGTGATTATTTTTATTTTAGTTGCTCAGCCTTTGCATTGAGGCAGTGCAGGGAAATGTGGCAATCCCTGTCCTATTAGTCAGCTTTGGGTCCATGAACTGACCACATTGCTATTTATCTGTCCCTGAGTAGTGTGTGGATGATAAATATGTGAAAGTATTTTTCTAGTCTTTTCATTTGATTGAGATAAAACCCCAATAAGAATGCATTTCAGAATTATTTGGTGAGTGAGTGCTAGTGAGGACATACCCATGTTAAAGGTCAGTATTTCCAGTTTGTCTGGACAGAGCTGGTGAGATGAATTCTATAGAGAAACTGACAGGGGTCTGGAAAATTGTACATCCTTGAGGAGCAGCCGTTCCACTTCCCATATCTAAGATGATGTCCCCAGTGACCTTGTCCAAGAAAAAGAGAAACAGCAGAATGCCTCTTTGCAATGTTTTCACAGAATCATGAAATGAGTTGGGTTGGAAGGGATCCTTAAAGTTCAGCTACAGCAACTAGTTAAAGGCTCAGGTGGAAATGAAATTCCTTCTGGCTTAGCACACTGCTTCAGTGACAGCAGGGGTAACTTAAGTGGTCAGAGGCTTTTCATTTAATCTCAAGGAAGCAAGTTTGAAGCTACAGCAACATATATTAGCATAAAATCTCAGTAATATTTTTAGTGCTTCAGAAATAAAGAATTACATAGCTGTTTAACCCATCTCGGTATCTCTCCGGTGTATCAATAATGCCCTAATTTCTCAAGTATTTTTGAAAATTAGCTGTTTCCTTATGTCAGACAATACCTTCCTAAAACCAGGAGATGGAGCCCTGCAGCCAAAGCCTATCACCAACTGCTGAGTCTATACCCAGAAGAAATACTTTTTAATTGTATTTGAGGAGAACATGTATCAGTTCTGCTTCCTTGTGGTAAGATTTGATGTGTGCCATCACTCATCAGGTTTGTGGCTACTGAGTAAGGAAATGGTCTGATGGGCTTCCGTCTTCAGAAGAGGGCAGGCAACTGGAAGACAGAAGGCTGCAAATAGTCTGTTCAATTTTTTACAGGTGGCTAGTGAGTGTGCTAATAAATTCTTTGGTAATGTTAATGGGGCTGAGATGAAACTGTCTGCTACATGAGAGAAGGGAGTAGAGCAATTCCGCAGTGTCAGGACGGCAGGGAGCCCTGGGCTCCAAGGGTGCATCCCATCATGGGATGCCTGAGGGGGCATCGCACAGCACCAGGGGCGTGGCACAGATGGGCCCAGAGAGGCTTCCTTGTCACCCCTAGGGCTCCAGGGGCTCTGAACCTAGCTACCTGCTGCTGAAGGCTCTGCTGTTCACATGGTATTTATATTGGGCCGTGCCGTGCCAGTTTAATCCATTAACAGGGCAATGAGGAGGGAGGGACTGCCTGTGAGAATCTGGCACGGCCTAAAAGCCCTCTGTGTACTCAGTGCTTGATTTACGCAGCCTGTCAAAGTCTGCCAAAGCTGGCCACTTCCCTTTTCACGTTATTAGTCAGTTATTAACAAGGGCAGTGCTTAGCAACTTAATTCAGCAACATTAGCCACGATCTTCCTGGAGTACAGATGTCCAAGTTCCGCTTACCAGCTACACTGCTTGATTTCAGCACAAGCGATGCACCTCGGTGCAGTCTGCTGCCTACATGGCGGGACAAGCAGGGGAGACTGTTTGTGGCATACATACATGAAAAGCACGCGCTCAAGTAATCCAGGAAGACTGTTCACTTCACTGCATACACACATGAAAAAGAACATGAATCTTGCAAAACCATTTGCTTCCCTGGAGTACAAACATATTCAAAAAATGTGGAGCAGGGAAAACCATTCACTGCAGTTATTTTGCTTTGTTTTGGCAACACAGTATGCTGGATGCTGGCTGGCTCTCCTTCCAGTCCAGACAAGCGCAGGGCTGCTGGAGCAGCACAGAGCAGCATTTCCAATGCCAGTGACCTGCAACTAATTCTGTGGGGATGATTTCAGGGCAAAGGAGGGAAAGGACAGCCCCAGTGTCAAACCAACTGGCAAGAGTTCAGCTCGAGATTTTCTTTATTTCGGTAAAGTCTTGGATTCATAAGTTTAGAAGTACACTTCGAAGATTATGCTGCTATTGGAGAACTCATCAATTCCTCAGTCATACTGATTTCCTGAGTGCCAGCTTCCACTGTGGTATAAACAGAAAACAATGAAAGTAGATTAAAAAATGAGAGTTTGAGTTGTGACGCCTCCAAAACCTAGAACTGGAGCCCTGTGAGCTTGATGGCAGTGAGCACATTCTGAAGCTTTTCTAACATGTTAAGAAGGAACTCCACTGCCCTAGCTGCACTAGGGTATCCATCTCCTGCAATGCTCATCGGCACAGTATGGATACAAGGATCTGGTGCAGAAACTGTTCCCGAAACCACTCTTTTAAAGGGCAATGAAATGTTACACTATGTCTGCTGGTTCCCATGCCAGCTATGGAAAGCATCAGATGGCACTGAGTGGCTGCACTTCTCCACACGCTGTTGCCCTCTTCCGCAGCCAGTGAGAAGGGTACATGGCACAGGGAAAAGAACAAGGATGCTGTCCATCCATCATTGTTAATTAAGACATCAATTTCTTGCCTCTATCTGAATGAAAGATGTTTTAGAAATTTATGGTACCAGTTGTGCACAGAATCAGTCTTGATTTTGTTGTTTGGTTTTGACAATTTTATCTAAATTTACAGCCTGTAAAGGGCACTTCTCTTGCAGAGTTGTCAAAGACACCCTAAATGTTGAGCTTGATGCTTCAGATGAATTTGGGAGTGGGGAATTGTCTCAAAAAACAGTGCTTAAAAGCAATCAGGACAACAGCCTTCACAAAACAACCTGTACTGCCTGGCTGTAGAATAATTAACTCAATAATTGGCTCATGACTGCATATACCAGAATGACATCTAGAAATGACAAGGTGTTTGCGGGCCTCCCTGGGTGACTGTTAGAAGCCAGGAGCAGTTTGTCCTCCTATTCTCTCTTTATTTCGGTTGTTACAGACACCAGCCAGAAGGATGGAAGTACCCTCACAAAAAGCCCTAACACAGGCTGTTATATGTAAACAGTAAACATTTTTTTGCAGGTAGAGGTTGTGAGCAGCTTTCAAAAGGTGCGTTTATCATGTTTTGTGGGGTTTGGGTTGTGAGAAGTAGTATCTCTTATTGGGTCGCCTTAGACAGCTGGGTAAAAATGATGAACTTTTGGCATACAGGCCCTTTTTTATTTGGCTGTTCCTAAGTTTTGATGTGTCTCTAAGGAAAAAAATAGCAGTTCATCTTCTGAAAATAGATATATAATATATGAAATATGTACTCTAACACATTCAAACAACCTAGCCTCCGGATCCACCACTGAGAGCACATTTCATGGAAATGTTAAAAGTGAGAGGGTGCTTTCATTTTCTGTATTTGTTGGGCTTGTGTCAGATGACTTAAACCTGCCTTGCCAAATGTGGGGTGTTTCTATTAGAAATAATTGGTCCACAAATACAGCTTCAGAGCATATGGATTTCTTTGGAGAGCGACAGAAGTTCACTAAAATTCACTGGTTTGCAACTGAATAATTAAAACTTGTGCTTTGAAACAATGGTCTTGTCATCATCCAAGAGAAAAAACCTAACATATTAGTTAGTTGATACTATGATCAAATGCTTTTCTGATGCTGTCTATAAAGTGACTCTAGCCCTCACCTGATTGTTATCAGGGAGGATAAAAAGAAAGGCCTGACACCCCCCCTTGTGATTCCCACAACCTATGAACAAACAAAAAATTCCCTTTGCCTGCTTTGCTGTATTTTCAGCCGGAGCGCATTACATTGAAGTGAATGGTTTTCAGATGAAAGTTGTGATTTTAATGTATTTAGCTGCAATGAACTCTGTTCAAACAAACACAGGCAGTGAATAATGCCATGCCATGAGGTGTTCTGGATTATCCCTGATGTACTGAGAACAAAGTTCTCCTCCTTTTGCTAGGTGGTCTCTGGACATCAATTACCAGCTATTTTGCTTCATCTTCAGAATGAACTGCATAGAGCTCTTTACCACTTCTCTTTGAAAGCCTCACAAAACCCTCTGAAATTATTTTCTACTCAAAATCATATTTAAAATGGGTATATTTCCGTGTATAAAAGATACATTTTCTGTACTGGAAGATGAGCGATATTACTGGTTCTAACTTTCTTGGCCAAATTCCTCCATACATCTTTCTGAATTACTAATGTCTGCATTTACATACATTAGTGAAAATAAAACCTGAGCATGAATATTTTCATGTACTATTTCTGAAAGGAGCATGCTAGGAAATAAAATGCAAACTAATGTAGCTGGAATGTGATGCTAACAATAGTGCTCTGTGACTTTTCAGAGTACATGAAGGAAGATGCCAGCTTCCAGCCGAGTTCAAGGTGGCAGTTGATATTAGACAGCATTTTCAGCCTCAGGACTCATTTTTATTATTTGACATTGATTTTTCTGAGAGAAAAAGGAAGGCATTTTCTGGCCAATAATAATTCAGCTCAACAAAATTGATTATTTATGTGAAGACACTTCTGGGAGCTGAAGGAACGAGTGCAGAGAAGGGTAAGATGAAGAATGAATAGTCATGGATGTGGCCCTGGGTTGCTATATGTGGTCCCATTGTGGAAGGACAAGTGCATTTGTTTGATGCTGGGTGAAAATTTACCTGGGATTGATTGTAATTACTTATTTTAAGGAGTCTTTCCTTATTATTCCTTTCCCAGAAAAGGTCAGTCTAAAGTTTCTTCTGGCACAAATTTGTGCCGAAGGTGTTTGTAAAAAAATATTTTAAAATTTTTCTTCCATTTCTTTGTTCCTAAAAAATTTTCACATACCCCTACCTCATTTCTGTTGCTGCTGTGGCTACTGGGCAGGAAGCTACTGGTCCCAAGGACAGCTGAGGAGCTTGTCCTGCTGATAAGTCTCTCAGCTGAGTGGAGTTCCAGTGAGGCTGGGTTAGATGAGTTGCCTGGGTAGCTCTTAGAAAAGCAACGAGTATGGAAACCCTCCTCAAAGCTTGTGGGGCTGTATGCCCAACCCTGCAGCTGAGAAGGAGCTGCTGCTGCCTCACTGATTCCTCCTGTGACACGTTTGTGCTGAAAACGGGCAGCCCTGAAAGAAGGTACTCCAGGGGGCTAGTGCTTCACCATTAAGGTTAATTTCTAGGACACTGTTTCTTGTTCTATTGGGTAGTAGAGACTGTGAGAGAGCATCCAAAATGAAGCATCCATCTGTCCCTTTGTGTGACAAATGTTTCAGGCTGTTTAATCTGTTCATGTAAAGACTTAAAAACCCCAAACCACATGTATCTGGTGGCTTGATACTGTGCAAGGGATGGGATATTTAGCAGCTCTTGCTAAATAGTTCTTGTGTACCTTGAGGAATAATGTACTCTGTTTTGGAAAACTCTGGCAGTGGAAATGGGGGTTTTTTCCGTAATTATAAGAATAAAAAACTGTCTACTGTGCTTTAGATGACATGGTTCAGAACAATGTTTTTTGTCAATAACCAGTGTGGTACACATGGTGTAATTGTTACCAGTAATTTTGTTGTTATATTGACTCTACTTTTGTTGATTTCCTTCTTAATTTCATTTGATTTATTATCATTGCTGAGGCATTGACTGCAGTATGAAGAAAAATGTGTCAAGTGATACGTGCCTAGGACTGAAATTTAGCAAAGTTTTCTTTTAAAAGAAAGAAGAGGAGGAAGGGAAGAAATCTCTACTTCCTTTGCTTGTCACAGCCTGCAATACTGATCCTCTGAGTTTGGGAGAACACACACATAACAAACTCTGCCAGTTATATTTTCACAAATCTACCAGCACATTATAAAGACACATGTAGACATTAGGATGGTTTAGTTAATTGCCTTTTATATGTGTTTTATTAAGCTCAATAGGTGTTAGATTAGAGATTTCATATCTGGAATTATTTCCTCCCAACCCGCTTGGATATTTTTTTGGGATCTTTTTCTTATAGTGATATTTTTATGTATGTAATCTGGAAATATTTTTATTATTTTGAGGTAAGACTTAAAGGTCTCACTGTTGATTAGGATGGCACTGAAGAGTCTTCCTGCATCCATTTCAAAGCCCCAGAAGATCGTTTTGTCATCCATCAAATGTAGGTGTTAAGGGACAACAAAATTTCCAACAGGAAGCACATGCAACAGTCAGAATAATCCTGCTCTGCTCTGAAAGTAGATGACATAAGCCTAACATCTTGAGGCTGAAACAAGCTAAACATGTCATTGCTTGATAAAATATGCTAATGGTGTATTTCACAAATTAAAATTATTGTTTCTCATTTCCATTTGATTGTACTATTTCATCTTCTTGTGGCTGGAGTCTTCTCTGAATCATATTACGATCAATAAGGCTGAACAAAAAGAAGTGCCCCTGTGGACCACGTATTGAAACAAAAAAATCCAAAAGATAGTTTTTGTTGGTTCCCACTATGCTTCTCGTTAGGTGTCATCAGTTAGTGGTTGACTAGACAGAGTCTAGACTAGAGATTATATGTATAGAGAAGGGATTACACATACATATTTCAACATTAGCCCACAAAACATTACACAGAAAAAAAATACATTTCATACTTTTTACCTCCTAAAACCATAACTGAATAATGAAACATCATGTCCTTCTACTTTGTCTGTAACTTTTATAAAAAGTTAGTATAAAACACTTTTACAAATTGTGAAAACCAAGCATATATGAAAATTTTTGGTTTTGTTTTTATGTAAGATAGTATAGAAATATTTCAAAAGCTTAAACTTTTACTTTACCAGTATGCCTTTGTACAGTTTTAAAGTCCATTTTGAAAATTACCTCTCCAAAGAGAATATACAGCATAATTGGATGTGCCCTGTCAATTACAAACTGATTCTCTTAAAGCTAACATTGGCAAGACGTTGATAACTAAATGCACCAACTTAGAGAAACCACTGGTTAGCACTTATTCTACAGGTCAAGGATAAAAGTAATTTGATCTTAAAATATGGGCAATCTCATGCCCAATAAAGAATGATGAAAAAAGACCTTTCACATATGAAATAGGATGGTATAAATTTTATGCACCCCATGATTAAATGCACTAAAAATCCCGTATACATACAGACTTGGTCTTGGACTACCAGTGTTAGGTGACCTTTCCTGAAACACTCAAAATGACATTTAAAGTGCAGATGGTATAAATAATCCTTTCTGTTTACTAAACTTGCTTAGTTTTATTGTAAACCTGGAGTTTATATCCAGTCTGCAGCTGAAGCCTAGAGAGACTCCCTGATAACTGGAAAACCATACTGAGAAGGCAAAGGAGAGGAGAGAGAAAACTGTCATTTTTTGGCTCCCAGTTGTGGATGTGACTTGCATAGGAAAGACATGATAGAAGAAGGAGGAACATCTGTGGTCAGAGGGATTTGTAGGAATAGGGCAAGACTCAAAATTTACCCATTGCTAGCATAGTCCATGCAGTGGAAGCAGCTGGAGGGTCTTTGCACCCAGGCAAATGCCAGGGCAGACAGCCAGGACTTTCATCTGTCACAACTCATGTATTTTTCCAACTTTAGCTGTTTTGACCAATTCCTTGCCAATACCCTTGGGTCTGGCTGATAAATCTTGGAGATGTTTTTCAGTGAGAGACTGGTAAGGGTAGGCTCTTTCCTCTTCTCTCTGTTTCCAGCAAAAAAATAACTTTCAGTATTTCCACTACCTCAATTCCAAGTGATTTTTAGTGAAGAAGCTGAAAAAAGGCACCAGGCGTATTTTTAAAACACCATTTAACACCCCCAACCCAACAAACAAGCCTAGAACTGTAGAGAGCTGTTGTAGTTTGCCATTCTGCTTGTAAGAAATATTGAACACTTGCATGCTTGCAGACATTGTCCTATTATTGGACTTGTTCACATTGCTGTGGCTTTCTGACACTGAGGAACACTTACAAGTTGTCCTGTTGGAGGACCAGGTGGCTCAGCTAATCCGCAGGGGGACATATCTCCAGATGGTTTTCCATGGGCAGAAGAAGCTTATCCAAGGTCAAAATGTCAAGAGCTGTCACTGTCAGCAGTCAGCCAGGGAGCTGGGCTGGTGGACATAAACCTCCTTTGGAGTCTGAGTTGCAGCCAGTTTGTGGTAAAGCACAGAAAATGAGCTTTCAGGCATCTTTATCAACGCTTCTCTTGCTTCAGAGAACCTTAATCAAGGAAGAGATATGATTTTCCTTTGTACAATAGTTGTTAATGTTTAATTATGTATTCTGAAAGATGAGGACTTTGGTTGAATTGTCTCTTCAATGAAGCAAGGGAAATAAATGGACACAATAGGGCAGGTCCCAAGCTACCCAAACTAAGTCTGATGACTTCCAGCCTTTGTGAAAAAGTTGTATCTGTTGCTTGTACAAAAAAAAATATATCTACAAATCCTTCCTTCAATTAGCAACAGTATTGCTGAAATGAAGTAGTGGTTCTCATTAGAAGAAAGCTGTTCAGTTTCTTAGAACATTCTTTTTATATATTTATGGAAGAAATCCAGTCACATGCATAAAAAATGCTAACAAGAGAAGAATCAAACATTTTAATATGTTGCAAAACCAAACTTGCACTCGTGAAATTTAATGAGAAATTTAGTTACAGATTTAAGTGGAGCGAGAAATACATCTTACAAACCCTGCTGAGAAGATGTGCATAATTTCTAATGTAGTGGTTATCATAAAATCATAGAACTGTTGAATCATAGAATCTTTGGGTGTGCAAAGGACCTTTAAGATCATCTATTCAAACTCCCTGCTATGGGCAGGGGCACCTTCCATTAGACCAGGCTGCTCAGAGCCCCATCCAGCCTGGCCTTGAACACTGCCAGGGGTGGGGCATCCACGACTTCTCTGGGCAACCCCTTCCAGTGCCTCACAACCCTCATAGTCAAGAATTTTGTCCTAATGTCTAACCTAAATCTACTCTCTTTCAATTTGAAGTCATTCCCTTTTGTCCTGTCACTCCAGGCACTGTAACAAGCTCTTCTTCAGCTCTCTTGTAGCTCCATTTAGGTACTGGAAGGGGCCCTAAAGTCTTCCCGGGGCCTTCTCCTCTCCAGACTGAACACCCCCAGCTCTCTCAGCCTGTCTTCATGGAAGTGCTCCAGCCCTCTGATCATCTTCATGGCCCCACCCTGGGCCCACTCCAGCAGGTCCGTGTCCTTCCTATGTTGGAGGGCCCAGAAAACAGTACTGCAGGTGGGGTCTCACAAAATCAGAGTAGAGATGTATCTAAATTTCTTCATGAAGGAAAACAGGTTGTTTTTAAGCAGCATATTGAGAATCAGCTCAATATGTGACTTCAGTGATTTATTATTTAAACATTATTACTCAGAAACACGTCAGAGATAATGAGGCATTTTCATGTTCAAATAAACTTTAAATCATATTTTTCAAGCATAGCCTGCTATCTTTTCCTTAAGGGCATACTTGAATCAAATTAAGAAGCTGTCAGAACTGTGCGCAATTTGCTTAGTGCAGAATTAGGTAAAAACTGTGTATTACTAAACTCAAAAAACACAGATACCATGTTCTGGTACAAGTGTCATCTGTCTTTTCAAAAACAGAACATTAAAGCTGGACCAAACAGTGAGATGCAGAATCATGTTTTATAGGACTTTCTTTTCCTGTAGAAATTGAAGAAAAACCATTAATAAAGCACCTAAATCAGTACGTATGCAAAAAAAAAAAGAGTCTGAAACAGCAGAAAAATGATGGGTTATCTTTGTTTGTTTGGGTTTCTGAGACAATAGGATTCAATATAATAATATTTGCAAATGTCCCCAATCAAATACTATTATTTTCACAAAATAGAACTGGTAGTCTTTCCTGAATGCTCTGAAAGCTAAGATCATCAGGCAGTCTCTTTATTCGACAACTGAGGCTTTATGAAGACTGTATGATATTGCTGGAAGAGTGAAGATGTTACCCCCAGCAATGATTCCCTCAGAATAATAATTTAAAAAGCCACAATAATAATTTAGTATGATCTGGTTTTGTGTAATTCTGTGCTTTTTTTTTTTTTGCCCTGGGAATAAAGTCTTGAAACTCTGGGGTAGCTATCTATCCATTGTAGTTTTTATTCTCACCTGTGCTAATGATGATTAAAAGTCCAATGCATCTTAAAATTATGTATTTTTTATTTTATAGATATAAATATATGTTTTGCCACAGAAATCCAATAACCAGTGTTTGGTCTGATTTGACACTTAGGTTGGAGTAGTCAGTAGTCCTTAAAGACTTCCTCTTAACTCACACATGTATCAGTCCAAGCTTACTTTGAAAATACTGGCTGCAAAAATGTATTCTCTTCAAAATATTGATGAACAAAAGAGGGGAAAAAAGTAAACTAGAAACTTATGTGCTTCCTTTGGAAAAAAAAAATTGCCACGTGAAAAGAGTACAGCTGCCATGAAACAATAGAGTAATTTCAAATTTTAGAAGAGAAATTAAGGGGAATTGTGATGGGACAAAAAATAAAAAATCGTATTTAGCAGTGTAGTTTTGCATGAATGTTCCTTGGCAGCCTGTATTCTTACTTTTGCTAGCAAAAATAGAATAAAGAATTCAACAACTGGTTTTTTTTAGATACTGGCATAAACTACTGCTATTTAGTACTACTTCAAAGGCATTGAACTTCAAAGTTATAGATTTTTCAGCCCCCATTCTGGCATCCTTCTTCCGCACCATCTTCTGCTCTTTGCTTGTTCTGTTTTTGAAATAAAAAATAATTCAAAAGTAAAAGGTGGAAAAAAAGTCTTCAAAATGTTGCTGTTTGGATGAATTTGCAGTTCTCTTGACAGCCCAGACATAATGTCTAGAGACAGTACCTTGCAGTTTTAAGACAGTATTTTGTAGTTCTTTGAAGGCTCTTAGTCCAATCTGATTAGTCGAGTTAGTTGTAGAGAATAAAAACATAGCATTCGTGAGTACTGAGAGACTCTTCTTTTTCCTCGATGAGCACATAAACTGCTCTTCCTGTGTGCCAGAAACTCTTGCATAACTCATCCTTTGCAGACTGTGGTCCTTACAAAGCAGCTGGAATTGGACACAGATGCAAAGATATGATCAGATGCAAACACATAAGATGATAAAGTAGAAACCTGAAAGCTGAGAGGACCATAACACTGATATTTCTGTGGCTAAATACATGTGTCTTCTGCTAGTCAATAAACATGTGAAATCCCAGACATCTGCTCTGTCCTTACCCTCAAGGAGGAATACAAACTACTGCACCCCTTACTTCCCCTACATCTACTTCTGGATATGCAAACATTTGTACTTTAGTACCAAATGTCGCAGGAAATTCAGAATACTGTGGCACAGGAAAAAATGAGGACCTAGGTGTTTCTAATGCCTCAAATTCTCCTGTCCCTACAGATCAATGGAGTATAACCTAATTGACATGTGGGTTTATTGTAGTAATACTTACTGCATAAAGGATTGTTGCAAGGCAGCAACAACTTGAGTACACTGGGAGCTATCTACACACCAAGGTGTCTGTCAGTTTCTGAGTGAATGTTAAGATCCTGGCCTTAAAATCACATAAGAAGAATAATCCCACCAATTTGAATGGGATTTTGAAAGAAACTCTGCATAAATAGGATAGAAATAAAACTGTTGGAGGTATTTTTGCACTTAGATGGTTATAATGAAGAGGAATATTTTAGTACCTGAGGATTATCATTGTGCTTTGTGCTAAGATCCACAAGGCTATTAATTAGGGTACTTCAGTCTGTTTACAGCTTGAGATGAAAATGACCTGCCAGTCATTGTCAGCCGTTGTCAGAATTTGCCAGCTGTTGCCTCCTGCATCCACCGTGGCTACCAGCTTTGCCTACCTCTGCTGCTACACAGGCTTTCTGAGGAAAATGCCAAAATGTGTTTATAATATTTAGTCCAGTACTTCGTTTAATGCTAGCCCGAATCCTGAATATGTGGGATGTTTTCAGAAAAAAAGCATTGTCCCCACACTTCTCTTCTTCTTTTCCATGAGGATTTTGTGTTGGCAAAGGCCATAAAGGCTCTAGGGACCTCATAAAGCCTAGGCATCAGAGCCAAACAAACAAACAAACAAGGCAAAAGAGAAAAGGCTTTGCACCTCCATCCCGTATTGGAGGTTTAGGTGCTCTAGGTGGTCTATATGCTCCAGAGCCTGACTGTGCAGCTTTCCCTTCTCCATCAGATCTGGCAGACACCAGTTGTGGTAAGCAAGGATGGAACCAACTGGGTTAGTGGGCACATACCCATCCAGAAGGGTAAAACCAGCTCTGGGATAGGCAGCTCCATTTCCCTAAGAGGGAATAAAGCAAGAACAAAGGCTTGGGAAGATCATGCCTGAGGCCAGGTGCTGCAGCCCCATCTTCCTGCGCAGGCACCCAGGCTTTGGGAGTCAGCTGACAGAGAGCGCGAGGCCCTGGAAGGTCCAGCCTGTGGCAGGGAACACAACAAAGGCATTGAGTTAAGCTCAATCGTCCTACTGCCAAGCTGCACCACAGACATTGCTCTATCTGGGATTCCCCTGCTTGTGTGCTGGGGTGACAGCTCTGAGGAAGTTCAGTCTCACTTTCTCCTCCTGAGTAAAAGATCAGCAGCTCAGAAATGGAGATATAAACCATTCGATGTAAGTGAAGTAAAAGTAAAGTAAAGTAAAACAAGAACAACGGGACAAAATAGAAGACAGAATATACTTTCTCTAACCAGTCTGGTGGCTGAAAAAATCTGCTTAAGAAATCTACAGAGGTTGAAATCAAACTGTGGCTATATATACCTCCATTTTGAGAAATTGCTTTAGAAGAATGGGTTTTTATGTCTTTAATTTTCTCAAGATATTAAAGTGTTGTGCTGTTGTCCTAGTTCCTGCAAGAGACTGCTGCAAACTTAATACAATTGCCAGTGTTGGAAATTGCCCAGGCATAAGTAAAATAAGAGTCAGTAAGGGATCTTGTAGTCCATTTTTTTTCTGACCCTCTCTAGGCCTTCATTTTGTGAGATTGAAAGATTTCTCCGAGTGTATTAGCTGAAACATATCTTGAAATTATGAAGTACCCACCTTCCTTGTGCTCATGACTTGCTATTTCTAAGAGGAGAACTTGTCTAATTGTAGAGGTTCGTCATAGGTATCTAGGTGTAATCCCTCACCCGAAAAAGGGAAAAAGATATAAGGAAATGGAAGCTTTTAACTTTTTAGATATGTATTCTCACATATTTTCACAAGTGAAATAAATTTGAGTAGTTGGTAATGCAAGTTTGATTCATCCCATCAAAAAAAAAAATCAAGACTTGAGGTTTTATTGAGAGAAAAATAAAGAATAAAAAGAGGATAATTTTTATTTCTGCTGCAGCAATGAGGACAAGCTGCTCTAAGCTGCTTTAGTGGAGTAGAGGAGACTGTCAAAAGTCAGGCAATTTGCTAACAATCTTTCCTGGCTTCTGCTAAGTACCACAGAACACTACATAGGTTAGATGGTAATTTAGATCAATCCATGAGCTGAAATGTAGACAATTACTCCAACAGCACCATTAATAATTGTTCTGCATTGTGTGCAATCTGACAGCGACTCTCTCAGACACCCCCATCTTCACAGTGCTAGGTACTGCCAAGGAAAAAACCAGAAAGGCCAGCTCTGGTTTGAACAAAGAGCTTGCTGATAATTTCTGAGCTTACCAAGAATCATGGAAATTTCAGGAAAGGCCACAAGATATGCCAATTCATTCTACCATTAATTTGTCATTGGGACTTTACAGCCTGTTCCATACATTTTCTGCAGCTCTGGAAAATTGAGGACAAAGGAAGTAAATTGCATGTGAACATTCAAAAGGACACATTAATTGATACATCAAATCCATCAAATACTACCCCGAAGCCCTTTAGCTGGGCTGTACATCGGGCTTAGAGCAGCTTCCACTTGAAAGCACGAAGTGAACACTGCCAACTCGCTCCCCACAGCGAGCACAGTGCCCTTTGTGGTTGGTTCTGAAGAGAAACACGAGCTGGGATCTGGCAGATAGAGGTTTGGATGAATTTGTTGATCCGAAGAACTTGTTAAATTGTGTCCCAAGAGAATGAGCATCTTTCCACTAGATGTATTCACTATTACATCTAGGCAGGTGTGGGGCTCTGGATATCCCTGCCTGCAGGCATCGTCACCACTGGAAGAGTCTTTTGGTTTTGCTCAGTCTCCCTACTACAGAAAGGGTGACTCTAATTAACCTTAGACTCTAAATACTGAAAAAACAAACAAACAAACAAACTCCAACAAATTTAAAAAAAAAAAATTAGTTGAGATCCCATACATTCAAGAGCCTTCTAAAGTCCATAATGGTTTGTTTCTGCCATGGTATTTTATAAAAGTCTCTAAGGCAGAAACAGTCTGAGGTTTATGTGTACTACCGTGAATGCCCAGTGGTCTAGTAGAGCTCCTGGATGTTTTTATCTTTAAGAGATGTGGTTCACTCTAACATTCACAGTGGAAAGGTCAAGTGGCCGTCCTGCGAGCACAGTCCCACTGGCTACAAAATTTAGAATACAAATTGCAGTTTTATTTGATCCGAGCATGGATGCAGGTGAGTCAGAGTATTGATGAGGAGAGACAGTATGTACTTTGACTGTTTGCTGCATTTATTTCTGACATTCAAAGGGTGATAGCTTATCTTCTTACAAGGGCCTACTTATATCATAAATCAATAAGAAAAAGGAAAGCGCCAACCCCATTATTTGTATTTACTACAAATAGCTTGGCCCAGGTTAACAAACCAGTCAGTTGGATATACAGCTTCAATTTTTCAACTGTTAGTGTTCACAAATATTAATATCATTATTTCTAAGTACTGTGTGGGATATGGTGGGGCTTCTCTCTATAATTAGACAAGAAAACAGCCATAATGGCTGACACATGGATAGCAATAATTAGCCGTGGTTTTAAATTTAAGTAATCTAAGTGGTTAAAATGAATGGAATTAATGGGCTAGTGCTTATCAAAAAAAGTAAGGCTTAAATTTTGAGTTATCTTACTAAATAACTGTATGCAGCCAGTATTTGGTGACTTGTGTAGTCACTGAAAATCTAAGCTGCTACAGCTACTAGAGACAGGCAGTTTTTGAAGGGTTCAAGTTGCAGTCAATATTAAAAGAAAAGCACCTGAGCCACTGCAAAAGAAATTTAGTTACCTCACTGACCACAGGAGGAGGGATTCTGAATGTGACTGTCTACACCTGCCCTTATCGCCACAACCAAGGAAAAAAGGGATAATGAAACTCAGCCTAATCACAAATAAGAGTGCAGACATTACTCTTGTGATACCCTGAAAAGATGTAAGTTATAGTCTCTAACAAACATTGCCATTTATTTCAGATTAAAGGTCAGAATAAAGGGTGTATATTTCAGGGAGGAGAGAATATACTCTTTTAAATGCTTTCCATTGCTCAATGCTGCAAGACAGAATAATCTCGCTGCTCAGTATGACCCTTCTCATATTTTTTTAGACAAAGCAGTGAATGGAAAGAAAACTTTATACTCTTTAGTACTGCTTACTGCCTTTTAAAAAGAGGAGGTGATATATTAGCAAACTGCCTGTGTGTTTAGTACTACACAGCTTTTTGGTGATTGATGGCACAGGGAGTAGGTTCTTTGGGCCTAGCGCTGAGTGGCAAATTAAGAAAATTTTCCTGTACTAAATAACAGTAAGAATTTATAGTGGATCAGTTTGACTGCACTATGTATATACGTTATACAGAAATGAAATTACTACTGTCTATTTCCAATGCAAAAGACAAATTAATTCAGTTTAACTTATTTCATATTAAAAGAATGGTCTCCCACAAGGATTGGGTTTAGTTTAATCAGTCTATTCCAGAAACTAATTCTGATCAACTTCTTTGAATGTCTTCAAAGCCCTTTCTTATTAATGATTAGGTATATAAAAACATTGCAGTGTATTCAATATATCAAAATCAATAGTGAAATCTATCTAAGTAATTAAAAGCAAGAAGTGTCTATCTTAAAATAATATTGGATGTAGGAATATACAGGTAGCAAAATGTTGTAACAGTTCAGTGGCTATCTTCAGCAGAGTTTAGGCCATCACTGCCTCAATGAATGTCAAGAAACTTGGTTTACTGACAAAATCTCTCATATGGCTGTGCCACTGAGAGTCTGTGGAATAAAACTGCTTTTTCATTTGCTCCCTGAGGGCGTCTGATCTCTCCCCACAGCCGGGAGAGAAGCAAATATGATGACCTGTTTGCTGTCTGCCAACCAGTTCGTTCACAATTGACCTGCAGGGAAGTTCTTCCCATAGAAGGAAGATTAATTCTTTTTTTTCCCATTTTCTGTGAGGTTTCTTTAGACACCTGCTAATCTTGCTTTATATGTCACTGTGTCTTTGCCAGCCTCTTGACCTGCCCTTCTTGCACAGCCTGACAGGAGAGGAAGGTGTTTGACCATGGAGACTGCTGCTCTGCCGGGTCAAACAGGCTCTACCACTGCCTTGTGTGTGATGCATGAATGTATCTGCTTTGGCCTGCTGCTTGTGATTCAGGATCAGCGCAGAAAGCAGTTGCTTAATACTGCTTTTCCTGCTGGCTTTTTGAGAGTAACTTAACAGAAGTCTCCTACTTTATCCAAATTAATGCAGAAGTCCCTGTAGTCATTTTGCTCAGTGTTTACTTCATGGCTCACAGTCTGATTGATATTTTTGCCCTACTAACTTACTTGTAAAGACAGATTACTCTTGCATGCTATTTTGCTCACAGTAAAATAAAATATCACCTGCTTTTAAGAACACTTTGTTCTTGCTGCTTAAACTTCTCCTTTGGGTGTAATATTTCCAGACTAAAGAGAGTAACCTTTTTATAGTTCTAATAGAATTTGAAAATACAGAGAAATGACTTATAGCTAGGAGTTCACAACTGTTATCCTTCTAATGGGGTGTCTGAGTCCACCATAGCTGTCAGTATGCAAGGACATATTCTTTCTGCTGTGAAAAAGGTAACTGATGCAACCCCATTTGATCAAAATTAACACTTTCCAGTTCATACTTTAAAAACTGTTTTCATATTTTGATCAGGAAAAATTTGGATTAGGAAGAGTATTGGCACACTTATCTTTTAACAGATTTTGAATTCTAATAATTTCTGGCCCAACTGTAGAGGTGTCGTACCGCTTTCTGCTAAAGTATGGACTCCTGGTTTTTATTTCTCCAAGACACACATGTTCTGACATGATCTTTAGAAGTATGACCAAGTCAACAAGTTTGACTTGCATTCAGTATATGGGATGAATTTTACATCACCGAATGCAAAGTTCAACATTTTTATTAAAGCAAAAAATTTGTCAAAACAATAAGAGATTTTAAGGAGTTTCAGCCATCAGGGTTTTCTGAAGTCATCTTGCGTTATACTCTTCAGGGAGCTGCAACCCATGGTGGCAGCTTGAGAATAAAGCAGGATTGGTCCTCGTCTGTGTGGCTCAGGAAGACGCTTCAAATACTTCCCGTCGTTATAACTTGGGTTATAATGATAATTGAGCCCTATTATTTACTTGTGTTGCTGAGTCACACGCTGGAGCTCTACAATAAAGAAGATTTCAGATACTGAGAAGGTAATTGGATTTTAACTTCTCAGGATGTTTTCTGAATTTTTTTCACTCCTGTTGAGACCCAGTCTTTGCCAGGCCTTATATAGCCCCATTTTGTAGTCCTATGTGAAGAAGACAGCAACTCATAGGTAATGACTCCTGTTAAATGGTTGAGCCTTCACTGGGCAGCTGAGACAGCAGGGAGATAAAAGCCAACCAAGGGAAGAAAGAGGGGAGGAAAGTTCTCCCTCATGATGAGCAGGGGGCCAAACTGTCGCTGCTCTAACAGTGGTTGGTTGCTGCCCTCTTTCTGGAGCACTGTGTCTGCTTCACTGACATTGCAAGAGGTTTCACGGCAACTGTTCCTTGTTTTTAGCAGAAGACAGTAGCTTTGTTCCAGTGCATGCTTTCCTGGGCAATGGGCTCTGCTCCCTGTGCTGCAGAGGCTGGATGACCCTGCAGACATCCAGATGCTGAGTGCAGTGCCCCATGCACAGCATCAGTGCTGCAGAGATGCTCAGTCACAGCCTCAGATGTGGAGCTGTTAAACTGGCAGCAACTCCAGGCAGGTTGCTTTTTGGCAAAACTACCCTCATAACATGTACTTTTGCTTGTGGCTGCTGAAGTCTCCAAGTTCTTAATTGCTTGTTATTTCTTCCCTCCTCAGAAGAAGAATTCTGAGCATTACAGGCAACAGGCCTTTCCTGTTGATTCTGTTCAAACTCATAAGCAATCAGAATGTAGTAATCAAATTTACTGACTGCCAGGCAACATTGAATTCTGCAGTCAAGTAAAGGTTACAACAGTCACTATATAAGCAAGTACTCTAATACTATAATTTCTTTTATAACTTCTGGATGAACTGAACTTCAAGAACTTGTTTAAAAGTGATGAATGCTTGACTCCTTTGGGTATCACACTGTGGCCCAACTGGTTCAAATGTTGTTATTAGTCCAAGTCTTGTTATTTTTCGTATTAGTGTATTTTAATGCAAATAGTTGTTTCAGAAAGGCTCAGAAGACTTAACTATGCATGTCTGTAAACCAAAAGAATAGCACTGCATGCTGTTTTGTAAAAGAGGCTTGGACCAGAGGTTAAAGTTAGCCATAAGGAGGTTAATTTGTTGGTTGGATTGAAGGTATTATAACAGAAATCTTGTTGTGAAAACTAGGCAGGTGATACAGAAATTAAGGAGAGGACATGGAAGGTTTTATGGTTTTACTTTCAGCAACTGCTTGGGGTACATACAAGGCATAAGCAACTGGCACAGAACAAACCAGGGTTATTTGAAGATGGAGATTTTTGTTTATTACAAACAGAACTAACTAGATGTTTTACATGAGACAATTCACACCAAGCATTGGAAGTCTTTCCTATCATGATTTTTGATGAAGTGTAGAGCAGTATAATAAATATTAATACTTAGAGGCAGCAAATTTTAGAATTATCTGTGCTTCAGGGCTGACTGAAAGAGATTAGAGTAACATTAGAAATATCTGTTTCTAAAAATAGTCATGTGTCTTAAAGATTCCTCTTGCAGAATATCTTCATCCTCCCTTACAAGGCCTTCAAACATTTTAACTCGTAAATGATAATAGATATAACTATCTTCTTGCAAGGACAGTTCAATAAAACAACCTGTGAAGTCTCACGGAGCTAGTCATCCACAGTAACTTTTATAATGGAAAGATTTATCGTATGTCTGAGTAGTCATCCCTTTCTATTTTGTATGTTTTACCTCCTCCTAAAACAAGAGGTCTACTTGATGTGTACAGGATGGTGACACTGTAGCAACACGGTGTAATTGGTAACAGCCTGTAAACATACTGACTTTGTAAATGTTAATAAAAAACAGCCTGGTGCCAGCATGAGTAGGATGATGATGAGGAGGAGGAGGAGGAGGAGAAGGATGAAGGAGAAAGAGAAGGAAGAGGAGGAGGAGCAGGATGATGATGATGATGGGCAAGTTTATCAAGTTGTAGGCTTGGCTTTCTTTTCTCCTGTCCATTACAGACAAAGCAGATTCTCCTCCTTTGGTGACACGGATTTGGAGGTAGGGTCTTGGCTTATTAAGGTTACAAATGGTTTATTCAGAGATAATCAGTGATTAATAATTGTCGATAGCAAGCTGTGAATTTCTGCCGTATGTTTTACACATCTTAGCAGAAAATGCTTGAAGTCTGTGATAGCCAGCCTTTTGGCCAAGAAAGTACCAACGTTTTTGTGTGGCAGAAAAGAGTCACATGCCCTTGTATGTTCCCACTGTGGCCGGAGCAGGACCATGCACATGGGCATATGCTGGTCCATCCAGTGGAGCAGGGCTGCCACCCTTCCCTGGGGCTCTGGGCAGCTACAGGACCGAGGCTGTCTCACAGAGTTGGGTTTGCAGTATGGTTTTCTTATGTGCTGCCTACACCAGGGAGGGAGGGTGTCTGGGGAGAGGCAGCTACCAGCCAGCAACATTCACATTTTTCTCCTGGTCCCCATCCATCCTGGGAGACCTCTGGGAGTGAGCGGATGGGCTCTAGACTTGCAGAATTCCCTGTCAACAGCAGCCCAGGTTGAGACACTGACTCTCCATGAATCCTTTGGGATTTCCAGTGAAATTTATTGCTGCTGGTTATTCCCTAAACCAGACAGATTGTTCTGTTACTATTCTTTAAAATCAATTTTAAATACACATTAAAAATAGAAACTTAAATATGACCCTTAGTTGCTACAGCATTGTCTTCCTATTCCCACAATATGTAATACATTAATCAGATCAGTCTGCTGTATTGTGATTCATAAAGTCACCTGTCAAAATGAATGCAGACATTAAACTTTTTGCTTATTACACTTATTTGTTTCAATTAGATTTTCTACAATGATTGCAAGGCCAGTTTAGGCAGGATTTTGAGCACTCTGATTTAGTGGGAGGTGTCTCTGCTCACAGCATGGGAGGGTTGGAGCTAGACGATCTTTAAGGTCCCTTCCAGTTCAAACCATTCTATGATTCTATGGCTCAGATAAATATAGTGTGTCTTCTAGTCCTTACTGTTAACTATACTAAGATCCTAATATTCTCTTACATGAAGACAATTCTTAGAGTAGGTAGTCAAAATAATCTTAAGTGATATTTTCATATATAAGCAGAAGCTTCAAAAAGTTTTACAGAGTAGCTCCTGAAAGAGTGTAATGAATAATTCAATGAAAACTGTAGCATAAAACAAAGAGGTATCTTTATTACCTGGTGAATTACTGATTTGCTCTAAAAAGAACTACTTTGCTGTAAATCAGAATGAAAATGTCAGCGCTGCAAAATTTAATTTTGAAAAAAAAATCTGGATTTTAACTGTGCACAGAGGCTCCACCAGGCACAGTTCACTTTTGTGGCAGCATTGATCTCAGTTCTGGGAATGTGAATTACAGCACAGGATCCTTATCAAGTGGGTGGATTCTGCACAGAGTGTCTAGACATGAGACCCATTAGCTGTATTTCAAAGAAAGAGAAAACATTAAGTGCCAGTATCTAGCAGATTATGGGTGAAAATATTTTTATGTAAGTGTCTGAAATTTAACTTTCATATAGAAAATTTCCACCCAGAAATACATTAGAGACTATGCCTAAATTTAAGACACTTGTGTTGCCCAACTTAAGCCCACAAAACTAAGCACTTATTTACATTTTCTTCTGAACAGGAAACTCTAATTTTTGCCCTTTTCCATGCCATCTATGGTTTCTCAAAATCTACTTTTTTTTCTGCCTGTTAATGATATTTATATCCAAACATGGACCTCACTGTAAAACTACCTCTGTGGCTATTACACATAAACCCAAAACTGGTTATTTCAAATTTGTCATTGGCTTAGTTTGGAAAAGATGTGGCATAGGTGTTTGCACATTTGCAAAACTACATGTGGCAGGACAAAATATGAATCCAAATAGCCAAAGCACAGTAAAGTATTAAAGCATGTGTTTAAATGTAAGAACCAATTTGATGCTTTGCTGAACTGGAATCAGAACTGGAGCTGTATTAGATACTTGCTGGATCAATTCCTTTTATGGTGAGTGTCTGGCTAAACAATATAAAGGCAGTGTAATCTTTATATTATCTTCTTGCTGACCTAGTAGTTACACCTTCTTTTCCATATTAAATAAGTTTCTCTTACTTAGTGTTTGTTCACCATATTTGGCTGAACAGCCCTCTCCTCTACATTTTCTGTGGAAGGGTTTGGGGATTTGTCGCCCAGGAAAAGATTTCAGACCTTCTAAAAACCAGGGTATAGTCGTTGTATCATTGCAATTTACAAGATGCTCTTCTGCTGAAAATTATTTTCTAGTTTAATCATCTTAAGTAGGCTTAATTTCTAATGAATGACAAGATAAAACACAAGGAATTGTTTTTCTTAATTATCTGCATCTGTTTCCCAGTTGGTGACCATTATTGACTCTTGCACAGCTTTTCAGTTAGATGACTCCATAAACTTTTCTATGGCGAAGTCTTAAGGATTTTTTTAATACTTAGTGTGACATCATACCAATGAAAATATTTCAGAAAGCATTTTATAAATGTTTGTTCTGCAGTCCCACCACTTGATATTGTGTTATATGTATCATAGTTTTTGCTTTAGCTTTGTTGTCTGCTCCCTTTCTTTCTCAAAGCTGTCTGGAAATTGTAATTGAAACAGTTTGTTCATAGCTCGAGACCACTTTTGAAACCAAATCATAGTCTCCATGCACATACAGTCCCATTCATTACATGGGTAGATCATGTTTTCAGCAAAATACCAGCTTAAAGCAGCTACACTGCTGAAATTACTGGAGCTGCTCTCAAAAGATTGGTCATAAATAATTCTTGGCATTTTAGAACATTCCATACAAAACTATGTATGATTTTTTAAAAATCTGAACAGGTCACTGTGACATATCAAAGACAAACGTGCAAGACAGTACAGAGGTCTTCTATTTTATTAGTGTCTTCCTAGAAATGGCAATGTCTTGAAATGTGACTCCTTTATTTCCTGCACAGTGGATTTTTTTTTTTTTATTGTGAATATTAAAACTAAAATAAACAGCAGTGAATTCCAGTGTATACACAGTTAGACAGACCAACATTGGACTGGGATAGTTCTTGAATGTAACATCTGTATGAGTGATGACTATCTATTTCTCTTGGGGAAAACAGTCCTTCTGATGTTTGATCAACTAATTCTGTTGTTTTATCTGCCTATGAACACAGATGGTGGATGAAATTGATTAAATGCATCATGAAAAGTCTTTCTCCTAAGCCTCAGCAATAACTGGACCAAGAAATTACTTTGTTTTGAGCAGTTACAGAGGTGATGTCAGTATCTGTGAATCCTGTTGTGCACATGTAATGAAAGTCTTCACCCAGACTTCACATGTAATTGTCATGTTCAAACACTGGAATCCTTCCAGATGCAGTGAGTTTTATTCTCTCAGTAGAGAACAGGGATGTGTTAAGGTGGCATCCGGATGTTGCTAGTCATCCCTTCTGTCTGTGCGTGTTCCTGGGGGAAAGCATAGCAGCCCTGCAGGATAACGAGAAAGCCACCATAAGAAAAGTGGATGATGACTTCCCTCTCCTTGTTGACCCACTCCAAGCAGTGGGAGCTGTAGGTGCAGAGACACGACTCTGTGTGGAGGAGGAAGCTGGTGACTCCCAGAACCAGCTGTGCCCCCCTTCCCTGCCTTGATGTGTGCCAGAGATGGGCCTCCTGCTCTGATCCTGCGCAGATTTATCACCTCCTGACATCCCTCCCGGAATAGCACTGAAAAAAGAGACTCCTTTGCTCACATGCCACACATATCACACCAAACCTGGAGAAAGGAGGTTGGTGGAGTAGGTAAGATGTCATTCCAAAAAGGTTTTATTCACCCCAATGTTTCTTTCTGATAGTCATTTTTATGTGTTGCTTTATAATACCGGAATGATGTGAGATCATGATGGGAAAGAGCAATGTTTGTACGTTATGTTAATAAAAATGTTCTGAGATAATGCAGCTCAGGCTTGTTTCTGGTGTTTCTTGTAAATCTTGTGTTTATTATTTATTCGTATATAGCCTAGGCTGAGGAATTTTCTAAGCTTCTCTCTTGGAATGTGAAACAAGATCATGAAAGTGCCATTTATTTTTTATGACCTCCTTTTATTGTAACTGGAAAGAATAGTTAAAAAAATGCTTCGCACCTTCTACCTTAGGAACAACATTTTTGAGCAGAGGAGGGAAGCAGGGAGATCTGCTGCTCTGCATTAATATTGTAGGAATCATGATTTCACAAGCAATGCCGATTTACAAAAATTTTTCTGTAATTTCATTATTGCCATTGATCAAAGAAAATGCTTCAGATGAGCACAACTATTTTAACTGAAGTTTCAGGGCTGTGCATATGATTTTAAATGAAGTAAGGGAATGTTTCTAAAATGAAAGACTAAAGAATTCTTCACTGAAAAGCAAAAAATCACACACACTCGCTGAAAAAAAAGATAAAATTACAGGAACTTATATCTGCTATTCTATTGCTAAAGATGATACTGCCTTTGCTAGCCCTATCTTCTCAGGCATTTGTAATGCCTCAGAATACAACAGTAAAAAAGGATAGATGGATAAACTAAATGGAAGACCAGGATCTCATAAAAAAAATGAAATGTTCTCCAGACACAGTTGTGAAATTTCTGTGCTTATGTGTGTAACAGAAAACAGGCTCCAGAATTTCTAGAAAATACCTGGTAGAAAGCTTAACTGGCTTCACTTGGCACAGTGACCTAATCAGTTGTTTGTCAAATCTGTGTTTTCGTCTCAAGTTCACATTAAACTTCAGCTTGAAAGTATGGTTGAAGCGTAGAGAAACTTGTGCAAAGATGTTCTGGCTGCTGCACTAGTTCACCACAACTGGAAGCAAGACCTCAGTCCAGGAGGCTTGGGTTGGTCTGTGACAGCTTCAGAAAAGGCCTCACTTTGCAAAGACCTTAATTTTTCTAAATACCGTTGTCTGTGAATGAACTCATGGCAATAAAGCTTTGCTTTAAAAAACTCAGTGAAATTTCTGTAAATTCTCAGAATTGGTCTGATCATATTTCTGCATTTTCTGAGTTCTGCCACTGAATTAAAGACCCACAGAGCAACTCTGGACAACCCAGCCCCAGAAAGATAATACTTGCTTTGTAAGGTCCTGCGCTACCTGCCAACTTCCTTGATAAAACATTTGTGACACATTAAATCTGGGATTCTCTTTTGAAACAGAAAGTACACGCTACTTGGTTAAGTTTTTCAAGAGTTATGTGCTTGAGCTTTGTTCTCCATGCCCTGTTTCCAGCACGGACTTTGGTGAATCACAGCACTGCACGGTGCATACACAGCATGCGAGGGGCTCTCGCTCACCTGAGCTCCTGCAGTGCTGCGTTCAGGTCACACTTCTCGGCTGTCTCACTCCTGTCACCACCAGGGTGCTGCTTCCGCAGCCAAGCACGAAACCTGGACAGAGCCCTGGCATCTCGGCGTGGTGATCCTGTTGTACCAGATCATATTTCTCTGTTCTAACTCAGTAGAAAGTCTTACCCTTCAGCTTCGTGGGGATTTTTTTGCACTACATGCAGAGCAGAGAGTCCCCAGGCTCATGCAGAGAGATATTTGAGTAAGACATGTGTAGTAGCAGAGTTCTGCTCTCAGAGAACCTGGCCTGAGCAACTTTTTAAAGGAAAGCAACACATTTTGCAAATGCCAAGTGTCCTTTTAACAGAATTTAGTAAATTGTTTTTGGATTCACTGAATTTGTCAAAAGTACTTGCTAGCTCTGACTAAAATTGTCATGACTGGAATATTCACAGCAAAAGGTCAGATCATTAAATCAATTCTTGGGCTTGTAACTCTTCCTTATTAGAAGATTATATTAATGAACATCTTTGTCAGAATAAATTATTTTAAAAATAAATTAAACCTTTAATTTTCACTAACAATTCAGTAAGTTAATAGATTGTACTTCTGTTGTTTTGTTGGTAGGGGCATGTGGTATTAGTCAGGAATAATAAAGCAAATCAATGGTTTCTTTGCCTCTTTCTCATGCATGGGTAAGTTAAGAAAGAACATCCTTATTTATGGTTGGAATAACTTTTTTCCAAAACATCGTATTATTCATTCTCAAAATACCAGCCACATTAATTATCTGGAGACATAGAAGAGTTTCACATTCTTTGGATTACTACCTAACATGACTTAAAAAGGGACAGTTTACTGGTGTTCTGTGGTATAAATATTTTGATTGGTAAGTCATGTAGATTTCAAAATTGAACTGGTAACAATTCTTGTTTCCCTTCTGAAAAATCCTGTCATGTCAACTGGCTCACAGCTAGGAATTCAGTGGGACAGAGGACTTCCTGGGATGTTGCTGGAGGGCAATCTCAGGTGGCAGGAGTGAAACATGATGTGATTTATTCTCAAACACCAAGTTTGGGGTTTGGGTACTGCCTGGTTTGCAGGCAGATTTGGGTGACCTAGCACTGTGGTAGCGTGAGTGACTGGGAGACCTGCAGTAAAATGGGAATTGGATCAAAATTAAGATCTAACACAGATGTTTCTGCTTTCAAGAACAGGGAGATTGTACAAAAACTAGCAACTGTTTGCCTAAAACTGTGATCTTGGTCTGATCCAACATTTGTTCCTCATGTGGTAAGATCTAAGATTTTACTTCACTAAGAGTTGTCATGGTTCAGATACATGCCCTGAATGGGAACAGAGAGCATTCTGCCATGTACTTGTTATTAACTTACATGTGTAGATTAACTTAAATCTATTTAAGATAATTTCCCTGTTTAAAAGAAAATTTCTGCAAGGCTTAAGTAAGGGAGAAATTAAAATCCTTGCCGATATTATTTTCTGCAGTCCACATACTACACTTCCCATTCTGCTTAGTCAAGAGATTTTTTTTTCTGGTTTAGGGAAGAAAGCATTTGTGTTTACTACACCTATATGTGTACCAATATGTGTTTGAATAAAAAGCAGCTTATTGTCGTCTTCTCAGTGCAGGATTTGTAGACATGCAGACAGAGCCTAAAATAACCCAAAAGCCTTTTTTTCTCCTGAAAATTGTGTTGCAAAAAGGTCTTCTTACTGTGCTCCACAGAAAGTCAGCAAACTACAAATCCTTATCTGGCTGCGCATAACGCTGATATACTCACTTGTCTTTATTTGTCAAACATATTGGCAAGAATCTCTGTGTCAATATTTATTAATAAAATCAGCTCCTGTGCAGAACAGCTGGTCCAGTTTCCCTCCTCTTTAGGTGTCTGAATCACACAAGCTGCTATTAAAGAAGATTTGAGCTACTCCTCGTTGTTTGACTTCGTTAAATAAATAAATGAATGTGCACATTAAAAACCTTGTAAAAGCCTCACTTTTCTCTTGTGCAGTACCAGTAATGCAAATTTACCTATATTCTGTTTTTAAACAAAGGTATGTCTTTGAGGTAGTTATTTTCTTCACTATTCTGTTATTAACTTGAATATTACTCTACAATACACAGATTTTCATAAATATTTTCAACCGCTTTCTCTACCTTGTCTGTGCTAGTTACCAGCTCTCCCTCATCCTTATGAGCTCATCATCCTATGAGATTTTCTCTAGTATGGTTTTTGTTTTCTCTAAGCTCTTATGTGCCTTCTTTACATTGTCGTAATTTCATGGGTGATTCCATTTTCCTCGTCTTCCACTGTTTTCTCATGAAGTTTGGGAATATGTGTATTTTGATGCTGAATTGCAAAACTGAAGGAACCTTATTTCTGTTGCATTCACCAAAATTAAAGCTTTAGTAATAATACTTTGCATTAGTGCCTTACTTCTTATCTCTTGTGTCTTTACTATTTCCTCCTGGACTTTTAGATATCTGTAAATACCCTAAGTAACTGAAGAAGTTGCCATGTGTTGGTTAATTCCTAGATGAATAATTCTAGATATAATGATGGTTATTTAGACCTTCTCTTGAGTCTTTGAGGTTGCATTTGATTGATTTTCTGAGGTGCTGGAGAAATGAGGCGTATTGATCATGGTATGTGAGTCATGTAGGCTAGCAAACACAGTCCTTATGTTCAAAATCTGATGGCTATTAAAGTCTGCCTTTATGCTTCATTCAAATTCTCTTCCATTTCTTTTTCCAGCATTTGCTATGGCTGCCCAAAAATGTTAAAAGGTTTGTCCTTGTATGTGGGTGCATACAGAGGTTATTGTTAATGTTCTCTTCAAGTACTTTTAATACAGATATACCTGCTATCAGTATCTAACAGCTCATCTTTTACAAGAAAGGGCAGATGACAAAAGAATTTTTCCCCTTTCTTACTGACAGGCCTGAGAATAAATGTAAGGGTTGTGCATGTGTCCTCTTCGGCTATTTTTCATCACTGGTCTGCAAATTGGCTTATTGCAATAGGATACTGCTCTATTTATCTTTGCTCTTATTTATTACTGCTTTCATTTTTAAATCCTCGTTCTCTCTGTCAGAGTCCCTTAGTCCTTTAATGTTTATAGAAATAAATGTATGTTGACTGACTCACTGCACTGGTTTTTACCAGGTTTTCTGCTCTCTGGGTAGAATTCAATACTGTTAGCCAGCAAGGAGGGTTATATGTTGGTGAATACTGGCACATGTGAATGTGCTGGTACTTAAATTCTCAGATAAGATGGCCTTTATCCCTTTAAAAGAAAAGAGATATTCAATATACAAGGGGGTTTTGGTCTGTTGCAAATACTGATATGACTATTTGGTCCCCAGTTATTGAGTGTAAAGGAATGTTTCACTCTTCCTTACTGTGTTTCACCCTTCCTTATTGTTTTCCTTGCAGTGCCTGCCTGAGTTAACTTGAGGGAATCTGTCTGAATATTCATAATAGATTCACTTTTCAAAACCCTTGCTTTGAGACATAATTCAAGTCACCTGAATTTTTAACCCAGACACACAAGTTAAACATAGATCTTTCAAAAAGGATATGCTTGTGTATCCTTAATTAGTAAAATGGGGAAACAAAGGAATAAATTATAAGGAAGAAAAAAAATAGAAAAGTGTAATCATTTTGTTTCTATCTTGAGTTATGTGCACCTTCACCAGGTCCAGATTTACTGTAAGGAGAGGAATGCACATCATTCTGTGCTCTTTCCTTCAGATATCTTGGTTCACCCAAATCTGATTCCTTTGGGGCTGTCTTTGGAGTTTCTGAAGAGCCTGTGAAACTCAGCAAAATCCCAGACTTGACTATTATTACTGAGACAATGTAACATTGAAACTTTTCTTCTTTTTCCCCTCAGAGTCCTTCCGGACTGCAAACCTGGCTGCCTGCTCTGCCGGGAATCTTGAGAGTTCCATGCTTCTGGACTGGCTGTACATCCAGCAACATCTGTTCGCCAGATCACACAGGAGACCTCCTTGGCACATGATCTATTGAGCTAGACTGGGAGGGATGTCCATGCTGGTTTGGGAGCTGGTGTGGAGCAGGGAATCCTCTCCTTGATCCTGCAAAAATAATTGAGATCCCGTATGTGGAGACTAACAGAATTTCAAAACAGTCTAGGAGTTCCTGTTTATGCTCACCATTGGTCTGAGCCATTAGAGCAAGACAATGAAACAGAGTTTTCCAGAATTCAGAGGCCTCTGTATCTTCACAAAATGCATAGTGGATGGTTTTCAGTTTTAGGTGTAATTAATTGCATATTATTTATGCACATACACATTATGTATATGCATTATTTATAGGCAATAATATGCATATTGCATATATTTCTTTGTTTATCTCATGTATACACTGTTATGAGATACTCAAACTGTAGTTTTATGGAAAAACAGAATAGGAATGTCTGTACCATTTTTAATTGAGTATCTGAAAGAAAAGTCTTCCGTTTCTAACTAAGAAGATGCAAACTCACTATGGTTTATTAATGTTTCCATCTCCACTTACCTGATATTCCTTGCCTATGTCTCACCTTTAGCTTTATCAATGTTATTTTTAATAGGCTACATACAGTCCTCTTTTTTTATCTTCCACTTCAGCCAAGGGAGGGCAAGACAAGGCTTTAACTACCTTTTCAAGAATTGAAGAAATCACAGCTGTTTGCACTATATACCTTACTGCCAAGGTAAGAGTTTTGGAGCAGCTGTAAGGGCCTCTTTACTGTATAAAAGATGATTTTATAACATAAAGATTTCTGATTTGATTTGTGTCAACATGTGTCTGCAGAACCAGAGAAGAGGATGATACACAGCAAAGTCTTTACAAGCTTTTGATTGCATTGAAACCAGCCTAATCACTTAATTTAAGAACACGGTGAAAGGTTAGGAACAGCTGTAAACCCTTGCAGCTAGGATAGATTTAGGGTGGACATGCCAGAATTGTTAAGCAGTATGAAAAGAACTGCATATCCTCTGAGTGGGAGGTGAAGAGAGTAATATAGAAAATTAGGTTCGTAAAAGAAGGTAAATTCACTGCCACAGACACATGCTGCAAGCCTTCAAAGCAGGGGTTCTGAATCTGATGTACAGAGCACTGGGGAGCTGGGTAAGGTCTAACGACAAAGATGAGAGGGTGAGTTTGATGCTGTGTGGAAAAAAAAGGAAGAATGCTTACCATGAACCTCTGGAAAATGTATCACTTCACAGGACCAGAATAGCTAAATAAACTAACCTTCATCCTAATCATAAGGCCTGGACTGATTTCAGAGGTGATTTTATGGTAACATACACAGGTTTCTGATAGTGTACGAGCTAACTTGGATGGTGTAGTCCATTACTGCAAGTCACTTATGTTAATATTTGAATTATTCCTTTTAACCTGACATAGGGCGCTGTGGTGAGGCGTTTTGGATTTACCTCAAAAATCCCAAGAGAACTTTGCGTATTCTTACCTGTCTGTAGAGCTTATGAATGGCCATATATTGCATCTATTTAGTGTTGTAGGGTGACAAGGTGTGGCCTTGGGAGTAGCTGGAGGTACTCTCTGACTTGGAACACCCAGACTTCTAAAGCAGCCTCCCCTCAGGTCTGCGTGATGCTGACTCCGGGGTACAAGTGCTGTGGAGTGGAGACTGGAGGCTCCAATTAGATGCAGCACAATTGCAGAAAGATGCTTGACCTGGCATGCCCTATTTTTTTCCCATTTTGAAAGCTGCTGTCTATGTCGGGAATTGCAGCATTGTATTTACACAGTGAAATGGCTTTTCCATAGAAGCAAAAAGCAAGGAAGGATCTCTCAGGGATAGCAGTGTGCCTTCACAGCAGGGCTATGAGTAGGTGACACAGAGGAAAAAAAGCAGTGAGTGACAAGACTCTGGTGGCTAGAGGAGCCTCTCATTGATTAAATAGTGGGATGAGAACAAAGATATTTGTCCAAGGACTGCTGTAGAAATGTTTTCCGGAGTTCAGAAGAGCTCTTGCTCCTCTGAAAGAGCTAATGGAAGTATCTCTTGGGATTATTTAGTTTGTGCAGACTTTGCCATAAGAATTTCTTGTCTTCTTCCAACCAGCGTTTCTCTGTCCTTTCTTTGCCTCCCTTGGCAAAGCACCGGGGACTTGGGGTATGGTGGCCATGACATACCAGACCAGAGGCATAGTGACCAGAGGCATTGCAGCAAGACAGAAGAGAGGAAACTTAAAAATGTAATTGCACCAGCCTCACATTTAAAAATACTCATGCATTTTTTGCTGTAAAATGCTGCAGAATGATGACTAATTAATTCAGTAACTACAGTTCAGAATTGACCAAATCTGCTGCCACAGCTGCAAAACAAGCAGTGCAATCATTCTAACACATCCAGCTCAATGCACAACTTTCTATCTGAGAGACTTTTCTTGTGAGACCCCGAATCCTTCCCTCTTGGACAGGTATAATGACTTTAGTGTACAATTAGAAGTAAAAGGCTCCTGTCCAGTCGTGTTTCACTCATGGTAAAAGATTTCCTTGTGGAGGAGAATTGTTCCGGAGTTAGGTCTGAGAAGCCATATAAAGAGCTTCAGTTAGGAGGTAGAGAAAGTGGGAGCTTTCAGGAGAGACTCCCCATTTCAATTTTGGTGGACACAGAGAGAGAGAAAGCAAATTGGAATGTGTTTGCAGAGAAAGTAACAGCCGAGATCAGCTGGGGATGCCTAGTGCTTGTGTAGATGGAAATAGAAACTGGGAGATGATACAGCTGGTAAAGAACTGTCCCGCTGCTTAGAAATTAGGATTTTTTTTTCTCTTCTTCTTTGGGAGAAGCAACAGTATCTTTCTAAGAAATTGCAAGAACAATTACACAGGAGCAAGATCCCTGGGTTCTTAAAAATGCTTGTTCATATGTTTTAGCAGCAAGATTTTTGTTTAAATCAGTTGGTAGTTTCGGGGTATGAGCAGAGATTTTTCCCAAGATTAGGCAAGTAGGTGTCACAGTATGTTTCTTTCTTACAAACTCATTCTGTGAGTGGTGGCCTGGCTTGTTCTCAAGTATCACATAGGAAAATTTGCTTGTCAAAACACCCAAAAATACACTTCAATATGTCAAGGACCTCTCTCTCCCTATAACCTTATTCTCCTCTCATCTGCTCCCACTTGAGATTTTGTGAAATGGCCTTGCAAGAAAAGAATATTTTATTTCAGTTTAACCGTTTCAAGACAATCTCTCATGTGGAGGAGACTGCTGTGTGCCAGGTGGTGGAATGTTTGGTATGCTCACTCCCCTGAGGAGCAGGGCCCCAGTTCATCCCTGAAGCTCGCCAGCTCCCTGTGCCAGTCAGACTGTATTTCACTTCATCCTGTAGAGACCTGGCTGCTGCCCTGGACCCCTTAGCAAGGCGAGTTGTCTGCTTTTAGATGGTATTCCTCGAGAAGTCAGCTTCCCAAGTGGAAAGGAGTAGAGCTGGCAAGTCAAGGAGAGACATTGAGGTAGATTTTCCAAGGACCCATCCTGCTCTCCTAAGCAAATTGCTGCAGTAAATGCCATTGTTAGTCTCAGAGCTGGCAAGGGAACTACTCCTGCTTGAAAATCGATTCCTGGACCTTGATGGCACCCCATTAAGCAATATGGGAGACCAGGGAATAGAGACATTGTGGCTGTGTTTTGGGACCAGCTAAGGAGTAACGTCACTACAGTCACTGTGCTACTGCTGTTTTCCCTAATGGCCTACTGATTTAATAATGTTAATGGTCTTCTACCAAAAATAGGATTTACTGGAATTTAAGTCATTTTTTGCTCAGGATGTATAGGCTATGTTTTGGCCACTATACAGGAATTAATAGTGGTTGCCTTCAAATATATTCTTAAAAGCGTTGTTCAAATTTTGCTTTTACAGATGAATTGCACCCTCACAGAATAATACAGGAAAGCGTACATCTAAAGCAATGTGCTTCAAAAATTAATGGCTTAGAAATGGAGGATCACAGTTCCTTCAAAGCATTTTATATTTTTGGCTATCATTGTGAAACATCCGGGCAATGTAAAAGAAGCAAGAGATATTCCTATGCCTTCATTGTACACCAAGGTGACACCAATTTATTTCCCTACTTTGTTTAACTTTCTGCTTGCAGCAGTTAGTCTGACAATGTAAGGTTTCTCTGTCAACTTGCAAAGGATGTTGATGATGCATTTCAATCAGAATATATGCACTCAAAATATATTTATAAACTGGTTTTGCATCAAAATGTCAAACTTCCTGCAATTATGTACAGAAAGCTACTAAATCCAAAATCCCAGTATCACTGGCTTTCATCTCTATAGAAATTACTTTGCTGAATTACTCTACTGAAGCAAAGCATAAACTTTAATATGCAAAGTTAAAAACAATTTAAAATTAAATTGTGTGTGAACTGAAACATCGTATGTTAAATTACCTTACTCTCCTTTCTTTCATATGTATATTTAGTACCTTCACAATTTTCTGCTGGCTAAATTGATTTTTGGTGATGGAAAAAATTGTGTTTGCTTAATTATGTTGAGAACCATCTCTGGTTTTTGGAGTAAGGCAAATGATTCAACATGACCCTTTGTGCTGTTTGCTTTCTGTTTCTCCCCAGAGTCTTCACTTGACAGTACCGTGAAATAGATGGCTAGTAGCATTTTGGTTGTCAATGTCAGCTGGCAGGCTCCTGCTCTGGTACTTTTCTGGCATAACATTTCTCTCTGCAAAGCCATGACTGGCTATAGACTCTGGTTGTGGACAATGAGATGTGCTGCACTTTCATTTTGCTGTACTAGGCTGTCTGTCCTGCAGGACAGCCTGGCAGAGGGACTCTGTAGGAAGCTCTAGTCAAATCTCCAAAACAAACACCAGGGTCAGGACACACTGGTGATGGAGATCGTAGGGCCAAGGGGCTGTCAGGAGTGAGGTGACCAGTGCATAGGGTGAATGTTTGCTGGTCCAAGGACTTTGTGTTGATGATAGTCAACACAATTGCCACAGGTCCCTCCATGGGGAAGTTTTGGATGTGAACAAGAGAGCTGATACCATTGTAGGTACAAGAGATCATTTGCAGTGCGTCCTAAACTTCTACATGGAAAAATACAGTTTAAGAACTTTTCTGAGGCTACTGTGATAAATCAGCCCATTCCTGTCTCCAAAAAAATAGCCACTATTTTATAGAAACTTGAAAACTAAAGCTTCTATAACCATAGCAACAAATTCATCTTGATCTAGAGAACACTGCAAATTACTGCAATAGTAGGATAAGAAGTGTAGAGAAATATTTCATGTTGACTCTACTAGCACTTAAATAATTGCTGTACTTCACAAATTGTAAAGGCAAATAGCAAACCATGTAAAGATTTCTTAGTCTTACATCTATATTTCAGTTCTACTGTAATATGCTGTGTAATTTTTTCAACAAAAATGTTTTGGTCAATCACTTTATTATTTATTATTGCAAAGGAATGAAAAAAACTCAGCCCTGTTGTGTATGGTCCGGCAAGTAGCTGCAAATGGTTAAATTATACAGGCAAGACTGCTTAGTATAACCCTCACAGTCTAGTGGCCTTTTGCAGACAGCATTTCTATGCTAAAAGTTATGATTATAGCTCCTTCAGTCGAAAATTACTGGAATTACTGGTCCAGATAATAAAAAATTTACTTAAGAATTATAGCCATTGACCACAGGAAGACTGGATTTTTGAACGGCAAGTCTAATGTAGTGAAAAAATAAAGAAAACTGTTTTTTCTAAGAGATTTTTAGATAGAATTGTTCCACAACAGATGTTATCAAAAACCTCAGACCAGAGAGTTTTCATAGAGGTTCTGGAAGCCTGTAAAAGATGGCTCTCATATTTGAATTTGGCAATTTCTCAGTGGATTTACTGCTGTCTCCCTAAGAGTCAGCGTTCTGCTCTTCCTCTCCCTGTTGCATCCTTCCCCAGCCCCACACTGCCCCTTAGCAGTGCCATGCTTAGGGGATTGTGTGCCCTGGCTGCCCATCTGCCCCTTTTTTAGCTGTTCCTTGTCTCCACGTTTGCCTGGTTGGCTGGAAGCTGTTTTGCGTTGCTCTGTCAGAAGAACACAGTTGTGCTTGCATGGGTGTCTTCTTGCTAATCACCAGTGTTTTGGAATTAGTTGCTTCTAAATAAGATGCCTATAGTGTGTGCACCAGACCACCAGTGTGTGCTCTAGGCTCCTGGTGATGCTCAGGACCCCATCCAAGAGAGACTGTTTGATTTATATGGGACTGTTTGATGAGCACTGTCATGGGAAACTCAGGATATTCTATGGTCATGAAAGAGACAGAAAGATGAGATTCAGAAAGTACAGGAATGCCTGGCCACATGTGGACTTTTATTGTGGCAATGCTGAATTTTGTGGTGAGAAGGGGGACAGATGTGTAATATGCATCTATGTGTTTTGTCCATACATTTATGGTATCTTAATACTGCTGCTGCTTCTCTGAGCTCTTCGCTTGGCTCTTTTCTCTCTCATCACCCAAATCTCCTGTTTTTCCTTCCCAAAATCTGAAAATACTACTGAATCTTGGTAGTGAGCATGTTTAAATGTGCTTGTATAAACAAAAACAAACAAACAAATAAAAAAACCCCCCCAACCAAACCAACAACCCTCCCCAAACCCCAAACAGAAACAAACAAACAAACAAAAAACCCCCAAAAAGCAAAAAACCAAATTCAGTCCCAACAAAAACAAATCAAAATGAGTGCTTTAAGAAAAAGATATATCCTCGATGCACATTTTTTCACTTAGGAATCTAGGGAAAAGTTCCAGCTAAGACACTCTCAAGCACAGAAGAATGCTGATTCCTAAATCTGCAGTAAGATGAATCACACCTTACGAAAGGCTTATTTTGCTTTATTGACTAGAAAGGGATCCAAAATCTTTCTCTGCAGACCTTAAAATGAGCCATGATACATAAGATTTTCTATTCTTCATTCTAAAGAGGTGAAATGAGTGCAGATGGTCCATTGACACTTGCATCTCTTGTCTGAAATGCAGAAGAGTGGGTCACCTCTGGTTTAGCAAATTAAGTTCTTTCATCATACATCTTGCCAAATGGATTACTGAAACACTTAATGACCAACAGTAATAAAAGCTAACAGTAATAAAAACAGATTAAATACTCCATATTTCAGCACAACTTTTGCCTAGGAACAGAAAAAGAGTGTCAATCATTGAATATACAAAAATATTTTTAATAAGGATGGAACATTATCAGTTGGTAGCTGAAATGCATTTGAAATCCAGAACGAGCTGGATAGCAACACCAGTGGGAAACTACACACTTTAACACCTTAATTGCAACACACTTCCCACTAGTTATATATCTCAAATAACTGGTGCTTTACGAGAGTTTGGACATCAAGAAGTGTCTGGCTGAAGTGTCTGAGATTCAAAAGTTACAAGCAATGGTATGGAAAGACATTGTTCACTGCTAGTGCCATGGTAGATAAAAAGTCTTCCCTCTGCTTGCAATTAGGAAAGGTTTTTTAATGCTGCGTGGCTTCATATAGAATTCACTAACTTATAAAAGTTGTTTCCATTTCCGCACAACAGCTTATAATCAATATTGATGATTATAATGAACAGTATCAATCATATTACGGTTGCTGTTTTATTTTAATCTTTAATAAAAAAGAGAACAACAATGTAAATCCGCTGTAATGAGGAATGGAAAGGATTTTTGGCATGAATATTTAGGGAAAGAATGGGAGGGAATGCTCGTTTTGCTTTCTTAAGTAAAGAACATGGTGGCATCTGGAAGAACATCAGTGTTATGCAGAGCAGATGATGCCTGTGCATATATTCAGAATGGAACTGTAGCAATCTCATCTGCCATGTGTAAGAGATTTTTAAAAACCTTTCAGGGGTCTGTAACATACAGTGCCATAGAGATGGGAGGCAGGGTTTACCTGCGAAATTAAGGTTTTGGCTTTTAACATTGTTTGTGGTTTAATACAGAAGTCTGATTCAATATTAGTATCTTCAGTGTTTCTACTAAAAAGATAGATCTGTGTCTCCATAGTCTGACATCTAACAATGTCTAGACAAATTTTTATGATCTGATTAACATTCTCTCCTATAACGGCTGAAATTTGACGTTTATACTGTATTGAATTTAAGCAAATTGTAGCCTGTCATAACTCAGCTGTATTTGCTTATTTGGTAGCTTCTTTGTAAGATAAACATAATAATTTTTTATTGCTTCTAATAAAACCTTTAAATTCCACTTTTTATGTTTCCAGGTGACTAGCTGTTTCTGTCTGGACTGAGGAGAGAAAAACGCCTCAGGGAATGATGAGGAAGTCTTGGAGCCTGAATAATTCTGGAGTCCTGAAGCAGGTGAAGGGAGGTCTGGGCTGGCTCAGGTATCTAGCATGGTGCAGCATGACCAGGAGGAAAAAAGACCATGGGACCAGCTCTTCCCAATGTATGGGTTAACAGGATGGTAACTGGTGTGGTGCAGCTTGTAGGACTTGGGGACAAGGATGTGGAGGAGCAAGTAAATAATCCTTATCACTTCCTTGGAGCATCCATCAGCATTTCAGATTTCAATGTTCTGCTTGCCTCCCATCTGTCAGAGGTCAGTTGGGAGTTTGCTGGACAAAGAAGATGACAGAAGCAAAAATAGTTTGTTTCTTCCACTGGAACACAGCATGGGCTGCCTGAATTGTCTTTTACGTCATGCTTTTTTTTTGCTGGTTGTGGCAGCCCTGGAGGAGCGTACATGGTGGTGCAAGTTCTTGCCTCCATGGCCAAAACCCAAATTCAATGGAGCCAAGACAGTTTGTGCTAGCTCCAACAGATGAGACTGTCACAGCATCTTGCAGTGGGTGATTTCTTCTTGGCCATTCCCAGGAAACAGACGTCAGAGGGATTATCACTCCAGCCACACAACCACAGTCCAAGTCCTGAGTCTTGAGAATAATAACTAACCCATAGGACTTATCAGTGGTTTCTGAATGAGATTCATCATTTGACAGCCAGAGATGGACCCCTTAAACTGGTCCTCTGCGTTATTGTTCTGTGTGCTCTGAGATCAACAGCAATTCCTTTACTTGTTCACCAGGACCTGTCCCAGTCCCTCATCCCTGTCTTTTCTGGGCCTATAACCTATTATACTAGCAAAGGGATATTGCACACAATTCATGAAAGTGCAGGTCAACAAAAGCTGCACTTCACCCAGAGCAAACATATTCCCTTCTCATCAAAACTAGTGAGGTGATGAATTCTCAGAGAGGACAGCCAACAGAGATATTTCCTTTCTGTTTCAGACCGCAATTCAGCAGTGTAACTCTTGCTATGTAATTGAGGTTGGACACAGCAGTAGCTGAGGTGAAAGACATAGGCTCTGTCTGGATTCAATTCACTGGTGAAAGTCTTTTCAGAATATAACATGACTGGTTCTTTGTCTGTGTCCGCACTTGCCTTCTTGCAGATGCTGCTGCAAAACTGCGAACTGCCAAGTGATCCTCTTCCCTTGCATGATGGCACCCTGTTTGCATTTGTGACCCTGGGTATTTTCTTAGGGTTTTTTTTTCCAGTTCAGAGAGTCTGATTCTCAGGAGCCCATCTCTCTCCCAGTGGACTCCATTCTCATTTTCTTTCTATCCCTTGGTATTGTCCATGGACAGAGGCATTTCCCAGAGGCCCACAGAGTGTCTGTTCTTTGTTGCATGGCCATGTCTCTGCAGCCACAGAACACTGCTGCTCTTGGTCATGCCCTCAACGCACTCGCCACAACCTTGCCCATTTTGTAGACCTCTGCAGGGAGGTCCCCAATGTCCCTGAAGTAGTACAGTCAGTAGACTCTTAATCATCCAAACAAAACTTGCATAAGAGGTGCTCACCTTAGAATCTGAGTAGGCCCATTACTGCTAGATGTAGTTGGGGATGCAGGAGGCACTATTTGAGAAAGATGACCTCTGAGAAGGTGTTTGGCTAATGTTTGGTGTTCTGATGGTTGAGGCAGGTAATTTGAAATCAAGTGAGGAGATGGTCAACTATGGTGAACACTAAAAGCAGGGAGTGTGTATGTAGCCTTAAAAATGAGAGTTTCTACTCTGTATTACAATGCTGAACTCAGAAATATCTTAGTAAAACTTTGTGCCCCAGTTCCAATACCAGCAGCTTTATGAGAAAGCTCCCGTCTCCCTTGAATCAAGTTAATATTTCTTGGATGATTTAAGGAGGTGTCAGTGCTCCAATGGTTGTGTGAACTTCTAATATTGTGAGACTTTTCTGCAATGGCATCTGTTTTTAAACAGCATTTGTCATACATTTTACAGGAAAGCAGCATTCCACAGGTATCTGCCCCATTCAGACACACTTTGGTGTTGCAAGCTTTGGTAATTCCTGTGTTATATAGGTGATTTAGATGCAGTTTGTCAAGTTACTGGATTTGTCAAAAGAGAAAACATTTAAGAAGGCTGTTTGAGGATGCAGTTTTACAACTGATCTAACAATCTAAGGCTGCTCTTGCTACTGTAAGTGGGAGATCCTTGGCTAGAAGGGTTGGGGAGGGTGAAGCTGCCCCTTTTGATGGCAGGTCAAAGACAGTTTCATCATCTCTCTAAACTTAAATGTACAGATGAGAAGAGCAGACTTACCTTCTTCGGCCTGGTTTATCCCAGCATTCATAGTCAAAGCATGACGGGATTTCTTCAACATTGGGCTCTGCAGACATAAAAATAGTGTTCACAACTACTCTTTGTTATTTTTTTCTTCTGGGACTTCAGGTAGAATTTCATTTTATAATAGACATGATAGTAGTTGTAATATCTTGATAGTTTTCTGCCTTGGTCTGTGTCTCAAGGGTTATTGTCTGATCAAAATTCTGTATGATACAAGCATTCTTTTATCTCTGCGTTATTTATCACACATGATGGACTTCCTGTTTAGTTAGGTTCACTAGTTACGCCACTCAATAGGCTTCAACCATTCTCTCTTTTCCCCTCTATGAGCAGCTTTTACTTCTTTCTTGTGCATAAAAAATCCTATGGTAGGTATTATGGCTATGTGATGAGAACAGACTGTGATCATATGGACTTCATTGTATTTTATGTGCAAAATGTAGTCCTTTTTAAAATATAGTCCTTTTAAAAAAATATATTTATATTCTACTCCTCAGAATTTGGAATTCTGATACTATAACTGAATGGCAAAATAGTGCAGCCAAAACTTCCTGTTTGCAAATATCTATTTTTGGTTTAAAAAAGGCAAAAATACATAATACTTGTCTGTATTTCTTTCAGATGAAGGCTAACATGACTGCCTTTTTTTTTCAGCTTTCTTATAAAAGTTATTCTTGTAAATGCATATAGTGGGTTTGTATACTCCTCATTTTTCCCCAAATTCTTCTTGATTTCTCACTATTTTCCTGAAAAAAATGCCTAGAGCCACAGCTAAAGCAGAAGAGGAGAGACAAGTTATATATTAGCTATTACAAAATACTTGATTTGAAGAGGAAAGTGTTCATATTTTAAAAGGCATGATTAAATTTCTTGTGATTCATTTTCAGCCTGGAGCTTTTTAACCAGTCTTGATGAGTCATGATGAGAAGTCTGACTGAATGCCTTCAGTCTTCTTACAGGATAAAATAGCATCTCTAACAGATGTGATAGAGGTCATCTGGAGCCATCCTACTGTGCCACTGCAGAACACTTTCTGTGCTAAACAGAGACTAGTTTCATTGCATTGTCCCAAACCCAAGCTAAAGCCTTACTAAAAGAGAAAAACCCAATGGAAAATAAGTTCCATATTTTAATAAATTGTTAGGTTTGGGAAGAAGAATTAACTTTCTTTCTTTCTTTCTTTCTTTTTTTTTAATGGAGCTTCTGCTAATCTCATTCCAAGCGCTTCAATAGAACAAGAATTAAGAGAACTTCTTGGCTCCAAGCTTATTATCAAGAAGGAGAATTTCAGGTATACGCAAAGGGACGATAAATATGCCTAATATTCCCTTCTAGGTGAAGACCATTTTTGTACTAATTTAGTATTTTCCTGCTAATGAAGAACTAAGGGGTTTCTGCACATCTCATTTTTCAGCCTGTAAGTCTAATTACTCACGGCAACCCTAAGAAACGAACAAGCAATGAAGACAGGGAATGCCTGTGTTCTGTTCCCAGTCATGCCTTAATTTGGAGATTGTAAGGTTGTTTATAACCTTGTAAAGGATATTCACAGAGGTGCACACAGTTAAACACCCAAGGTTATTTCCAAAGTCCCAAAGTTTTTTCCCCCCTAGACTGTCACAGTTGTCTGGAAGACTTAAATGGTGGGTCATAATAAACTACTTAAACTTTGGGAACGTATGGCTGTTAGTTCTCTGTGGTGGTGACTGGAGAAGCAGCTCTTACCTGCATTGCCAATGGGTACAAATTGTTTGCAGACATTGGAGTGGACAGGGAAATCAGTATGAAAGTTATGAACCAGAAGGAATATCTTGTATATTCAGCCTGAAAGGCAGCCTAGATATGTGCAGGTTGAGTCTGTCCCACTCTGGGTACTGTTCTTAACTTCCAAAATATGGGTTTGTGCATTTTCTGATAGCCATCCTAGCTTAGAAACTTGCTGTTGTATGGAGGGGGTTCTACGACTATGCTGTCCAAATACGCCGAGATGTATGTTCCTGACACTATGCATTTTGCCTGAATCACAGACTGTTGTGATGATGAGCCATCTCTCTTTCCCATTCCTATGTGTCTTCCTTCTCTTGCATAAAAAATACATGCACAGTGTGCATGGTATGCCTATTTGTCTAACATACAATGTGAACTTTGTATTTTTCATCTTCTGTTGCTGTTCCGGTTTTGAGAGGTTCCTGCAGCAGCCACAGTTAACTTCTTCCAGAGAGCTTGGAGCATTTTCTTCTGGATCCTTCTCATTTTCTCTTCCTCAGTACATCCTGAATTCACCCTGAACCAGCCTCGAACAGTTGCTTTCAGCAAGGTGGGAAAGGGAAAATACCTTGTACTCACTCCACTCTTCTGTAATAGCACTGCCTTGCCCTTGTAGGACTCTTCCTCCTGGTGTAGCATCCCTCACCCTGTGTCCCAGCATTCTCATCTCTCTATGAACCAGCCAACAGATTTTCAGGAGCATCCACCTTCAGCAGTCAGACCACAGTCATTATCAGTGTGACCTGCTCTGTCCTTGCAACATTGTTTTCCCAAAGTAGGCAGAGAAATGCATGGACAGGCAAAGAGGTTCACATTCCTTCATTGTCAGATAAGGCCAAAGAATGACATGTACATGTCACTTGAACACTAAAGAAAATATTTGTACGTTTGGGTTTTTTTTAAGAACTTGACTTTTCTCTTTCAGGTTGGTTGGTTCCCTCCTGAATAGTTGCCCTTTTATCATTAATATACTTAGTCTTGACAATCCTTTCTGATAACATATTGAAGTCTGAGAAACATAGGCTCTGGAGCAACCCACATGGACTAGCATTTATTTGGATGTCAGATCTGGAGGCAAATCACTGAGCCTGGAGCTGAACTTAAGTCAACACCACCTGGGTGAAGACACAGTGGCTGAATTACCTAAACGCTGGGGGATTAGTATGGATGTTTTAGCTACTTTAAACTTGGTGAGGAAAAAGTACATGCTTGCCCTTGAAGGCAAAGTCATTCCAGAATACAAAAGCAGTATAATGTCAAAGCTAATGCAGGGAAATGTCAAACATAATACAGGGAATACTGGTGAAAGTCAAACTCCAGAAAGGGAAGAGCTCAGCCAACAGACACTGCAATTCCAAGAATGGTTGAAGAAAGCATTGGAAATGTTTTTAAAGATGGACCATAGAACTGACTGCTTTTTTCTTGTGCCTTATTGGGGAGCGTGGTTTGATATAAATTACTTTTTATGATAACCATTTACTGACTCTCCAGAAGCTGTGGCATTCACCAATACATCTGTTGCAAAGTTGAACATTGCCACTGCATACAGATAAAAGAGAAAAATAAATGGACAGGATAGTAAGAGTTTTGGGGCATTAGGCATCATTAAAAGTGAAAGGTGCATGTTGATTTTATGCTTAACACTCACACATGTGCTGTGCTTGTCGTCTTGCCACAGAGGCCTCAAGGATATCTGATGTGGTTCTGCCTTGTTACAAGTAAGAGATACAGCTCTCTGAAAACTGACTTGTGCATGAGGTACCAAATGTGCTGGGAAGGGGATGTGTTTACACTACTGTGGTCAGCTTTCTTTTCACACTGGGGAGCACTAATGCAGGGGAAGCTCAAAGCTCCATCCTTTACAGAGCTGTGCCATGCTGTATCCTGACCATCCCTGACCAGAACATGTGAATAGGAGTTCATGTGATACACCATGGCTCAAGAATTCCCTTTAAAATTCCCTTCTTGTGCTGGACCTTGGTTTAAATTTATATCAGAACAGAAATGTAGGGGAATCCACGATTATAGGGGCAGGTGTGGGAGACAAAAATGGTTAATGGCTTCAACGTTGTTGAAATCATCGAAGGACTTTTGCCCACTGTAGCAAACCGCAAAGAAACAGGAGTTCATCTTTGACCACTGAAGCTCACCCCTCACCAAATATGCCTACTACCTGGAATTTGGACTGTGTCAGGAACTTAAGGGGATACTACTGTCCAGTCATCCCAGTTCCAGGGAGGAGAATGCCCTGTCTCCCAAGCAAGGTTTTAGTCTTATGAATGCTTCTAGAAAACTACTAGGTTAACAGTCAGGAACAGTCAAGAAGTATGTTAGAGGGGATTAGAAAGGAACATAGCAAAGCAGTTATGCCACTGTGTAAATTGATGGTCTGCTCTTATCTGAAATGCTGTGTTATGTTTCCTTTCTTCTGTTTCAGAATGGGTGGTACCAATGGAAAAGTTATAAAGGTAGACCACAAGGGTGATGAAAGTATGGAATATATTCTGTGCAAGGAATGCCCAGATTGACAGGAAAAGAACTATTGGGTGAGATGAGATACTATGGAAGTCTCTGGAATCATGACTAACACTGAAGAAACAGTCCTTCAGTGTCTGTTTAGTACAAAAATGAAGGGCATTGAGAGAAACTAGTTGGTGTATGCTCAATATAAAACAGAGTACTTGGTCTGGTTCTTCCCACATACACACGTGGCAGACACGTGGCCACCTTAGAACTTCGAGGAATTCAAATAGCAACTGAACAAAACTCCCAGAAGAGCCTATAAGAGTCATTAAACACATTAATCCCCTCTGGGCCAGTAAAATCCTTATTCTTCAAACTGCTGGAGGGAAAATATTTGTAATGTACAATGATGCATGTTTTTCTCTTTGGGTGTTGGCAACTGGCAGCGATAGGGTGCAGGTTCAGAGAGCCCCTTGTTCTGACCAAGGGGCCATCCTGACACAAGCTCTTTGCAAATGTGGGTGTGTTAAAAGACAACAGGGAGGACCTGGTCCACCAGGGTGCAGTACAAGCCACCAAAGTGGAAACTGTCCTCCTGGCTTGGAGAGATGGCTTCCTTGAGGAATCACCAGAGGCCTTTTGGACATCCAGTGTAGGAAAGATTAATTGGGAACGAAAATGGCAAGATAGATTCCATTTTTACATACATTAATACCATACAATAATTTCATTTTTCCATACACATTAAAAAATAAAAGTAAAATAAAGCAAGCTGCCACAAAATATCTCATTTAACTAGATTCTTCATTCTCTTTGAGAGTATACAAAAGATACAAAAAGGACTTCCGTCAGGGCAGCACAATAGAAGCGTCCACTTCATAAGTGCTTGTGCAAAGGACAACGTGTTTGTGAATATCAGACCATTTTTCATTACAAGCGATGTGAAAAGGGCCTAGAGCATACATAAGAAAGCTCCCTCTTATCCTGCACACACTCCCCAGATGAGCTACTTGCATTAAGGAAACAACAATATTGTGTTGTCTTTAATAACTGGGATTTTTGCAGTCAATGAAAGCAACTGGGGCAAAAATCACTAAGACAAATGGGCAGACCAAGGCAGAAGGACAAGCTATTTTAATCTATTTTCATAATACACGTTATAATCTGTTTGGGTGGTTACCTGGGACTCACAGGCTGTTGATCTGAATGAACTCCTGTTGTGCTTTCACACAAGAGAGTGGAAGTGGTATGTGTGTAACTTGACATGACATGTGAGCCTACTACTTCTAAATGAACTGCATGTGTTGGTACTTACACAAATTAATCAGAAGTCCTTAGGCAGAAAGAGATAGCTGGAGATATCTGATCCAACTCACCTGGTCAGTCAGGGTCACCTAGAGTAAGTTGCCAGAGACTGTGTCCAGTCACAGCTTAAACCTCTTCAAGGATGACAGCTCCACAACCACTTTGGGTAACCTGTTCGGTCACACTTACGGCAAAAAGTGCTTTCTTTTGTTCATAACATGCACAGGTTGCAGATCCTGACATCATGTCACGGGTTTCTCTGTGTTTTGTGTGTGTTTTGCTGCAGTACATTTGTTTTGTATTCAGTTGTATAGATGTTTCAAATATAAACACTTATGACTGAGCTATATTTAGCTTTTGCATGTGTTCTGTTGTAAGTCATCAGGTAACTGTTCTGCTAGCAGATAGGACAGGGAACAGACAGTAGGAGAAAAAGCTCTGAGTTTTTGTGTGAGGTAGGTAACTTATCACCTAATTTCCAAACTTTTATCATTCATTTGCCTGGAGATTGATAATATGTATATGATCTTCTCAGTTCTAAGTTTCTTTCCCCCCTCAAAGTTTCAAGTTAGTAAATCATACTTAGTTTTGGTTTCAGTCCCTTTTGAAAATAATGTACAGAGAGGTGATGGCTGTGTCAGAATTGAGTAGTGATAAAAATGCTTATCCTACTTGCTTGGTTTTCTGTGTCGGCTTGAGAAATTCAGCTGTGGTGTGCTGGTTTTGTTTCTGACACTGCCTGCTCAGTACAGGCAGGTAGCCAGGGAGCTCAATTTCTACAAAAAGCCAGGTCAAATACAAGCAGGCAAGTCTCTCAGAAGTAAGGTAATAATTATTTCTCCCACTGACTGGGTCTCATAATTTTCTCAGCCACCTTTCCGGACTCCCACGTCCGCACCATTGGTCTTGGAATAACACACATTTTTCTTGAATCATTCTATACTGGCAAAATTTGGAGCATTTAGCTATAATTTATTTTAGACACAAAAATGGTCCTTCATGCCGGAAGTGTGGTATGAAATTTACCATCTGTGCTGAGAGTGTTGAGAATATGGATTGACCTTTGGTTTGAAGGTCATGTGGAAGCACAGTGGGTTTAGTGCCTCATATATTTCTCAAAAGCTGCAAGTACCCAGTTCTCAAATTTTCTTATGCAAATAGGAAAATGAATTGCAGTCTACTGCAAGGTTTGAAAGGGTGGTGCAGATTTACTGAAGGGTACAATAGCTCTTTGCTTGTTTGTGGTGTCACAAAAAGGAACGTGCATCAAATTCAAATAGGTTTCCTACATAAATGAAAGAGAACTAGATATACTGCAAGGCAGCAGTACAGTGCAAGTGTCCAGGGTGTTCTACCTTTTGCTTTTGATATCTGGATAAGCAAGCAGAACCTTCAGGTTTGACAGGCACCCGTGCTGAACACTGTGTGAACTGAATATTTTAACACAATCATGGACAAATGAGCACAGGAGTGGTCCAGCACTTCTAAAGTTTCTCTTAAAGCTTTAAAAATTTCAGCTTTTAAGGCTGAAATTAATTCTATAATCTCTGATCACAAACTTTAGTGCAGGATTCCCCCAAAGCAGATGAAGATGTGTGCGAGGGGGAAGGTGAGAACACAGTCCTCTTCACTGGACTAGGTTGATTCTGGAGCTCCAGTTGATACACTCTGCATGTGAAGCCTTAATTTCACCGAAGGAAGTAAGCATGAGAGACATCAGGAAGAGCCTAACCCACAGCTCCAGCCAATCAGCTGAAAAGATCTCTTGCATGCCAGCCCTGATGGCAAATGAGTAACATTTGCTGCATCCTTGGCTGGACACAAGCAGAACCCCAGGTGACATAAAGAAGTGTCATTGCATCCAGGTCCCAAGTGTTTCTGCAAGACAATTGAGGAACATTTGAAAGAACATGTGGGTTTTTTGCTCTTTTTACTATTGTCCCTCCACCCCATGAGCAGTTTCTCTGAGAGATCTCCTGGTGCTGTATGCTGTCTGGGGAGAAGGATCACCCAGCTCTTCCCCCTCAGCACAATGCGGAGTGTTTCTGCCTTCAGATGGATTTTCGGGTGTAAGTTTCCATCTCCAGTTGCCTAGGAGCCCTGATGTTTTGTGAGATGCTGTTTACTGAGACCTCCAGTAAATTCTCTGTATTTTGTGGTTTAAACATGTTCCATGCCTAAGATTTGAAGGTGGGAAATTTCTTCTCCTGGCAATGGTGCTAGTCACAACTTAAGCCCTATTACTCTTTGGGACAAGTATGCAGGCCATACCTTGTGCATTCTATCTCCAAATATGCTAGTGATAGATTTAAGCTTCTGTTTATCATTTGTTTCTTGGATCCCAGCAAACAGTGCAGGGAAATTTTTTATACTGCCTGAGGGCAGAAGAGGGAAATGGGTGATTTATCTAGGAGCTATAGGCCAAGGAACGATAAAGAGGGAGACATTCATGTTTCCAGTATCTACTATATAGCATAGAACTGAGGGTTACTTCATTTCTAGTGGTGGAAGAGAAGTGAAGACTATTTTAGCGGAAGAAATTGTAAGAATTTTTGTGTGAAACTATCTGCTCTTGTGTGAAATTATCTTCAGTAACAAACCATTATGTGTTTTGTATTATTAATATGAAATTTTAATTAAAATCTTCCAAGTCATAAGTGTTAATAGTCTAGAATAGTGTTGAAACGGCAGGTGCATTTCCAGCTCCAGGAGCATGGGTTGAAGGTGCTCATGCAGAACTGGAAGAAGACCAGGAATATAGGCAGGGGAATTAAAATATTAATTAGTGCTTAATTAGTGGATAATGGATGGTTCTGCCTCCCATTACTGTGGCAGTTACCAACCCTTATAACAAAGTGTTTGGGTGTCAGTGAATCTGTTGAAATCGACGGAAAGCAGAAATCTGTGAAGGAGCTTAGGATGGGGCAGGCATTGGCTTTGCTGTATTTGTTGAGGCAAGAGGAGGTTTCTACACACACAGAACATATTTCATCTTAGCTCTTCTCTACCTAGAGTAGCAGTAAATACTTGTTTGTTCCACAGTACAGGAGAATAAAATTAACTTTGATTTAAATAGCATTGCCAGGAAGTATTTCAGTTTATTTTTATGCTGAGAGGCTATCATAACCCTACTTAAAAAGCAAGGGAAGGATATGAAATGTTGTCTTCTTGGAATAAATATTTTCCCTCTGGTCTGGCAGAGTTTCTCCCTGTGAGCCGTCCTGCACACATTTCCATGATCAGTGTGTCAAGCAACATAAAAGAGAAAGTGAAGTGAGTGTGTGTTGCAGGCATGTATACTTGACCTTCACCTGCCATTCACAAAGTATTCTTTCTTCCCCTTCTTGCTTGTGTTTTCATAGGGTCTGAAAGGGTGTTCTTGAGAAAGGCAATGCTTTCCTCTGTTGTTGCTGCTGTAGTTCCACACTGTGTGTACACACATTGCTGTCACTTTCTCTCCAGGCTCTACCAATAATATCAGTAAGTTACAGAGCAGAGGTCACAGTCACTAAGCGGTTTTAACCCCTTTGCAACTTCCAACTGGACAAAGGCGATGAGAAGTTCATCACCTATTTTTCATAGGTGATGACAGAAATCAGCTAGAGCCAGCAGAATGAATATGGAGGCCCATATACAGGTGATCAGTGCAGGGAAATGCAGAGAGGAGATCACACCAGCCAGGTGGTGGAGCAGAGGTTGATTCTTTCCCAGATAAACTCAGCCGTCTGCAAGAGGACCAGGTCTATAACCAGATCTGTAACCAGAGGGAGCCTGACAGTTATTTCTGACCATATGGCCAAAAGGCAAGCTTTGTTTGTATACTGAATATTGCTGCCTCCAAATTGAGGTAGCTGCATCCAAACTATGTCTACTTGACAGTGACCCTGGCAAGAGTCCTAAACACTTCTGAACCCAGGCCACCGACACGTTGAAATTGATCCTGCATCCTTCATGGTCTCAGTGGAATAGTTTTAGGCAGCTGGACATAGACATTGAGATACAGACATGTTGTGGTTACTGCTAATGCCAGCCTGTGGAAGCACATCACAGTAGAAGCATCATTAATGTCTTCCAGGCCCTGTGCACCTACTCTGACCTCACTTTCCCCCCTCATCTCAGCAACAGACACCATCAAGAAGTACACGAAGCCATCTGTTGCCATCACAGCCTTAGTAAACACTGCAACAGAAGCTATGATATCATCATGCCTTACCCTAAGAGTCAGGGAATAGATCTGTTTTCTCTCCCTTTGTCCACGTTCCTGACACGTGCAACCTCGACCTCTCCTTACCTTGCTGTCTCCTATTTCTGTATTTTTGACAAGCATTTTGACTTGACTGGAGAAAAGATGCTAAGTAACATCCTGCCTTTGGGGTAACCCTGAGCAAAATAGGGGTGCCTGATGGATTCCGTCTCATTTGGGAGATCAGTGCATCCGAGTGTGTTCCCTGTGCTCAGTGGGGACAGCATCTTGGAGGCATATCTGGTCACTCTTTGAAGTACTCTTCAGCAGGTGTTACTTCTTCTGCCATACTTACCGTAGGAGACTTCGTAAAGCTGCAGCGCAGCTCCTGCCCGGGGCATCCCTATCACAGGACTCAGGGTACATTTAGTGTAATTCCCCTTTCTCCATAAATTTTTATTTTCAGAGGTAGTGGCAGGAAATCGTTACAAATTAGTTCAGCAGTTAGACAATAAGAAGAGAAGTTGTTGTGAGCCAGGGAGGTTCTTTAAGGTAGAAAATAATTCAGTTGATTCAGTGAAATTAGTAATTAATATTTTAATCTTTTTGCTAGAAAAATACTGTCATGTTCAATGGAAAATTATGCGTATTAAAATCACTCAGAAAAAAAGAATGTTAATTTTCCATGATGCTTTCACCTGCAAGCAATGTTTAATTTTTCACAGGCAGATGAAAAGTTTGAGGGGCTTAGGTTAAAGGATTTTCCATGAAATCCTCAGAAATTAGGAGTGAGTATTTCCTTAATCTCCTTTCAACAAATGAGAGCAAATAAGCAAACGCCCAACACAACCAAACTTTCTGACAGAAAACTTTGGTGGTTGTCAGTCCCATATCAAAGATTCATTAAAGCAACTGAATCAAATCATCAGTAGTGATATCACCTACAAATCTTACCATTTTTAAAACCTTTGATGATTACAGACAAAACCCCAGACATTTCATCATTATGGGCAATGTTGTCTTAATGAAGTTGGATCTTTCCTCATTTCTTCTATTCTCTTTACTTCCCTGTTTCTTGTTTCTTGTTTCTTCTCCTGTCACCCCTGCATTTCCTCTGCTGCAGCACAGTTTACTCCCTCCCTAAAATAGATTTCAACAGAAACATCTTGTTATCCCTTAGAAAAAGAGTTATATGCAAGTTGTATGCAAGAGATTCTTTTCTCTCAGATCCACTGTTACACTGTTATATCTCCAGATTTATTTTATAAGGTAGCCCTCATGTCTGAATAGGATATATTCTCATACCTACAAAATCTATGTGGTTTTTATTTTTAAAATAAAGCTTGAATTCTGAAAAATGCGCAGTGCAAGCAGGACAGATTTCACTTACTTACATGTGACATTTGAGTTAATGTATTAGACACAAGAAAAGAATTGGGACACTATAGTTCTAAATTTGTCCCAGTCCCCAAAATGTTAGGCATGTGTCATTCTGGCAAATAGTTCACATCTCTAAGAGATTCATCTCTAAAAAAGTGTTTCATCTCTACAGTGCTTCTTAGCTACTGCATGGTGTTGGTTTAGAAAATAAACAGCATTTATGTAGGGGCTGGGTACCAGAGCTCCTAACTTGGGAAAGCATCTCTGTTCTACAGGAGCATTTAGACACCTGCACCACTGCTGTATTGGTTCAGTGCACAAATGGTAAGTAAGAGATAGCAATTCAAAACTCTTGGTTTATTCTATATATTCTTCTGCAAAGTGCAAGAGGCCTCTCCTGTGTCTGCGATGCACATACAAGTTGCTCCAAGTCTTTGTATAGTGGGGGTTTTTTTGATTTGTTTTTTTGGTTACAAACCCAGAAAGATAAGAAATCTATGAGAAAGAAGCAAAGAGAAAATGCTGCATTCATCTCTTTTAAGGGCTGTAAACACTTATTAATTTTGTTTGAGGAAATTAATTTCCTTGAGTTCTCATAAAAACCATTTGGATATCACAGTGTCGTAAGGAAATCTGCAATGTTCCTTAGCAGACGTTAGACAGCACATACAGCTCAGACTGCCTAGCTTTGTATCTCGTGCAATCACCTGTAACACCAAGCTTCTTTCTGTATCCACAGATCCCAATGCATTTAGGAAAAAATTCAATTCAAATTCTTGGAAGTGAAGCAAAGTCACTAAGACTTTAGCTTCTATTAAATCCCATTTTGTTCCTTCCTACTGCCCTGTGTACCTGCTTGTTTCACAGTACTGTGCAACATGCTCAACAGCTCCTTGGCAATTGTCTTATCATTTGGTTCCAGAAAATGTAAAGAGATCTCTATAGTCCAACATAATTTTTATCTAGCTTTCCTCCTACTACAGAAGAAATATGTCATTCTGCAGATAAACTAAATCCTTTCAGAAAAAACCTTTTGCTGCTAAGTGAACCTGGTAATGGGAGAGAGAATTTTCTTCTTTGTGTAGAGAAATCAGGCAAGATTTTTGCATTATGCAGTTTAAGATCAAAGTTCTTGCATATGAACTAAAAGCTGTGAACACAAAAGTACATACTGATGCTGTGGAAGCCTGTATTGCTTAATTAATCTACAAGCCAATACTAATTTGGCTCTCTATCTACAGTACATCTACAGTACAACCATAGAAGCTAAAATTTATGAAGGCTAAGCTAGTCCTTACTGCACTTTTTGAATTTATCTAGAATTCTTCCCCTCTGATTTTAATAGGAACCTTATTAAGGTTATCAGGCAGGTAAGGATGTTTTAATGTGGTGCAGAGTAATTCTGTTCAAGCACATGCATCATCATCATCCAGAGAAGCAAGAAAGAGCAGACCAAATCTTAATGATCCCTCTGAATACCTGTTCAGGCAGATCTGTCACTTTGTTAGTTATAACCAGTACTCTCCAAAGCATCTATGGAAGGGTGTGAAGCAGTCACTCCAAAGGACACATTAAAAAATGCATTCTTCTGCAAACTGATAGTTGCTAAGAATTTCTACTGAGGCTAGTTCATGTCAGCTTTTAAGATAAAAATTTTTTAATGCACATTGCTACTCATATTTAAATTATTAAATGGCATTTTTAACATCACACTGCAGCTATTAAAGGGAGTTCTCCAACCTAAAAGCTGTACTGTGTTTTGGCAAACTCATCTGGGATGTTGCAGTCTAAATGATACCACTGAGATGAAGAATTAGTGCCATCTTAGGTGTCTGGCTCATCTTGATGCTCTGTAGGTATCCTCTCTTCTTTTCTTGCCTTCCTTGTAGAAACCTCTTGAGCAAAGAGAAGTTGTTAGCTCTGGAGTCTCTATAACTTTTCTTCTCACATGGGAGAAAATGGGATTGGAAATCTTGTATTGGCTCTTCTTCTAGTGAGTGGGCCAGAGCAGACCTCTGTACAATCTTCTGATTCCTGTTGGTGAGGTGTTTTCTGGTTCCATAACCTGGAAATGTTTGCAATGCACAAGGTGATAATGAAGTAGCTGAAAGGGAGGCTCTATTAAAAGGGCACTACACTAAGTCACACTCCAGCAGCAGCTCTATCCCTACAAGGGCTGAAGAGATTGCACTGCTCAGGAACTGAAAATGGCAGCTCATCTCATCTACTCATCTTAATAACTTCAAGGAATTAATAAATAACATTAGTACAAATCAACATGAATATTACCCAGAAATACATTGAAATGTTAATAAAAAATACTACTTTAATAGAGAGTTTAATTACTTTTCTAGAAATAGGCAAATCATGAATAGGTGTGCTTGTGGCAACTGTAGGGATTCACTTGTCCCCACACATAGCAGACTCAACCTCCTGGGGAACATCAGGTCATCTGTCTTTAACTGGATCTCCCTCCTACTGGTGGTGGTGGTGACACTGGTAGTGACAGAAACAGAAGAAGGATATTGCCTTGTTCAAAACTAGGACAAGCATTTCCTGGAGTTCACTTGGGACAGTAAGATAATGATGACCCATACTGTTGAAGGTGAAAGAATTTAGGCAAAATCATGATTGTTAAAAGTAGGGGCATAGGTGTTTCAAATATACTATAAGACTTTCTTGCTACATTGTAGACAGAGGACCAGAAGGACTGAAATACAGCAACAGCAGCCAATTAAAACACAAAGTCCATAATATTGAAGAACCTACTTCCATACAGAGTACCCAAGCTCTGAACTACCTAAGAATTTAAGCACAACTGTGACTTTGGATCACATATTTTGCTGCCATTCCTGTGGTTGTAATATCATTAAATGAACTACTGCAATGTTGGAAGGCTTGTTCTGGACGTTGCTGTTGTATTTGTACCTGTACTACATCCTACCTCATACATTCTCTCCTGGTAATTCCCATGGCTTCCTTAGATGAAATATGTAGCACAGTGTTTTCCATACCAGTTAGAAAAGATTCAAAGACAATCATAACCAGTATGAAATAGTGCCATTTACTTTTCAGTAAATGATATAGGCATTCAGGAAAGACCACTGGAAGCAAACACTAATGGAAGCCTTCCATAACAATCAGTTCTATGACGATTTCATGTTTAGTTCTGGAGAAATGTAAAGAAAAGCTTTTTCTTCTTTCCTTTTGAAAAGGTTCATATATAAACACTCTTAAAAGTCTAAGAAAGCTTCAGAAAAACTCTATGTATTGGATTCTAGCTGTAGAACTCTCTTCCAAATTTTCTTTACTCCTCTGCTGTGAGTGTGATCTGGATTGAGCTACTCTACTGCAATCATCTCTGTTCATCCCTGGGTAGCTGACAGAAAATTAAAATATAAAACGTATTTTCTCTAGTCCAAAAAAGCCATTTCACACGGTTTACTAATCCTGCTATTAGCAAGTCCAGCATAAGCAATGTAATGGCAAAACTTACCCAGAAACCATTAAAAATGTTTATTCACTAGACATAAACCGATGTACTTTGGCTTATAGCTTAGTTATATCTCATGGAAATGCTTTTCCTCTCATGTCATGCTAGCCAGTTTGTTAGTACCTCCTATCCCCTAAAATTTATGGCTTTATTATCCTTCTTCATCTTACAAGCACGCAAGTTTTCCTCTGGTCATAAAAGGAACGAGTAAAATGTTATATGACATAGAGCTGCTAAATGTGATAAGGGAAGTGTAAAGAGAGTCTGCTTAAAACTGCTGGGTAGAGAACCTGTTTGGAGTGAAAATGACAAACCGTACTAGATTAAAGTGTAAAGCAAGAATACCTCAAGGGGCCCTGAAGCTGCAGTAATTAATATCACTAAGTTCTCCCTGTCTAAGTACTTGCCATGATACAATTTATGCAACAGCAGCTTGGATACCTACACAAAAGTCAGGCCATATTTGTTCTAGGACTGCTAACTATCAGTCTGTACCCACATGTGTTTAAAAAACCCGACAATGAAATCAGCAGCCAGGATACTCTGTGAACCATCTAAATATCATTGATCATTCCCTCTTTTTCTCCTTTCTTCTATTGATCTTCTTCAACCCCTCAAATCTACCTCATCAGTGTGTGAAACTAAGGTTGGGGCACTGGGGCATCTCTTGGCCATGCCTCAGACACAGAGCTGCTGTTCATCATGCTGTCTGGATTCTCCCTTCACATGCTCACACGATACCTTACAGAGACCTCCAAAATCAACCTACCTCCCTGACCTGTGTTTCAGCTTTCTTTTTTCTGACTGTTAATGTCTGATTCTTCTCAGCCTTCCTCAATATCACTCTTTATTTTGCTTTCTCTCTGGAGAGGCCTGGAAGGACAAGAGCCTGTGCTGTCAGCACTGCCAGCTTGTTTCTGGCTCAGATAGGGACAGGAGACATGGTAAGAGAAGACACACTGGAAACAGGTAGGGAATATGCTCTTTATTTCTTCTTAATGTTGAACATGTTGCAGGCCACAGCTCAGGTAAAAGAGAGCAAGACATCTGCAGCCTTCGATGTCCTTAAATTGGCATTCTAATATAAAAGCTTTTTGGTTAAAATATTTTTAGGCAGTTTTCATCCAAATAGGATTGGGTTTTACATGGAGAGAAAAGTCTCACAGAGGATAGCTCTGTAGAAACTGGAAAGATGAATGTGCATAAGCATCTATAAGACTAACTGGCACTTGTACCTTCTCCAGCCTGATAAAAACTGGATCTTATTTCTCAGGAATGCAGTGGGAAAATAACTGTGATGATAGCACCCTTAACTACCAAGCTGGTGAGAATGCAGCTGCCACAATTTTTTCAGTACAAATTATTTGAGAGGTGGCATCAGTATTCTGCATCAACCACCAATATTGCATATTTGCAGGCTCTTCAAAATGATCACCATGAGAAAGACGACATACATACAGCTTCAAAACTAATTAATTTTAAACTGCTTTAGAACATGTTTCCTAATGATAGCTACTAAAATAAATTTTGTCATAAACAGAAGCATTATTACCTTTATTCCATAAATGCTAAGTGGCTTTTTCTTTCAATTAGAATTATGAACCAGTAATGCTCTGCAAGTGTATTCTCAAACACAATATGCTTTCGGTTCTTGGCATAGTTCTGGGATAATTCGAGCAATTTTGGGCAATGATTAACCTTTATACCAATTCACAATTTTCTAGAATCAGTCGATAGTGCAACTGTCAGTTGCAGCTAAATCCCTCAGAAAAATTGTTATGCATAAATTTTCTGTATACCTTCCTACTACTTTAAGTACCTGAACAGAACCTTTACTGGTACTATAATTTTTTAAAGAGAGTTGCATCTCACTATGTCAAGTACTTTCTGAGAAGGTATCACAGAAATAACCCTTAAACTTCTTTTCAGTTTGTTAATACTGATTACTTTTGCCACCAAACTTTATGAAGTATTTTCCTTTGGCTTGGCATAGTGTATGTTGACAAGGAGAGAATGCAAGAGTCATTATTAAATTGCCTTAGATAAATCAAAACTTGTAAAACGCATAAAGAAGATAGATGTTAACACAGTGATAGAAACAGCAGGTCTACTGGGTTTGTGCGACAAAGTTTCGGTAAGGGGGGACGGGAAGTACAGCCTTTGTGGGAAGCTGCCAGAAGCTTCCCTGTGTCCAACAGAGCCAGTGCCAGGTGGTTCCAAAACAGACCTGCTGCTGGCCATGGCCAAGCCGATCAGCAGCTGTTGGTAGTGCCTCTGGGATAATGTGTTAAGAAGTGGGGAAAAGCCCCACTGGAACAGCAGCTAGAGATGGGAATGAAAATATGTAACAAACAAATCTGCAGACACCAAGGTCAGTGGGAAAGGAGGTGCTCCAAGTGCTGGAGCTGAAATTTCCCTGCAGCCTTTGGTGAAGGCTGTGGTGAGACAGGTTGTCCCCTTGCAGCCCATAGAGGTCCATGATGGAGCAGAGATCCACCTGCAGCCTGTGGAAGACCCCACTCCGAAGCAGTGAATGGCTGGTGAACCCTTAGGAAGCCCATGCTGGAGCAGATTTGCTGGCAGGACTTGTGACCCCAAGGGGAACCCATCCTGGAGCACTGTTCCTGAAGAACTGCATACCGTGTAAAGGGACCTACACTGGAGTAATTCCTGAACTGCAGCCCCTGGGAAGGACTCACATTGGAGGAGCTTATGGAGAACTGTCTCCCATGGGAGTGTCCCCACACTGGAGCATGGGAAGAGTGTGAGGAGTCCTGCCCTCAAGGAGGAAGGAGTGGCAGGGGTGTGCGATGGACTGCAGCCCTCTTTCCCCATCCCCCTGTGCCTCTGGTGGAAAAGAGGTAGAGAACTCTATAGCGAAGTTAAACCTGAGAAGAAGGGCAGGGTGGGGGGAGGGTGTTTTTATGATTTGGCTTTGTTTCTCATTATCCTGCTGTGATCTGATTGGAAGTAATTAAATTTCCTCAAGTTGAGTCTATGTTGCCTGGGATGGTAACAGGTGAGTGATCTCTCCCTGTCCTTATCTTGACCCACCACTTTTCCTTATATTTTTCTGTCTGTTGTCCAGCTGAGGAGGGGAGTGATGGAATGGCTTTGGTGGACACCTGACATCCAGCCAGCATCAGCCCGCCACAGCAGGTTACAACAGAATGAAATTCTAGATAGGAGTAATTTAGAAGCTGGTTCAAGGAAAAAAGAACCTTTTACATCTCTGAAGTAAGAGAACTGAGAGGTAAAACTACTGATTATATGCCCAAAGCAAAAACATTGAAGCAATATCTTCAGAAGTCCAAAATGCATATTAAGTCTCTTTCAGGTCTGGAAAGTCTGAGATGACACAATTTCACTAGGTAAGTATAATGTGAGGAAACTCAGTTCTAAGTTGTTTTTTTTATTATTTATTTATTCTGCTAATGACAACATTGAATGATTCTATGGATTTATGCTCTACTGACTTTAATCCTTCAGATTTAGTGAGAGATCTGCTGGCTGAGGTTCTAGTAAAACTGTCTCACATGGATTTTTATTGTGCCTTGGACATGCTGCAAGTCTGATCAATGTGACTCAATGGGGAAAGGCAGGAGCTTTCACCATGTTGTTTTGGTATGGTCCTTCCACAAGGCTATAAACACACAAAGGCCAATCAAGCCTTCAAATGCCCATTTCCCTCCCACTGCCTTGAAATCCAGACAAGCTGCTATGCTAACATTTCTTCAGGGGAATGGTGGAACTCTGCGTCCTGAATGCCCTGACTGCAGCCAACCAGATCAACAAAGGATGCAAGGAAAGAGGCAAAAGGAAAAGGGCAACATGCTTCCTCTTCTGGTGACATTTAACTGCACAAGTTCCTCTCCAATAGTACCTGAATACCACAGTCAACCTCCATGTGCTGGTTTTTGCTGGGATAGAGTTAATTTTCTCCGCAGTAGCTTGAATGTGGCTATGTTTTGGATTTGTGCTGGAAACATTGTTGATAACAGGGATATTTTTTGTTGCTGCAGAGAAGTGCTTACATGGAGTGCAGGCTTTTTCTGCTTCTCAGGACACCCCACCAGCGAGCGGACTGAAAGTGCGTAAGGAGTTGGGTGGGGATACAGCTGGGACAGCCGACCCGAGGGATATCCCACACCATGTGATTTCATAGTCAGCACACAACGCTGGGGAAAGAAGGAGGAAGGGCAGGATGTTCAGAGTGAAGGCATTTGTCTTCCCAAGTCACCTCTATGAGTGATGGAACCCTGCTTTCCTGGAGATGGCTGCACCCCTACCTGCCCGTGGAATGTGGTGAACGAATTGCTTGTTTTGTTTTGCTTGTGTGCAAAGCTTTTGCTTTACCTATTAAACTATCTTCATCTCAACCCATGTGTTTTCTCACTTTCACCCTTCTGATTCTCTCCCCCATCCCGCTTGGGAGGACCGAGCGAGCAGCTGCTGGTGGTCAGTTGCTGACTGTGGTTAAATCATGGCACGCCATCACGAAAAGAAGTGCAGTATGACAGCGATGGCCAGACGTGACTTCCTGTGTATACAAATACCACAATCTAATTATGCTTTCAGTTAACAAGCAAAGGAAAACTTGGGGCATAACCTTTGCTTCCTGGCCACTTACAGACATTTCCAGACAGTGAACTGGGCTTCTGCAAACTGAATATTGAGGGCTAATCTTGAATTTCTGTCTCTTATGGATGCTTTCTTAATTTTGTGTTTTCCAGAGTAGGAGTTTGCCCTTAGTCTTACTTGTCTCTTGGTCTTGTACTACCGCCTTTTCAGAATCCTGAATTCAGACTTGTGATCTATTTTGAAGGCAGTTTGGGGCAATTCTTCACTTGGTTTTGCTCTGGTAGCCCAAAAGCTAGGGCAATAGAGGGCCAACAAGGCGTTTTTTTCAGGGGTCTGCTTTGTGGGTTTTGTGTGCTCCTGTCTGCCTTCAGGTGACGTTTCCTTCACAGGGATGGCAAGTGAGTGGTGTGTCTGCTTGCCTCTCTGGTGGCCCCAGCTTTTAGTAGTCCCTCACTCAGCACATGGGCTTTCTCTCACGCTTGGTTCCCATAGCTATGAATTTAAAGGTTGGGATCTGCAGCATCTAAGTCTTGTGGCTCTCTGGGAAGGCCTATCAAACTCATCCTTATTTACTAAATAGTGTCAGTCAAAGGGAGCACTGGAGATACTTTGAACTTGGAGACAGATTGCAGGAGACAGCTGTTCATATCTATGTAGATGTTTTATGTGCTTTTTAACAAGGCAGCTGAATACTCTACAAATAAACAGACCTCTTTTTTTAGCAGTGCTTTAACCCTCATCCTGCATGAGGAATTTATTTTAAAAGCTTGACTTTTTTTGCTTGTGTTGATTTTTGCAATTCTAATGGCTAGAGCAACTCTCCACAAAACCTGGCAGACAACCATAGTGAGACAATGAGCAGCTGCAATTCCAAACCATCAGTTTTCCTGAAGAAGATCATGCTGAAAGACTCCCTGTTTTTTAGTTTAAAAGTTATCTTGCAGAATACCAATCATCATGAATTTCCCAGGATTAAAATCTTGAGACTTTGACTTACTCAGAACATTTCTTTTGCCATGGAGGAAGAGGCTAAGTCTGCAGGTGAAGCCACCACCGCAACAGCAAGGAATGAACGGAAAACAGCTGCATTTGGCAACACACTGGATCATGCTCCATGTTCATGTTAGGTTTTTGAGTACTTTACAGAAGCCATTCAGTCTTCAATGAATTCAACATTCAAAAAGATATCTGTCAACCTTCAAGCACTTTTACAGGAACTTGTATGGCAGCAGAGAATGTGCTAGAAACCCTTGCTATTCTTAGTTTTATAGAAAGCTGTGGGCCAAGTGAGAACAAATAAAGGTTTCTTGTAGCAGTGATCTCAATTTTCTTTACTGAGAGTTCAGCTCCAAGCTGAACTCCAGATGAATTGCAGAGCAAAAATGTTAGTTTCTGCTATCAGACTTCCCAGCCGCAATTTTTCTCTTTGGAAGGATATTCCACAAGTATTGATTAATTTGAAGAACACCAGTACTGTCAGAATTAAGCAAACAGGATCTGACTAGATGCCGATTAAACTCATATAGAAACCTTAGGAGTCCTGAATTTGTCTGGAGGGTATTTTTAACTGCTAGATATAAATAAAACTCTCTACTTGGTAGAGAGGTAGGTTTGTTGAAACAAAGGAATTTGCAACAGCCTCGTTAGGTATGTCATCTATAAAAACACCAACATCGACATTTGGGGAATCAAACAAAAAAATACATCAACACTAGCCCTACAGTACTTCTGCCTGATGGAATAAAACACAGTAAAAATGACGATCAGTGTCATGCTTAACATTGCATGTAAACACTAGGTACAGCCTTGTGCAACGATATTCAGGCAAATCTCCAGCCCTTTGCTCTGGAAATATTTATTATAAATGCCATTCAGAGGAATGAAGTATGGGTTGGAAAAGGAGTATTTCTGACTTGATGTGGGCTTGACAACTTCTCAGTACCCTGAACTGATACAACCACGTTTATCTTATTGTCTGGCTGCTAAAACACTGTCTCTGTCAAACCTAAGTATCATCTCTTCTGTTAATGGATGACATACCCAGAAGTGAATAGAGCTTTATGATCCTCTCACAGTTTGCACAGCAGAAAATCTGTTATCAGAGTTTCCTGAGTAACACTGTCCATTTATGTAACATTCAACTCCTGTAAAGCATGTCAGAGACACAGGGAAGGAGTGTGAAAGAAACCTTGGTAGCGGTGCGGTGTTGTGAGATTTGTGATATGCAGCTTTAATTTCCCCTCTCTATTTGACCTGAAATCTGTAGTCACACTCACCAGTTTCCCAGGTCTAAGACAATAAACAAGCACTAAGCTGTAAATAATGCACTGGACTGTTGGCAAAAACCAGGTTTTGGAACAAAGGCATATTTAAAGAAATAAGTTTGCTAGAAACTTAGGAAAGCCACATTTATTGTCTGTATTTCCAGGTTTTGGGATGGTTTGCAGCTTTTAATTGGAAAGTTCACGACAACTATTTCCACTGTAGGATCAGGTGCCCTCCTAAACTCCTGCCACCAATCCCCAAGCAAAGGAAGGGTAGTGACAGACTGGGGTGGGTGCACATACCCTCACAGAGGCTAACAAGCCCAGAAAGTGGCAAAAAGCCTGGGATAAAGCCTTGCACAACGCTAGCATGTTCAGAAGCCTATCATCTTGTATTTAAACTTTAAATCTCTTCCAGAACCAAAATGTATGGAAATATTTTTTAACCGAAGAACTAAGATTTAATCTTTCATTCTTCCCCATTTTTTCTTCTCCCTGTAAAACCACATATTTTTGTAACTGAATTTAATTGTAATCACCTATGAGGAGACCTAGGAAGTTTTATTAAAAAAAAAGTAAGGCTGGTATCTAACACAGTATTTCTTTGTTGTGATCCTACGCACTTGTGTGTGGCTGAAGGAAGGAGTTTCTAAATGAAGGGTCAAATTCAGGTTCCAGTGAAATCAGGATATAATCCACATTCATGATAGTGGGACCAAAATTTTCACCATGTGCATTCACTCTACCAAGAGCAGGAAAACTCCTCAGCTAAGTCATGTTTAAAACCAGAATTTAAATGGCCCACTGCCTGAAACTCTCCAGCAAACGTGGAGATTTTGCTTGTACTTGCAGAAACATGTCGTTTAGACCTATGCTAAGGCCTGGATGACATTTATTGTCTGAGATGAAGACCTGAAACCTTCAGAAACATTAGGTTGCTTTCAAACTCTGCACTATTTTTTCTAATAATTACTTTCGGTGGGGTTCATCCCAGCACGACAGTGAAATGCCAAAGGCCCAGACGGGATCTCTCAGGACCAAATCAGCACCTCTTACCGACGAGTCGCTTTGCCTTGGCTAGAAGCCAGATGGGGGTGTGCAGGCTGAAGCTGACAGACCTGCATTTGCTCTGCTTGATTACGGCAATTTTATTCTCAGTTATAAGTGCTGCTTTACCTGACCGTGAGGGAGCTCTCCGTGAGCACCGTTCGGGCCCGAGCAGCCTTTCCCGCTGCCCCAGCCCGCGGGGCCCCGCGGGGCCGGGAAGGGTGTCGGTCCCCGCTCCCCCTCGGCGCAGCGCTGTCTGGGCGGGGCGGCCCCGGTCCCGTGGAGGGGCGAGCGGGCGGCGGCGGCTGCCGGGGAAGGAGGGGGCTGGCGTCAGGCGCCGGGCAGCCACTGGCGCGGGAGCTCCCCCTCGCCTCGCTTCGCCTCGCCTCCGGTGGCCGGGGAATAAAGGCACCTGGCCCGCAGCTCCGGACCACCGGAGCGGGGAGGCGGCGGGCGAGCGGACGTGCCGGGTTCGGGCCGAGCCCCACCGCGCAGCCCCCTCCATGCGCCTCGCCGGCGGCGCCGGCTCCCCTCGGGCTTTGCCCTCGCCCGGGAACGGCAGCCGGTGGCGAGCGGCGGAGCCCGGCAGCAGTAGCAGCAGCCCCAGTCCCGAGGCGTGGTCCGGGTCGCCGAACGGCAGCCTGGGCGGCTGGGACCCCTTCGGGCGGGACGAGGAGCTGGCGAAGCTGGAGATCGCAGTGCTGGCCGTCACCTTCGCCGTGGCGGTGGTGGGGAACGGCAGCGTGCTGCTGGCCCTGCGGCGCACGCCGCGCAAGGCGTCCCGCATGCACCTCTTCATCCGCCACCTCAGCCTGGCCGACCTGGTGGTGGCCTTCTTCCAGGTGCTGCCCCAGCTCTGCTGGGAGGTGACACACCGCTTCCACGGCCCCGACGGGCTCTGCCGCGTCGTCAAGCACCTGCAGGTCTTCGGCATGTTCGCCTCGGCGTACATGCTGGTGGCCATGACCGCCGACCGCTACATCGCCGTCTGCCACCCGCTGAAGACGCTGCAGCAGCCCACCAAGCGCTCGTACGGGATGATCGCGGCGGCCTGGGCGCTCAGCCTGCTGCTCAGCACCCCGCAGTACTTCATCTTCTCCCTCAGCGAAGTGGAGCGCGGCTCGCAGGTCTACGACTGCTGGGCGCATTTCATCATGCCCTGGGGGCCCCGCGCCTATGTCACTTGGATCACCGGCGGCATCTTCATCGCGCCTGTCCTCATCCTCATCATCTGCTACGGCTTCATCTGCTATCATATCTGGCGCAACGCCCGGGGCAAGACGCGCCCGGGGGAGGCGGCAGCAGCGGGTGGCGGGCGGCGGGCAGGTGGTGGTGGTAGCCCGCGACGGGGGCTGCTGCTCGCCCCCTGTGTCAGCAACGTCAAAACCATCTCCCGCGCCAAGATCCGCACCGTCAAGATGACCTTCGTCATCGTCTCGGTGTACGTCGTTTGCTGGGCGCCCTTCTTCACCATCCAGATGTGGTCCGTCTGGGACCAGCGCTTCCCCTGGGTCGGTAGGTGACGCCGCCGCTTGTCCCCAGCGGCCGCCCCGCACGCGTTGGGGGCTCAGCCGGCTGTCCCGGGGCGCTGCGCGGCCCTGAGCCGAGAGTGGCGGAGACCGGGCGCGGCAGTGGAGAGCGGGACGGAGGCGCGCCCTCCCGGCCCCGGACGGGTCCCTCTCCGGCCGGGGAATAGCGGTGAGCGCCCTTGTACAGGGAGGAGAGACAGCTCCGGGCCGCCGCCGCCCTCGGGGCCGGCCCGCCGGCACCGCTCCCAGTCCCGGACCTGGTGGTCCCGGGAGCGGCGGCGGCCGCGGCGCTGGGCTCGGCCTGTCCCGGGAGCAGCCGGAGCGGCTGCTGGGGCAGCTGCGCCTCCGGATAGGAGCTGCAGCCACAGCCTTCTCATGCCGAGCAAAACGAGCAGATGGAAAACAGAATATCTGCTGCCGTAATGTGAGCCAGCAACAGTTTCGTCCTTTTGAAGCTGCCGATAAGAAAACTTTTAGAAATGTTTAGTATTGTTGTGAAGCATACGCACATACATGTCGGAGCAGCTACATGAGCAGAGAACTTACTGCATCTTCTTTCCTGTATCTGCTGTCTAATAATAGGGTTGAGCACACCCTGAACCTTTCCTCTCAGCAAGGCAGCCACCTCTGAGTAGCTCCTTTAGTCAAGTCACTGGTTTTCACGAATCAGTGGCAACTTAGATTTTGGAGATATCTGTCTTGATGTTATATACGGCTGAAAAAAATTGGTGAGTTTAATCACATAGGTAATGACAGGCAGCATAGTAGCATATATTCTGTTTCCTCATAATGAGAAAGCAGCAAATCAAAATGTTGGAATCCATAATTTCTTGATTTTTTAAAAATATCCCCAAATTATCACTTACTGTAGTGGGAGAGTTGATTGCCTCTAATATAGGACTAAAGTCAAACCTATAATGCAGGTCTCTATAAAGAAGTAAAGGCTTGCAGTAAACTAACAGATTTTTTTTTTTTTGCTTCAAAGGAAATAAAATCTAATTGAACAGATGGGTATTTGATAGGTTTGTTTGAAGAGATTCTTTAAATCTGTGGAACTGCATAACACAGTAATTATACTTCTTTGAAGATTCAATATTTACAAAGAAAAGCCAGTAAAAATTGATTAGACTAAATACATGTTTAGAGTATTTGATCTAACTATTAACTAGTTATTGAAGGCAGAATAACATAGGTTTTTTATGCTATAGTGCTAACTTCCATTTTTCTCTTACGTAAAAGTTGTTCAACCTCCAAAACCCAGATTTGATGGGCAATCTAGTAGTTAGTTGAGCATTCAATACTTTTCAGTTTGCAAATATATACAACAAAATTCACTGTTATTGAAAACAGTGGGAATTTTGCCATTGTCTCCCAGGGTCTGGATAAAAACTCTTCAGTATTTAAAGCAGGAGCTTATCAACACATGGATACACATCAGTGGAAATGTGACTAAGTCATTATTTTGGATGGATTACCCCTTAACTTACTCTGTCACAGCTTTTTGAAGTCTGTTCAGAGAAATTCCCATTGACTTCAATGGCAGCCTTACATAAATAAGACCTCTACTGATTATGTTCTCATTATTCGTTTCAAATTCAACTTTTAGAACTAGAATATTCAGGAAAATAAATCCAGTGGTTAATGAAGCAATTGACTGAATGGTGCAAATGTTCTTTTGGTGATTAAACAGCTTTCTCCCCCGCTCCCCAGATTCTGAAAACACTGCGACTACTGTTACTGCTCTGCTGGCCAGCCTGAACAGTTGCTGTAACCCATGGATCTACATGTTCTTCAGTGGACACCTCCTCCAAGACTGCATACAGAGCTTCCCTTGCTGCCAACAAATAAAGCAAACGCTGAGTAAAGAAGATTCAAACAGCAATAGCAGGCGACAGACTTCTTTCACCAACAACAGAAGCCCAACCCACAGCTTGAACACCTGGAGAGAGATGTCCCACTCCAAAGGGACCAGCTTCATCCCCATTTCAACATGAGACAGGCCTCAGGACAGGCAGGGCTTGCAGTCCTGTCACAGTGTTTGGGAAGGTTATGGCATGGCACTCTATGCCAGTCCAGGGCATCATGGTACTAAGGAGTGACTAAGATGGTCATTGCCACCTTGCTTGATAAGCTATGCTGCAGCATGTAAATTATTTTCTGAAAGTTATTTAGGACTTGGGCAACTGATCAGGAAAGTGTGGCAACAATAAAGCAATTATTTTTTTAAATAGAATTTATTTCAATATTTTGTCTGTTTCTAAAATACTAAGTGCATTGTTTGCTTGCTGTTTAAAACAGTAAAAATAATGGAGTTGTCCTGTGTTGAGGTAACTCCACTCTGTAGTGTTAATGCTTAAAACTTCTCATGATAGTCTGATGAAGTCACAGGGAAAAGAAGACAGTATGAGTAAGATTACAGTCAAGTCTTAAACATAAAAAGAAAGGACTAGGGAAAAAGTCTTAGGTGTCCAGATAAGGAATGTGGTTAGACAGACTCTGAGTTGTTGGAATTCAGTTGTTCATGCTGCTTCATATTGTAAAGGTCTAGCAGTTCTCAGACACCAAAATTTAACAGCTCCTGTGAAGGCAAATCTTTTAGTGCTGTCGTGAAGCCCTTGTGAAGGCAAATCTTTTAGTGTCTATGTGTGTATTGTGGGGTTTCATTTTTCATTTTTAGGTTTTCATTTTTCACTTCCTCTTCCCTTCATATTGATGGAAGTTATACAGCATATTTGTGTGTTTGTGTGTGTGTGTCGTTGCACCTACCTTCATTTTTTAAACTAATTTTAAAAATACATTGACAAATAAGTATGATATGCTATCACTAGCTGAGCACTGTTACACCAAGAAAACTCATAGTGAGTACCAGAACCACTTGCTTTATGGGCAGCAATGCCATCTTTTCTTTTTTATTTCACTAAGACATCTAGGATTGAGCCACATTTCTTGGTTGTCAAGCAAATAGCCTCATGAGTTCAGGAGAGCATTTGGTAAAAGCTGTAGAACCAGTATATTTCAAGACACAGCTCTGAGAATCAAACTTGCAAGTCTTCTGGGAACACATAAAACTTCTCAATGTTGTTGGTTCATCTTTTTTTTTAAATTATTTTTATTGCCAGCTCAAGACAATACAGTCTTAAAAGTTGTCAGTAAACTGCAATAAAAAGTCATCACAACATATTTGCTAATTACAAATCATTCAAGGTGTACTTGTTTTCAATACAATGCATGCTGAGTTGACTGCAGTTCATTTATATGGTAAATAATCCTATCACATCTTTCCTCGGAGCCCATCTCTTATTTTGAGGTTGGGTTTTAAAGCTCCTTGAGTAAGTTTTGCTGAGTTTTTAAGTCTTGAGAATCTCTTTGAGATGTACAGCTCCCTGTCTGCTCTGTTTTCCTGAGCTTGCCGGATCCCGAAATCCAGATGTTCCCCTGGCCCCCTGCAGGAGGGCTGACACAGCCCCAGCTGGCTGCTGGAGCAGTGGGACGCATAGTATGGAGCATTGCTGCATAGGATACTGGCAAGGAGGAAGCACAGCAGCAGGTTTCTTTCTTTCCCATCAAGACCTAATAAAGAAGATTGCTTTACTAGTTGTTTGAGGAGATTGCATGTGGCTTTCATTGAGGATGGTGCCCATGCCTGCCCCAATAATGCTAGCAGAAATTAATAGAGTTAGATGCAGAATAAGATCATATTAAACCACTCCAGAAGCTCCCCCTACAGACTATTTTGGGCAAAGAACAGGGAATATTACACCTAAAATAAAATTTTTAAAAATTGGAGGGTTTTTGTCCCTAAATAAAATCTTTGCTCTTCTCTCGTCTTTCCTTTTGTTTGCTGTTGTTCAAAGCACTAGAACTCAGAGGACAGCATGGTGGAATGGCTTATATTTAACAGACTATCTTTTTGACAGCCTTTAATATGCAAATGTGACTACAGCTCTCACCAGCTCTAGACGAAGGTTTGTGAACCTGAAGTTATATTTTAGTACAAAAAAAATGCATGCAGTCGTGTGTGTGTGTTTGTGCATATTGTATGTACTGTGTATATATTGTAAGTAGATAATTCACAGCTACTGAAATTGCAAGTGTTTCAAATTGAGTACACTATAGTTTGCCTAGTTTTCTGTTTGTGCTACTACTTTCTTTGTACAGGAAATCTGTATTGAAAAGCAATTAGCTGTACTAACAGAATTTTCATGTTTGCATAATTGAATGGTTTTTCTACTACACTTTACATTCAAATGGAAAAGTAATGAAAAAATGTGTGTAGAATAATGTTGAGAATAAAAAATGAGCTGGGTAATGATCAGTATATGTACTAAAGCAGAGACCCAAAGTATGATTTTTTTTTCAAATATGTTACAAATCTAGGCTTACACTTGGGGCTTCTCAGCATAAATTTCCCCTGTGAGTATTCTATAGTTTCTATAATTAAACTGACAACACAATTTATCAATATTTGGTTTCCAGACATTTTTTGTACAATTTTTCACATTATTGTAATGTTGGATGATACAGCCAATATTTTCAATTGTTCATCTGTGGAGATTTTTTTTTAAAAGCTGCTTTGTATTATCGTGAGGGTGCTCTAATGGAAACAGAATGAAACAAAAAATTGTGAAACCATTGCAAGTTTAAAACATGGAAACATGCTCTAATAAACCTGCATATTTGTTTGATCAGAAGCATTTGGGGTTTTTTGCTTGTCTAGATTTTGGAGGTCTAGAAATGTTTGTAAAATATATTTTACAAAATTCAAAATGTCTTCATTAATTTTAAGAAGTTGTTTCCTTGAAAAGCTTTAGGGAGTGAACAGAACTAAAATGTTTTTCTATTACATGTACTGCATGAAGGACACAAGCAAAGAAGGAATGTGCAGCCAGCTTTCCACTATATGCTGCTAGTATTGTTAAAACATGTAACTTAGCACTTATTCATGTTCTAGAGGGGTTATTTTGATATTTTGTTTTAAATATTTATCTTCTAATGTAAAACATGATTGAATGGATGAGCCTGTACTCTGTGGTTTGTACTGATGTTACTAGAATGCAAGCATTTTAAATTCAATTAGATGGCAAAAGTGGAGATGATACGGAAGATGGAAAGGATTTTGTTCATTTACATAAGAACCATAAGTTGCCAAAAAGCTTACTTTCATTAATTTCTTTTTAAATTTGCAGGCAAACATATTGTTGGATCAGGAAAAAACCCCAAACCCATAAACATTGGGGTTTTTTTTCCCCCTATATTACCACATCAAGACTAAAATCTACAAGAAGACACAAATTCAGGTGTGCCCAGTACTTCAAAGACAAAGGTTTTTTCTGCAGAAAATCCTATAGCCAGTTCCAAATTGTCCAGATTGAAGGACCTTCCTAAAGTGCATGCATACTCCTTTCCAACTCATGCATATGGAAACCAGGGCAGAAGAAGGAAAGGCTCAGCCGAGCTGGATGTTGTCCTAGGGCAGATACTGGTGACCCAGCTTTGGGAAGTGAACACAGATCTTACAGTAGAGGTACTGCTGGAATTTGTTACTTGTTGCATAAAAACTTACAGAGTTCTCCCAGACTGAGCTCCCCACCTACAAAAAGGACTAAGTAAATACAGCGTCCTCTTCTAAAAAAGTGTCTGCACAAGTTTCAGGTGTTACAGTCCCTTCTGTACATGAAAGACTGGGGAGGCAAGGAAGAATTTGTATGCTAAACATTAGTTGAAGCTAGTTTTCTATGTTTTTCTTCAGGAATGGGCTTTACTGGAAAATGTATCACTTGATACTTGGGTAAAGGAATCACAGGATAAATAAATGGATAAGTTTCAAGGACCAGGACTAGATCACAGCTGCTCCTCAGGGAGCAGCCCTGACTAGTTCAGGTAACAGTCCCTCACACAAGAGTAGGTCCTGCTTTAAAAAGGCAAGGGGCTGCCAAAAGTAGTGTAAGTCATGCAGAATGGTTTGTGCAGCTATGCAAAAAGCAAGCAAACAGCCATCACAACTAGTCCCTGCTGAGCTTCGTTAGAGCCAGCCAGCACAGGTCTGCCTCTCCCAGGACTGGTCCTGCAGAAAGCCCTGGATCCAGTTCGGTGCTAATTAACACTGTATCACTGTTTTGGTACAACTGCCCAGTATTTTGCCATGCCTAAGTATAAACTTGCTTAGAGTAACAGTTTACATGCAAATTAGCTTTAGTTCTCCATAAGGACATTTTCAGCTGAATTTTTGATACAGTCCATTGGGTTACTTAAATTCCGAAAAGCAAGGCTGAGAGGCATCATCAGGAGTGCAAAGCTCTCTTTTCAGTTCCATGGTGTGAAGACTGGCAAGTGTCTCTAGTTCTAGGTGGATCAAGATGTTGTTGGATATGGGTGATCTTTCTTCCAATAATGGAAGAATCTTTTGCACAATCCCAACATTTTTCCTATTTCCAATATTTGCTTTTCCAAGGGGGTGGATGGAAGAGGAGGCTTTGGGGTAGAGCACTTTCTCAGTGCTCTGCAAGCAAAAGGTGCCAGAGTTATCCATCCTCAGTTCAGGGCAATGATGATTGTCTTACTCCATAAAATCTTATAGGATACACGGCTAAGAAGTACTGTGTACAGTTTCAATATACCTTATCAAGCAAAGCACTGGCAATGCAGTCTGTGGGTGTCCCATCAGCTTTGACACCTTTGTAGCAAAACATGACGAAATTGGCATTGGCTCTCCAGGCTATAAAGACTATTCCAGAAGACGTGGAACAGGTAACCAGAGACTGGCAGGGACTGCCCCAGCCTCTTCCACTGTTACTGCTGTGATTGCCCCTGCCATAGTCTCTCCTGACACTGGTAATGACGGCAGCAAGAATGGGTGCAGGCACCACAGGGGCAGCAGAAGCAGACAGGGTTGTCTTTAAAGCACATTAATTTAAAATTCCTTTTGAAGGGAGGAATGTGGATCTTATCAAATAAAAAACCCACAGCGACTATCGGGAGAGAGATAAACTGGTGACTCAGAGAGCAAATAAAACACCTGATCTCAAAGGTTATTTGAAAGTATCAAAATGCTTTCCATTTTGCATTTTTAAGATCTGTTTTATTTATTTAGAAAAAGAGACCCTTGTCTCCTGGAACTATAACTGCATGAAGCTCCTTACAAATCTACTAAGTATCTCTGAGATGGCTAGAAGGCTATGTCTAAAAACAAGGGCAATGATCTCTCCAAGTTAAGCATTCAATATTTGATTTGTAGGGCCTTGGCCACCCCAAAACAAATGTGTCCTGTGGGAATATGAACAGACACAGAGTTTTCAGGGAGGAGAAAGGAAGGAGCCTAAGTATCATTCCCCTTTTTGGAAAGAGGTGATAGTCAGGGCAAATATCATAATAGATGACTAAAAGTTCAAACTAAAGGCAACAATCTTCCTAGTATTTTAGAAAGCTCTTGGTTGAAGATTGTGTAGAAGTGAGAAGCAGTACACGAAGAATCCAGAGGATTAGGAGGCATGTAAGTTTGTAGCACTATTATCAAAAGGAGGAACTTGCTTAGGTGCTGCTCAAATGTTTTTCTAAATAACAGTAATAACTGTACAAAATAGTGTAGCAAAAAGAAAAAATAGGATAGCAAATGCCCTGTCGTGGCTCACTGTAAAGCAGGCAGAGCTATGTAGAGTAAGAAATCTGCAAACTCGGGTAGGCACAGACAAATGCACCTTCTGAAATACTGTAGGTGTCAGTCACCTCAGAGGAAACCACAGATAACCATTCACTTTATTGTTGGCTGAGATTGGATAAAAAGGAAATCAAATCATTGGACTAATTTGCTGCACAATTAATCCGAATAATCCTCTTCCAGAGAAGAAGCAAACATTATTTAATAGCCACCATTATATTTTCTAAATGTGAGACATTTCAGGGTTTCCATGGGAGCAAAGGAGTGGCTTCCAAGTGTTACATGTAGAGACACAGAGCTGAGGATTGAGTTCAGTAAGACACTTTGGTGTTCATGTAGTTTTCATTCATTATGTGGTCCTGTTATCTCCGATACTCCAAACATCATGAGGGCAGCCAGGGCAACAAGGAATTATATGCAGTAAATAATAAACAAAAGCAAAAGATACATTTGTGTGACTATATATAATCTCATTTCTCAAACCAAATTGCACTTGTCTTTTCCAACAGAAAAGAGCAGGGATTTAGTTATGTATCTCTGATAACCGAGTTCACCATGAAGCCAGTGATGAAGAATCCTAAACTGTGATACATGGTTACAAATGTCCTTTATTAAAGGGATAGGTTTGGGGCTTATCAGCTAGTAACATGTTATTAAATTGAATAGAATATGGAAAATTATGAGAGAGTTCTATTTTTGTGTTGTTTTGTTTGTTTTTGGGGGGGTTGGTTTTGTTTCATCTATTGTGACAATTCCCCTGAAATTTAAATCAGCCATACTGAAATGAGATGATCAAAAGCACCATGAATAATCCCATCTTGACTCTCTCTTTCAACCTAAGATATATCATTAGTGCTTTCTCTTCTGCCTCACAGAACTAAGAGGCATATTGTAATTAAACAACAAAACCTCATTTCTTTCCAAGTTTATCACCCAAGTGCCTAATAAAGGCATTTTAAGCTGGAGGACACAAAGGTGGAATTCATCTGAATGGATGTATCTACAGTGCATGTGTGTCCATCTGAGCAGGAGTGATTATTTTTCTTGGCCAATACAAAAATATTTTCTGGAGACCAGGGAGTCATCATATAGAGGGTATCAAGAACACTGCCCTTGTCTCCATTGATATATGGACTGGAAAACAATTTATTCGTTGTTTTTAACAGCAGGTAGACAGCTAGCTCAAATTGGTACACAAATGCTGCAGATAGCTGTCTACGAGTACTATACGTTTTACTGAAAGAACTCAGTAGACACCTCCATGTTACTAGTTCAGGATTTTACTTTCTTTAAGGGCAAAATATTACCATTTAATAGCACCATATTGATTTGGATGGAGTTGATTATGCTATTGCTAAAAAAGGGGGCTCACATTGCTAAGGTTCTGCCAGCTGGGTGCCTTTGTTAGTCGTGTCACAGGAAAGACCAAAACGAAAACGAGCCTAGAGATCAATTTACCTCCTCACACCTGGATGATACCTCCGGCCTTACAAAGAGGGAAAAAATCTCTGCATCTAATCTCTCTGTGTGTTCCATCTGTGCATGCTGAACCTTTCCATCTCCTTTGTCCTTAAATGTAGATTTGTGAGAAAATCCCTAATTAGGCAGAACTCTCAAGATACTCAGATAATACAATCCTGAGGTCAATGTACAACACAGAAAGATGTATCTTATTACACAAAGAGTTAGGATGAGGGAGGAAAAAGGTCAGGATAATACCTGAAATTCTTGGTAATATTGTGTGGAGTAAAAAGGAATAATAAGGAAAAGGAGAGTGGCATGTTAGGTATGTCTGCCACATACTGCGTATGAAGTCCTGTTTTCCCTAAGAAACTACTCAATTATAAAAACTCTGAGAATATAATCAGTGTAAAATCATTTGCACTGGATGTTATCAATGACTGTTTTCAGCATTAGCACAAAAAATGACTCAGTTATTCTGGTCATATTTCCTTCTCAAGTGCTTAAATAGAAAGTTAAAGCAATGTATTGGTTTAGTGGAAAACCCCCAGATTTGACCTCTTTGATGACAAAGGTCCCTTTTCCACCAGAGAGGTCAGGTTCATGCAAAAAAAAAGAAACTAACCCTATGTGCCTCCAAGTCCTGTACCTTTCAGCCTGGTGGGGAGGCCTGGCTTGCCTTGAGTGTAGGGAAAACAGGGAGCACAAACCAGACACCCCAGGAGCCACCTCAGCACACTCCAGCTCCCACTGGGAAGACACTGGTTTGGCAAGAGTGACTCTGCATGAACTAACATGACTGATTTCCTGTGTGTATCTTTCCATTGCAGTTTTCAAATCCTGCTGAAGGCAAGGACACAAGGGAGTGAAGAATCTCACTGGGACACTTGCACTTGAATCCTTCATGAACGCAGGAGGAGGGCACAGGCAGGGTCACCTGAGCTGCTGCTGGGCTGGCAGCAGGGCAGAGAACTCACACTCCTGTAACTCCTGCCCCAGGTCAGCAAGCTCTGATGAACCAACCAGGCTCAAGAACTGGGGAACAACATACTCCCACCCTTGGAGTACATTGGAGTACCCTCAATGAGGTCTTCCAGACCAGCAACATGGGTACTCATTTGCCCTTGCCTCTGTGGGAGCCCGGAGATAAATGAGGTCTCTTTTAGGAAACAAGTGGTTAAAATCCTTTTCCACATGCTGCTAGCTGGGATGGGAACATTTCCAAAAATAGGGGCTGAACTTCTTCAACAACGAAAAGCCAGATCATGGAGAGATAGGTCTATAAAAATGCCTTGTAGATGAGATGAGAACTAAATAGGAGTTTTTTCTGGGTTTTTTTTGTTTGGTTTGGTTTTTTGTTTGTTTGTTTGAAGAGTGAGGAGCACATGTGGTAGCTGAGATTCTTCTCTGTGAGCTTGTTAGCAGGAGTTGGGAAATAAAGATCCAAATCCTCAAGCTTTCATTTCAGTGAAAAAGCCAGAGCAAACCGACATATTGCTAATCAGCAGAAACACTCATCTGCCAAACATTTGCATTAATCAGTTATAAGACATAAATACTTTAAAATGCACTTTCATGAGACTCTGTGATTTAAAGGTATTACATGACAGAAAGAGGGTACTCAGTTTTCAAAACTAAATTAATTTGAAATGAAGAGCATTTGAAACTGTTCATTCTTAGTCTTCTTATTAATCTTCTTAACTTGAAGTTCTTTTCTGTCTTGCAATCATGTACAAAGCGTAACAGAATACTTCCATACTACGGAAATATTTTCCAAGCATAATGCAATGATTATTATGCTTATCTGACCTGTAAATTACAGAATACTATGTGTATTGGAGATACCGGTTCTAAGAATAAAGCCACGCAAATACGCCTTCAATTAATTTACCTTTGATCTTTTGTGTAACTATGTTTGCCATCAGAAAAGACTCATTTCTTAATTTCAGCACTTTTCAATGAAAGCATTTGTACAAAGAAGGACGCTTGCTCGCAGGACAAGCAGCCCTGTTTTGTATAGTGAGGTGACAGCAGCAATGGGATAAGAAATCACACTGTCACAAAAGGAAATGGCTGCAATTCTGTCACTTTAATAGTGGGAGAAAAAACGTGTGAGACAGAAATAACACCAGCTCTGAGCCTTCTGTATGACCCCAAGGACTAGAGAAGGCCAGCGCACAGTTTCTCCCCACAGCAGGCTGTATCTGAGGAGGCAGCCCTAGCATCCCTGGCTTCTCTATGTTCAAAATGTTTTTCCCTAGAAGTTGGTAAGTTTATTTTTTATAAAATGCTGGCACTTCAAGGACAAAAATTATCTTTCGTCTGTGGTGTGCACTCTCAGGCAAAAGTAAAACTTGAGTTTTGACAGCCTGATAAAGAATTATAGGGATGCGATACATGTGTAATTTTCAGTTATTGTTGTAGCTGGGCTTGAACAAGTGTCATCTGAAGTGATGCAGTAGGTAAATATATAACCAGTAGGCCAGTCTCTTGTGTAGCTGCAGGGACGACAGCAGGAAAATTGATTCTTATGCATTGAACCCTGACACTCATGATAAAACTGTGGCAATGGTACAAAGAGTAGTCTTCCCTTTGGGGACTTCTCCATTTCCAGTTTGATTGCCTCAGGGCAATCTTTTAAAGATGCTTTAAAGATTCTTTTAAAGAATGATATCTTCTATGTTACCTTTTATTGTATTTATTGTTTTAGCCACCTGGCCTTAGAGATAAATGAGTTCATGTGTATGTGCAAATGCAGCATTTCACTTACTGGCTTCAACACAATTCATTTTTATGAGCCTTTGCTCAGCTGCAGCTGGGAATTAATCACTGAATTCAGTGCTTTTCTCATCCATCTGAATCCAGGTGGGATCCTATATGACGTTTTGTTTACCTTGGGCTTAGTGGGGGGTTCAATTCCCTGGCTAAACCGATCTCACACAGTCTTCTGTATTAAGTCAATTGGTGACTAAAGAAAAGAGATTATAGGAGACATTCAAGGATCATGGAAATTCTCCTTGCTTTCTACTGATGAGTGTCTGGAAATTTGCTGAGGATGTCACTTTTGGAGTGAAATTTATAGCCATGCAGAGCTGTACTGCATGGTCGCTCCACCAGTCGGGATCTACCAGGTCACATCGGCATGAGGTGATGGGGTGACACACTGCAACTGGCAGCTCACCACGGTCCTGGACAGGACACAGAAGCTTCAGTGCAATTTGTAGAGATTTGTAACAGAAATGTGAACATTTATATGAGTTAATTATGGATTGAAATATTTGTGTGAAAGCTGCAGATGAAACAGCAGAACAAAGTTTAGAAGGACAGGTCAGATTAATACTCTGTGTATGTGATTTCATTCAAAGCAAGAGGAGGAACAGACTGACCTAGAGATGAGGTGACAAGAAGATGGAGAACAGGACTGGAGCCATAAAATAACCAGAGAAGTAAAGCAAGAATTTTGAGGGCTCAGCTGACATACTGATGCGGAAGATCTCAAACAACACCCACTTCCAAAGGGCACAAAGGCAAACCGGCATCAACCCTTCATGGCAAGCCCTGACATACAGTAAAAATCAGTGTAGAGATTTTGTAAGTTAAAATCACCTTTCCCTTCCATAAGACCTTGCAGTGAATTAACATTACAGTAATTTACTACAAATTGGACTTGTGGAGATGCAGGAGGAAAAAGTGCAACAGAGCGCGCAATGATGTAGCAATTCCACGTTCAGGAGGATCTCTCTCTGGGCATAGGTCACATGTGAAGGTGTAGCAAGTTGACAGGTGTCACCTCAAGGGGCTGGACACTATTTCCCACTGAGTTTGGTACCTGGAATCTGAAATATTTGAAATAAAGTGTAAAAGACTTTCGAACAGTATCTGAATTTCGTGCTGGCCCACTGAATATTAAGAGTAATGAAAGCAAAACTAGTGTCAGAACACCAACAGATGCACCATACCCAAGCTTACACAAAAATAGGATTAAAACCATTTTAGACTTCAGAAATAACAAAGACACAGCCTTTCCAGTAACCTGCAGCTGTTCTGTGTCAAATTTAGTTCAATCCAGCTGAGACACAAGCCAAATTTTGATTTTGCCTATATATGTTCTAATTTTGCTGAAAGCTGGAAGTATTTTGGTCCCATAGATCCAAATTTTAGTCTTCCTTTGTTGTATAATCAAACTGGAAATGTTACCAAGCAGTCTTTTAAACTACATCAGCTGCAGTATTAAAATTACTGAAAAGGGAAGAATCTAGGGATGAGGAAGAGATGGGGCAGGGAAATTTTGGGCCATGTGACTGACCAATAAATCCCTACAAGGGAAGAAGCGTCAGAGGAAACAGTCAAGGGTGATGTAATCATGAAGCTCAAGGAATAATGTAGGATGTGACTGACCATAGCTGTTGCAAAGAAAACGTCTTTGCAACAGGACTCCTATAATAGTTAGGAGCTCATTTGTTTTACATAAACGGCTAAGAACAGTTGGGTAGCTCAACTGTTAGTGTAAATGTTTCTCACTGAGTTCATTAAAAGAGTGTAAATGTCTCCCTGAGTTAGCCAGAAGAGCATGAGAGGGTGGTTATGTGGTTCAGCCTGACACTGAGTATAAAAACTAGACAACTAGCAAAAGTGTTTTGAAGAAAACAGGTTTGAGCTGCCATTAGCCCATAAGTTGCTTTCCAACAACTGGGGATGCCCAGCGTCATGACAATGAGTATATTATAGAGATGGATAATGAGAGTCACACAATTAAACTGTTCATTGCAATTGCTATGTATATTTTGCTAAGTCTAACTTACAGCAGTGTTGTGAATTCAATATATTTTCTATTACTCTGCTAAATCAGAAATCCCCCATAACATCAACTATGTTTAAATAAGTACATTTGACATTAAACATTTCACCTTCCACGTGTGGAACATCTTAAACAACCCAGGCAGGGGGTATTGGACTCTGACAGGCTATTCCTGCCTTCTTTCAATGCTGGGTCGCCCTGAGGATGCTGCTGATCTCTGAGAAAGTGAGAGGTAACAGTATTGTCCTTCCAAAGCTGCAGTAACTCTTCTGTGAATGCAGTACTGCATCCTCCTTTTTCTCAATAACCTCTGTTCATGGACCAAGTTTGAGAAATCATCAAGTGCCTGCTCATGCATAGGGTATGACTTTTGAACGGATTTTTTTGCCATTGTAATATTTCTTCGTATATAACAACAACAACAACAACAATAATAGTTGTTATTAGTTGTAGTACTAGTATTGCTATTATTATACTATAGTAAAATATTTAGAGCTTCTCTTTTCAAAATGATGACATTTAATGTTTGGGCTCCTGGGGAAACCTGGGACTCTGCATTTGGAGAAACCTCCTTCCTAAATTTTCTTGGTTGCTGTGAAAATTCCCTCTCATGAGTACACTAAAGGCAATTCTTCTGATAAAAATCTGCTTGATTACAGTCAAATACTTATTCCCAGGTATTTCTTTTAAATTGACAAAAGAAATGGAATGCTGCATAACTTTGATAGCAGCCTTAGCACAGCTCATTGCATGTAGTTCACTGCAGTACACCTTAGGTGAAGAGACAGAGCTTTGAAAGCCTGATCCTGCACATTTCAAAACAAGAGAGATTCCAATAACATGTTTTCCTCTTCAAGGACTATGAAAGGGGCTCATGTACCTTTCAGGCTATGTGGTATGTAATTTTTCATTCTTACCAAACAATGCAATAAACATCATGCCCCAAAGTGTTAGGAGTTTTTCAGTTCCTGTGTGTTCTCCTAATCTCAGGGAGCATCATAAGGATCTGCCACTGCAAGGTGTAGGGGCTGGTACCTTCTAGATGGGGCTCCCTTATAACCCTTTCAGTGTGGATCTCAGAGAGAAAAGAGTATTTTAATATAGTTTTCCTAAAACCTCGCACTCCTTCTGCCTCTAGGCCAAATTATGATTCCTATTTATACTATATCTTTGCAATGCCATTAAAGTCAGTGGTCTCTTCACTTTAATTTTTCTCTTTAGTTTAAGATGTGAAAAACTGGGGTAGAAAATGCTGAATTTAACCACTTTTTGTATGCATAAATCTAAGGGCAGATTTTCTTACCTTACATTTTTCAAAAGCGAGTTTCCTTTAGAAATAGCAATCTGGTAGTCCCAGTTGAACCAGCACGGTTTGACAAATTACAAATGCCTTGAAAGCAAGTCATAATCCACTACGGAACTCCCCTCTACTCCCTGCTGTAAGGATATTTATAGCTAGAAATAAAAAATGCATGCACAAAAAGAAGATATAAATGGCAAATGATAAACAAGTGCTCAAGAGTTGAAAGTTGGAAGAAATTTTTAGATGACCGGAAATGATTTCCCATTTTTTAAAAGAACACTCTGTCTACTTTATGACTTGACCAAGGTAAGACAAAATAAAGAATGAGACAAGCATTTTATGGCATGTGTCGAAAACTGGGAAAGGAATGTGTGTGAACTTTTAGGGAGTTTTTCTATTAAGAATTAATATCTCTTAGTTAAAATATGTAAGTCATGGGGTATGGTAGAAATTTACAGCCTACAGATATCTGCCCGGGGGAGATGTAAGTGGGAAACAGGCTGCAAGTCACTTCACTGCTGGTACAAAAACACTGTAAAACCTCGAATTTGGAGACTCTGTGCTCTCATGCCGCTTCTGTTAACAAGAATAAATAGATACTCCTTGTGGTTTTTTTTGCAGTGTAGAGTGGCAATACGAACCAAGCATCCATTGGTCTTGCAACATCTCAGACACCCTGGGAAGGCTCACAGGTAGACATTTGTGTGCATGGGAAAACTGCAATACTTAGTGTACATACAACCTCGAGACATACAAAGATGTAAATATTTAATAACTAAGTGCTTGATTCAGAGATCCATTCCCTTCTGTAAGAAAGGTAGCGCAGGAGGGAAGAAAAGCTCAATGGCCAGGTTGTCTCCCGTCTTCTGCAATTAGTGACATGGAAATAGAAAGCAGAAGGAGGGGAAGGAGGGACTATTGTTGCCACAGCAGTACAGGCAAAGGGAAGAGCAGCAGTAGAAGGATGCAGCCTTGAAAGGGCACCGATTTCCCCTGTGCCAGTTGTGCCAAATATTGGAGTGAAGTGGATATGAGTAGTCTGTTACGTGTGTTTTAAGGTCATGTTACAGAAATCAGTGCCATTTCTTGGTGCTGTACAGCACTGAGCTGAGGACTCCCTGGTGGGCAGTGCTGGTGCAACGGCACTGGTAGAGGCTGATCTGCTGCCCCTGGAGGATCCCACAGTCCAGGGATGCACCTGCCAGTCCTAGCTCCAGTCTGAGACCATGTTCTGCCTTCCAGTGCCCATTATGATGCTGGGTCCTGGTGCAGTACCGAAACATTTGAGGCAGGGGCTAGTGGGAGCAAGATGGTCATGTCCTCTTTGGGTTTTCCTCAGTAAAAATGGGTCTTTTGTGCAAAACAGGGATGGCACTCACCAGCAAATGACTCAGGATACAGGTGTTATGAAGCAAGTCACTGGGAAGCAGTGAAGAGCTAAGAACTACCTGCTCTGTTGACTATTGGCACACCAACTGTGAGTGAATCAAGTGGTTAAGGGCTGGAGATCTGGTGTGAAAGAGGGGAACAAATCCCACATGCTAGTGCTTTGCAACAGCAGGTTGTGTGGCTGGTGGCTCACTGCAGAGGTAAGTGAAGCTTACATGGTCCCTGAGCTATGAGATAATATTCTTTTCAGGGTCCTTACATGAGTGAAGAGCCTTGAAGGAAACCATCCAAATCAGTATGAGACTTCAAGAGGAATTCATCTGCTTTTGAGGCTGAAGATCTAAGCAAACCTAAAAGCCGTGCTCTTTTTAGCTCACTACTGTGTTTATTGGTTTTGGTTGGGGGTTTTTAGTTGAATTTGTCTTTTATGATAAATATTAGGTTAACTGACTGTCCCAAATTTCTTGGGTCATGACTGATAATAGGAAGAAGACTGCAGCACAAACATGAACTTTACAAACTCTTACCATTAGCTCTCTCTCTACTCTTCACCCTAGGGACAGCTCATCTCTGACCTATAAGCATGGTTCTCAGCAGACAGCTAATTTGTTCTATAAACAAACGGATTTCTATTCTCTTGGGAAAAAAACCCCCAAATAAATTTACAGTCTTTTAAATCAGTATTCCAATCCTAAGCAGAAGCAAACAGACAACATTTGGCATATGAGTTGGTTTTCTTTTATGCTGTCATGAAGACATCTCTGCAAACCATCAGCTGTTTCAAGGAAAGGCCATGCACCTTTCCTCTTTCCCATGAAGGAGAATGAAAGAGTTAAATTTGCTGTTTGGAACTCCAGGAGAGTTACAGCTCAGGACTGCATTTATATCTGTTCTAGTGTGTGGGAATGTTAGAAAGGAGCAATAAAAAGTCCATGAGTAGTACTTTCCACATAAATAAAATCTATGATTTAGTCCCACTGAATGACTGGCAGTAGAATAATTATTTTATCATTTACGACAGTAACCAGTCTCCTGCCCCGAAGCCCTCACTAGCTACAAGGACTTGTAAATTCTATTTTGATAAGGAACTGGAATTCATCTTCACATTCTGCCACCCACCCAAGTGCTACAAAATGTGATGCAGTGGAGCCCCTTGTGGGTGAGGTATGTCAGATAATCCCCTTCAAGTCAGTCTTGGCACTCCACAGTTTGGCTCTCAAGGATGTAGGCACCCCACAGTTTCTAGGAAGGTTCAGAGGTACTGGATGTAAGGTGCACATTCTCAGAACTGTTTCCACTCCGGTCACTAACTACAGTGATTTTCATGACCACATATATTCCCCTGAACGTAATATGATCAGATCGTTACATTATCGACATAATATTTGATATGATTGAGCCTGCTGAAGTAGATGAGCTGACTTTCTCATACAGAGAACTTTTCTGATTCTATGTTTTAGGCCTATTGCTATGCAGTACTATTGATAGAGAACCATACTACTAAATATGTTTAATTCATAGAAAAGACTATGTAAAAAAAAAAAAAAAGTCATATTTTTCTAATGCTATTATGGCAAATATCAGCTAAATGTTGAAAAAATACTCCATGGAAGACTGTGAATCAACTCACACTCATTATTATCTGTATTGTAACCTAAGAGGTTTAACCCAGTACCTTCAAGGCTGTAGTGGACCCCACACCCAGCACTGTGTTCCTCACTCATGAGAAGCGTTACACACAGATTCAGAACTCCCAGTACAAAGGAGCAATTGCAGAACTCTAGATTTTCCCAGGAAGTGATGGGGTGAGACCTTCAATTCGATTGGGAACAGGCTTTGCCCAGAAAACAGCTTAATGATGGCTCAGGTTTCAGCACTACTCCGGAAAGCACCGAGCTCGTGTTGTATGTTTCTGAGAAGTGCAAACATGAACAGGAGGAACAGATTTCTGCACTATCCTGCCAAGATCCTGGGTGTTCAATTCACCTTCTAGGATATGTCGTAAACAAATGTGCTGCTTTAGGGAAATGTTGTGGAACACAGCTTTCGCCAAGCCACTGGAGATGACAGAAGTAAACCATAGACAACCACAGATATGAGCCAGTCTGCAGAATCAGATGATCAACTTAAAGAGGTGAACACTGAGACAGAGCAGAGCAGATGAGGTGATTCTGAGCATCTGGAGATGTGCTGAAAATTTCGAGCCACAAGTTATGAGATGTACAACCAGATGCAGATAAAATATCCCTTGCATGGAGAAAACTTTTGGTCTGAACTACAGAACATGCATTGACAGGAGCTGGTGACAGGCCAGTCAAATCCAAATTTAAACCAGTGTTCTTGAAGCTGTAGACTTCGCAGTTCTCTGAACCTAAATCATTATCTTAACCCTAATGGCTGTGAGGAGGTGAGACAGAGGTCACCAACACAATAGGTGACCCAGATTAGAAAGGTGGCTGCAGGGCCATGCACACATTGGCACGACTTTTGCAGGCTCAGAGTCCCTGGAGCTGTCAGCTTTGTGGTTCTCTGAACACTAACCCTAACCCCAACCTCAACAGCAGAGGCTGAGGATGTGGTCCCCAGGAACATGAATGGGCCAGATTTAAAAATTGTGAAAGGAGCAATGTTGGTACATGCTTTCCTCAGCACGACTTTTCCAACCTTAGTGTTGGAAACCTTAGTGTCCCTGGAGCTGTAGGCTTTGTGGTCCAAGGAACCCTAACCATAAAATGAGCAAACCCCAGAATCTGAGGTTGATGTCCCCAGCACAACGGGTGGCCCAGATTAGAAAGGTGCGGAAGGAGCAATGTCTGTGCAGTGCTGTGATCTCCTTGGTATGTCTTTCCTTTGTCCTTGGAAATTGAGCCTTGAAAGAGTTGCTGTATGTTCCTCTCCATTCTCACATTAATAAAGCTTGTACTTTATTCTAACTTACCTCTCAAAGAATCTGAAAATGTCTTAGCAATTCAACACTTTGTCAATTTACCCTTTTCTCATAGCCATGAAAACGCACTTTCTTCCTGGTAGAAGGTCCTTCATTTTCCTTTTTCTTTGTGAAATATGTATCTTCAAGCTGCATCCAGCTGGTAGAGATGCAAAATCTTGTTCTCTGAAAAGTGTATTTTTAAGTTTTCTCTTAAAAATACCATTTTCTGTAGATTTTAAACAATCTACAATGATAAACTGTGCTGATCCAAATTCCTAGACTGCTTTTCTGTGATTGTCTAGTTACACATCTTCTTCTGTCCTGTTTTCCCACAGTGTGGTGAAGAGGGAAAATAGGTTTCCATTCAAAATGCCAATTACGTGGGGAAAAAAGGGCCTCATCAGAAACATGGCTTTGCTCAGAAACTCCGAAGTTAACTGGGAGGGAAGCAAATTTCTTGGTCTAATACTGTATTTCTTGGTTTTTTTTATAAAACATATGGTTGTGTAATGTCACAATAAAAAGTTTTCTCACCAGGTTTAAGTTTTAATACAAGAGAGATTGGCACTATTCAAAGAAGCACTGCAAAGATGAAAAGAAATAATCACTTTTATGGTTTTTATCTTTTCAACAAATATTGAACTCTTCTTTTTCCATCAAGAAGCAGTCAACTCAAAATAGCCAAAAGTATCTGAAATTGTACACTGCAGGAATCACAGAATCACAGAGAATCATGGGAATTATACTCCAGAACTCTGTTCCTAGATGTCTTAACAAAACTTAACAGACACCCTTTCCCCTTGAATTCACAGGATTTTTTCTTATTATTTTGTTGTGTTTTAGCCTCACAGAAAAACAAATAGATAAGATGGTCATGTTGTTTTTGTTGCTTCACATAATGGTAAATATTCTAACTCAATGCTTTAGGATCTTTAATTTGGAACATAAAATAAGGGTGGTGGTACACCAAGAAAAGCCTAACACTATTTGTAGCAGTTTCTTTCATGTTTTGTATTTTTGACCATGCAAGGGTTTTTTAACTCAAGTTTAACCTATTCATCAGTTGTCTGAGCTGCACCTATATACCTGTGGATCAACAATACAGTCTATGAGTAGGACATTCCTGCAGCTGTTCGAGTTAGTGCATCTGGCATTCAAACAGAAATAGGACTTGAATTTGTAAACAGATTACTGCTCTATCATGTCTGGATAAATTCAAAGTTCTCTTTCCCAGGAACATTTTTTTGATACAGAACTACATATTGCTGTTCACTGTGCAGAGTATTAAAAAAGTTTGGGATATATTATGTTTTCAAATCTACCTGTAAATAATGGTACAACAAATCCACAGCATCTTCTCTTGGTCTGATAATCCCAGTTTCTTATGCAACCAGGTTTTCTTCTTCATCAGTTTCTAAAAGAAATATGAGGGAGTGAGAAAGGGTGATGCTCATTTCCCCAGGCAGCCATTAGGACACGGTCAGGTTGAGCACCCGCATGTGGGAGCTGGGCAGTATTCTCATATCACACAGCAGAGTCATCGCCACCAGTAGCCAATTCCGTACTTTTGTCTTTTTAACTTACAAATCATTTGTTTTTCAGTCAACAGCTTTTACTTGGAGTTGTCAGAAAACTTCTCATTTTCTTTGCGAAAGTTGCTCTCTCAAACCCCGAATTTCTTACATATCCCACCTGTCAAGTTAGCAAGTCTACTTCAGGCTTTTTTCCCTGCTGGAGAAGAAAAACATTTTCCATTTTCATGTGCATTTCTTTTGACCAGTGTAAAACAGTTTCTTGTGGGGTGCAGAAGTGCTGACACAGTTAAGACAGCATTTGGCAACTCTGGATGACAGTTTTCATGTTTTGCAAAAGCAAGAGCAAGGCATCTCTGCACCTTCTAGCATGCAGCACATAATGTCCTCTCCTACAGCTTATGAGTCATCATGACTGATTTTATTCATGGCCTCTGAAATCAGGCTGTGGATGCTCTCTTAGCTGACTGCTGTCTTCCTGATCCCCTTGCCTGCTGGTGTGACTGTGGACTGGAGTGTCTTTGAATGTTTACAGCAGAACTTCCAGACGTTGTTCAGCAGCAGAATTAAAAGATGTAGCAGTGGTTTTCGTTCTGTGGTATGTTCCTGGGCACATGTGTGTGTGGCGTGAGTGCAGCATGTAAGTGTGTATACAGAGACATGTGAAGCATATCAATATAGTAAAGCTCAATGGACTCCAGTGTTGCCAGAAGTGCAATGATTTTACAAAGTGCACACTTTGTAAAAGTGGCCCACAAATAGCAAAACGTATCAAACAGAATATTACAAACCTTCCAACTGTAAAGAAAATGTTCTCAACTCTTCATATTATTCATCACCCAGTCTTCAACAAGAATGGGAATGTAAAACCTTTGAACAAAAGGTACCTTCGTTAATAAATGGATTAAATATTACCCATATCAGTTAAATTTATTGTAATTTTTCAGGTAGCATGAAAATGCTTGATAGTTTAAATCATAATAGCAAAGTGGTATTTCCTGTGAAGTCTGTTATGGAGAAATCTATCTGTCCTGCATGATTTTCAAAAGATCACTGGCTTTCACTATTATGCAGACAATTCTATCAGCAAGACACAAACCCTAGTTATTAAAAGGCATATGGCCAAAACAGAAAAATGTGGATATGCTAATTTACAAGTATAAACTAATCTATATTTACCTCATGTTTGTAAATGCCACCCAGTCCAGGAAGCCAAGGGCTTTTTAGATTAAAAACAGAGTTTAATTAGGATATTATTATGTTTTTATTTCATTGAAATGAAATTAAACCTTAACTTTATAGATCACATTATCCCTTCTACCACATGCAACTTGAAAAAGAACCATTTTGCAATATGATAATGTAATGAACCTTCCTCCAAAAACACTCTTTCACAAGCAGTCAACTGATTTTTTTTCCTTTTCCTTTCAAACCATATGTTTGCTTTTCTACACTTTCTAACAGAAAATATGAAAATACAATTTTTGGAAATGAGCCTCACTTTCTATTCAGCTGTATGAGCTATTCAGTTGTGAGCAGGATTTTCAATGTCATCATAAGAGCTTGAATCTTTATTTAAGAAAGGAAAATTGAGGTGCTTGTAACCACGGGTGCCCTGAACATCTGGCAAAGAAAATCAGCCACTGATGGCAACAACATACTCTATGTTAAAAACGCAGAGGTAAAGTGGTGCAGCTGGCAGTACTGCAGCTGTTTCCTAATCACCCCTGCTAGTTACCTGGGGGGATTGCTGCATGATTTGGAACCACACCACAAAGCTCTCATGAGCATCCTAACATGCAGTGGCTCTAAGAACTTGTTTTGCACTTCCAATAAGCAGAAGACAAACTAAAAAATACCCCTGCTCGGTTTCCATAACAGTACAAGACACTTTCTCATCAGCCCTGAAAGAGGATTCAAAGCATTTTCAGATGAAGAAAAATGACAATTTAGATTGGCTATTGATGAGATCTCTTTAAATTGTCATAAGCATTACTTTGAGTCCCCTGTTTCTCATATGCTTACAGCTTTCAGCTTTTATTTCCAAAAAGAATTTTAATTTCTAGCAGAGTTCTCCTACAAACATTTCAGTTCTTACTTCTGAAAAGTCCTTTCTGCACTGAAATTCCTTCATGTTAGGCACACCTCTTTATTGGTAAATTACTCCTTCTCAACATCCATCCACACTTTTTATTAAGGCTGCATGCACATTTTTGCATTTGCCATGTGCCTTAAGATCTCACACAATGTTGCAATATTCTACCTATATTCTTCACATATTTAAGGGCCTTGATCTAAAATGTATTATCAGAGTTGAATTGATACAAATTATACAGAATAATTTCTGTCAGACTTCAAATTCTCAGGCATTTATTAAACCTACAGAAAACCTTCATGCAGCTACCCCAGTAACAAAAATATAAATAGCCATACAGTAGATGTTTCCAAGTGATGATGTATTACTGTGGACATTCTTTATTATGTTACAGCTTGCATGAATTCCTCATCACCTTTCAATTTTTAATTTTTATAAACAGCTCTTTGATTTGGAAATGTGCTTCCATCTATGTCACAGCATTAATTCTTCGCACTGTACTGAGGGGTTATCAGCCTTACACACATTAAAAATCATGAGAATTTTATGGACTCTTACATTATATTTAGTAGAGAAATGCCATACACTAGATACTTCGGGGCCTAGCAGACAGAGTATAGTGCAACTGACAACTGCAGTAATACCACATGAACTGTTCAACCGTGCATTTTTGTGTGAGGTGGAGACCACTATGGTTCGTACTGGTGCTGACTCGAAGCTACATGACCCTTGGGTAGGAACACCCCCGCTACAGCTGTTACAGTCTCTCTTGTAGGCAATGATTAACACCGAACATCTGGGGGACAGAAGTGTAAGTCAGCCTTTGCTGGTTACAAAGGCAATAAGCTCCTAAAGATAAACAACATTTATTATCATCAAGATGATACAGAGCGCTATATTAGCTCTGGAAAAACAAGCTGGCACTTGTCTTCTATGTCTGTTAAACTCACTGTCGTGGGTTTAACTCACTTCGTCTGTGTAACTCACTGCCAAGGACCCTCCAGAAACATTCATTCAGATTTGAAGACATATTGAACTAGAAATGCCAGTAACTAATTTATTTGTAGTTTGTTCTAGTCCTCAACACAGATGCCTGTTTCTTGCAGAATACTTCAGCTGGCTGTGTCAGTCTATCCAGAATCCCCTGTCATGATTTTGGCTCTGCAGATGGTTTTCTGTATCAGTAGGGACAATTTTCTTTAGCAAAAAATTAAGAGGTTCTAGGGCTCACAGGCACCTTGGCACCTGCTTTGCCCTTTGGATCTGAGGCTGAAGCATCCTTAGGTAACATGCAGGATATTCCTCAAACATGAGTTTAGGAATCGAGCTGAGTTTTATCTGAGTTTAGATTACCTGCCTGTCTACCCCATGGGGTCTACATAAAGGAAAACAAATAGACTTTGTTTACAGACAAAACTGTGGCTTTACACAGAAAGATGAATCTTGTGGTGAAGGTATTTAAAATCCCATTTTGCCACCAGGAAGAGTCTGAAAACTCACACCCCATTCTCTCTGGGTCTCCTACAGTCCCTGGTAGGAGCAGGAGTCCTGAGAAGAGGTGATGGTGCTGGGGAAGGCCCGTGTATCGATCGTCATGGATGTTTCTTGGACTCAACCTTTGCATTGATGTTGACCCTGCTACAGGGCTGCCACCCAGCTGAGTGGGTTGGTTTGGGGCCAAATAACGCTGGAAGAGCAAAGACAAATGTCCCTGAAATGACACCTTGATCTGTGTCAGTATGAAGAAGACTTGTGTTTGTCTCAGTGCTTAAAAGGAAAAAGAAACCAAAAACCCCACAAAAAACCACCAAACCGAACCCAAACCAAATCAAACCAAACTAATCCCACAATAAAGCAAGAGATACTGTGTTTCCTCAGAAACTGCTTCCCTGCCTCCAGAAGGCCCTGCATGTCATTACACTGGCACCACACTGTGGACATGTGCTACTACTGCAAAGCTCTTGTGCTTCTGAAATATATTTTATGCTCTGGGGTAAAATATTTTTTAAAAACATATTTATCCTATGAGATAAAATAATCCAGGATTTCGGAAATGCCAGTTGCCACCTGACTTGCCTGTGACAGGCAGGGGGTTGGTGGCTTTTCAGGCATGGAGCTTGTGAGGGGTAGGAGGCAGGTGACACCTGCCATCAATCACCTTCCTCACAGCTGACCGAGAAGGCAGGGGAGACTGAGGGGAGAGAAAGCTCCAAGGAAAATTAAGTAGCTCCTTCTCTCCCCAGTGGTGGAGCTTGGGCCAGCATTGTCCCTGGAGTGAGGCCTCACACTATGACAGGCCTCAGCAGCAGTAGTGGCAGCCATCCCACACTGGAGCAAAAACCACTGTCATGAGTTTCCAGGTGTGTTGTTCAAAAACACTGCGGAGGCCTGGCTTTCCAAACAAAGATCTTCCCAATAAATGAAGAGAGCTTCTCTTCATCCATAGCATTTTCCAGGCACAGCTGAAATCACAATGATCCCCAATGTTTATGTCACATGGCACTTGCTCACTCTCTACCGTATTCAGATGTGCATGGAACCATGACTTTGGATATCTGTACAATAGCTGTCCACTCCCTGTAGTCTTTATGAATCTCACAAATAGCACATGTAAATGGCATACTGATCTCATCCTGCCCACTACCACCCAACAAGAAATCTATCCAGCATGAGCTGTTTATGAATTACCTGTCTGTCTATGGCTTGTCTTCCTTTGATTTCTGCTATCGGCACTGTCTTTACAAGAGAGAATTATAGGCTCCCTAACGTCAAAGCCTGATCCTTTAAGACCAAAGTACTTTTTATTCCACTAAAATCTATCAAAATTAGTTACTGATCACTGAAAGCTCTTGAAAGTTTAAGAATTATCAATCTGTTGCAATTAAACACCAGCTGGCTGCTCGGAATTCAGAAAAACAGTAACTGTTTCAGAACACGTACTGTAACTAACTGATTCACAGGGGCTTTTTTGCACATTTTCCAGCGACTGGTCTTGCCAAATGCTGCACCAGCCTTTCCATGGAACTGCAGGTATGTCAAACACTGCTCTCTGGTGGAATAGATGTTATATTGATTGATATATGTTCTATATGTCTGGGATCTTATTTCCCGTAGTTCCCATTTACTCCTGATATTATCTAAATATTGATTTAAATAATGCACTGCAATAAGTACAACAGTAGCCCCGAGGTTGGGAACATCTGATTCACCAATCAATTAGATATCTCTGCATTTTACAGCTGGAGAGATGGAAATGCAACTAATGCAAAAGGACATCTCAGTGTATGCTGATAAATGTGTGAGCATTGCCAAATAACTAATTATTTAATCAATTTATGAAGCATAAACTGAGGAATGAATTCTTAGTATTTGAGCAATTACTGATCAAGTTCAAAGAGAACATGGGGAAATTTCCTAGGGTGCTGCTTTTCCTTTCTTGATGGTTCCTTACAGTAAGAAGCTGTCTTTGCAGATTTGGGTGAGTCAGAGAGATTTTTCCAACAGCTGAAGATTTTTTTTTACATGGACACTGAACATGTCCGGGCTGCTTTAAAACCAAAAGCTAATGATGTTGAAATAAGTAAGTTTAGAAAGTGGGTTAAACCACACCGAGTGAAACTTTCTGCCCCCTTGAGCACTCCCTTGCTCAGTCATGTCACAGGAGCAGAACATTACACATGTACAGGTCCCAGCTACTCCAGCATCCTGTTCTGGTCAGTAGCAAAGGTAGGTGACTAGAATAAGCAGAAGGGCAGGCAAACATGTACTGATCTCTTCCCAATGTGGTCCCACATTGCTTCCACTGATCTGTAGCTCACAGGCCTCTTCACTTGGTCTCATCACAACGATTTAACTTCTGGTCTACACCTTTTGTTTCTTGCTAATGTGGGCATGTTCATCAATGCACCTGGCTCGTTTCAGTTCGCTACTCCTGCCAGGCAGCACTTGCACAGCCTAATAAGCAAACAGTAGCAGGAAGAGGACAAGGAGGAAGGGGAAGGAGGAAAGGGCTGCATAACATAATGAGGAAAAGCTCTCAACTCATAATTGTTCATTCAGAGTCCCTGTAACAGGATTTAAATATTAAAGCTCATTACTATTATATTGATAGAAAGCTGTTCCACCAAAATCCTGCTCCCAAAGGAGTTTTGTGATTAATTACAGGGAAAAATGCACTGATTCATCTTCATGTTCTTGTTCCACTTCCAAATCATCAAAATAATTACTAATACCGAAGCAAAATGCTAAAAATGTTTTGGAGGGGGCTACAGAGAAGAATTACGTGCAAACTATGATGAACAGAAAGAAACAGTGGTATTTAGTTAAAGAGTTATTGTTTGCCTCTCTCCAGACTGCTTACTGAAATGCTTCTTTCCAACTAGAAACATAATTTCTTCCACAAGGATTAGTAATAATCTTTTATTTCTGTCTGTTTATAAAATAATTATATAAACACAAGCAAGACGAACGATGTTTTAAGTGATAATTCTTTGTCAATTTATAAACTGCTTTATTTGTCCGTGATACACACTCACAGTCGATTTGGAGATGCTATACCTAAACCCAAGAGTGGTCCCAACAAGAAACTGAAATAGCAGTTCTTTTCTGCTTACATGTATTCCTTTTCCCTGAGTTTTTTAAAGATCATGAAAGAGTTATTGTCCATAACAGAAACTATTGCTCTTACATAGTAATTTTGGCAACACATAGTAGGGACCCCGTGGTTAAACAGTGGAAGGCACATGCCTGACTTGACAAAAGGAAAAAAGACTTTCCTCGCCATTTCTTAATAGCTATGTGACCCTGATTTAGCAATATTTGGAACAAAATTATTTGGTGTTTTTGTTTGTAAATTGTCCTTTCATCTTTACACAGACAATCCTCAGGCCAAAAATGTTTTGCTGCTTAAAGAATTGCAAACAGAATCTAAGATTGTGGTCTGGAATAATTGCGTCAGTCAGCAGGGAATAGACTCCTTCCGCTCTTCCCTCTTGAGATTGCCCTTAAAAGCTGCTTATAGTCCTAACCACTTAAGTAGAAGAAAGATGTAAGTACCCTGAAAGTAATGGAAAGAGCAACAGGGATTAAGGAGCTGCAGGGATTAATTTACAAAGAACTATTTTTAAAGCATTGCACTTCACAGACATTATTTCATCCTCTGTGGAAGTTCTCTACATCACCACCCTGTAGTCACCCAGGGAAAGCCACTTCTCTTGCCATAATCTGTAACCTGCATGTGATCCTCTCATCAGTTTTGGGAGGGGGGGCGGAGTGTTGCGTTTGGTTTTGTTTTTTGGGGGGTTTTCGGGGTTTTTTTGGTTTTTTTGTTTGTTTGGTCTGTTGGTTGGATTTTGGTTTTTGGTAGGTTTTTTTTGTTTGGTTTGGTTTTGTGTGCTTTGGTTTTGTGGGTTTTTTTTGCTTTGCTGCATCTCTGAAGTGTATAGTATTTGTAGGTCATAAACTTCGAGGTGAGTGACAAATTCCTGGAGCCACAGGGCAAAGTTCACGCTTGAAAATATGAAAATGTGCCTGACTACCTCAGAAACTCCGGGCACAGAGATACATTTGACTGTGATGCAGCCTCCCAAAGGAGGCAGTGCAAATTTTATAATTCAAAATATTTTAAATAAGACCAGACAATGCTTGAAGGCAGGTACTCCAGCTATTTACGTTGTGTAATATCCTTCACAGCCTGGTCTCAGAGCGCTGAACCAATAACTACAATATAAAATTATCAGTGCTTATTCTTCAGGGAATCAGTATTTCTTTACTTTTCTCTTAAGTGCCAAGGTACAGACTGAGGAATGAATCTAGTAACTTAATTCACAGCGCAGGGCTGCCACATGCCCCTCTCTCCAACTGACCTGAGTTAATAACTGAGGCAAAGCAAACACAGCACCCTGCTGCTTCAGACCTTAATACACTGCCCTCAGGAACATAACCACAGAGCAGGTTAGTGGAGACTGCTCTGCAGACATGGCTCAAGATGTTAAATGTGAATGAAGCAAACTGTGAAATCAGTATGTAATCTAATGGCAGAAGAAAACTGAAAAAACAGCAGGACTAATGGTACAAATGGTACAAAAGAGGAGCTGTTGTATTTTGATTGAAGATGCATCTAAGACACACTGCAAAGCAGAAATATTATAAATAAGCATTACAGCTACATACAACAAACCCTGAAGGAGTTCTTTATAGAGTTACTGCTCTTTTTGGGGAAATTAGCTCAGCAGTGTGTGTTTTTGTAGGCAGCAAAAGAAGGCACTTTCTAGAAATGGACCTATGAATCAAAAATCTGAAAATCATAAGCAAAACAACCCAAGCATTTTGTTCTTGGTGATATAGGCAGTAACACATGATTGAACTATAAGAGAAGAGACCACCTGGCCTGATTTTTTTGTTTGTTTGTTTGACTGATATAACGAATCTACTTTTCGACTTTAACCAGTATCACTTAGCTACATGCTTGTTTGAAAGCAAGGAGCACAAAGTGAATTCTCACTGGAACACAAGGTGAATTCTTCAGACTCTGCTTTTGAATCAGTAACCATCAGTGGATAGTCTGCAATAGGCAGTGTCCAACATGCAGACGCTTAGTGAAGATACCATGAGTACAGGTCACCAGAGCTGGTCGCTCTTTAGAAATATTAAAACTGTACAAAGACCTGTAGACAAACATTGTTTCTGTATTTTGGTACTGGTGCTGTTCTTCAGGTTCTGATCTTCTTTTTTTTTTTCCTCAAAGAAGAAGACTGAGACCAAATTGAGGAGAAAAGAGCAGAGTGAGGAAGTGCAGTGGGTTTTGCTGTTCTTGCAAACTCATGCTGCTGCACATTTTATGATCAGCTTATCATTTTGCTCCATCCAGGACTGCATTCCCAGAATGGTAACTAATAGAAGAGAGAAGCAGAGCAAGGTGGCAGCTGATGCCTCCATAATCTTTACTTCTGTGACTCTGGTCATATCCCATTGACAATACATACAAAGAAACTTGTTGATACTAAAACCATGAGGCACTGAAATGGGCAATCCCAGGAGAAGCTCTTTCTGTTCAGCATTTCGAAGAGAACTTTTAAAAATCACAGATTAAATTCTACCTTGCTGATGACAAGTAAGAAAAGTCAAGAAAATCAGCTACTGTCTTGCCAGACAAGGAAATCTCTTTCCCCTCAGTCTTCAGAGACCTTGGCTGTTGGCTGAGCTGATGCCACTCCCTGTGGTAGCACAGTTTTGCACCAGGCACTGCTTTAGCACAGCTTAAGCAGGCAGTGACCCATCTGGATCTTAATCCATTGCAACTATTGTCATGGTTTAACTCTGGCTGACAACCAATCACCAACAGCTTCTCACCTCCCCACACTGGAATGGGGAGAGAACCAGAAGAGTAAAATTGAGAGCACTCTTAGGTTGAGATATAGACAGTTTAACAGGTAAAGCAAAGGCCACACACACGAGCAAAGCAAAACAAGGAATTAGTTCACCATTTCCCATGGGCAGGCAGGTGTTCAGCCATCTCCAGGAAGGCAGGGCTCCATCTTGTTTGACAGCTTCTTGGGAAAATAAACGCCATCACCCCAAAAATGCCCCCTTTCCTTCCTTTCCTCCCAGGTTTTATTGCTAAGCATGGCACCATATGGTATGGAATATCCTTTGGTCAGTTGGGGTAAGCTGGCCAGCTGTGTCCCTTCTCAGATTCCTGTGCCCTCTCAGTGTCCTCACTGGTGGGATGGTATGAGTAGCATAAAAGATCTTAATGCTGTGCAAGCACTGCTCAGCAGTAACAAAAACATTTCCATATTATCAACCTGGTTTTCAGCACAAATCCAAGATGTAGCCCTATACTAGCTACTGTAAATAAAGTTAACTCTACCCCAGCCATCACAAATACCAAAATAACATTCAGTTTTTCCCCCATGGCATGTGGACATGGAGACAGGCCTTTCACAGTTGCCAATACCACACACCATTGTGGATGTAGCAAAAGTTCAGTGCTCACACCACGCATAGCTGGTCCCTCACGCCCTCCAAATTTTGGAGATTAAAAGTAGACATTTACAGAGCAGAACTGCCCTCCTTAGAGGAGGAGCTCAAACAGACTGCATATCCTAAATCAGATATCTCAAACAGGTGAGAAACCTGCATCCTAAAAACACCTTTTGTTAACTACAAAAAAATCCTAAGGAAATGCAGGAGTCTGTGCTGTAGATTTTTACAACTTCTGTAAGACCATCACCATATGCCCACGAGGAAATTATAGTTCAAAGAACAGCCTTGAGAGCCCTTGCTAACAAACAAGTATTAGTTTACCTGTGGGATCTGATGTGAGTAGACAGAGCTGTGTGAAATCACTCTTCTGTGAAAATCTGATGCTCAGACCTGGGCAAAATTAAAAATCTGTGATGTTTCACTCCCCGTCTTTCTCTGAGGTTACACAACATCTCCAGAACTACAAGGTTAAAAACATATTGCTGGTTCTAGAGAACAGTTGTAAATAAAATAACTTATAACTTGGAAGTACAATAAATGATAGTTTGATAAAAGCAGGGATTTTAATACATATGATCACAGTTTGTCACTCTAACCCACCCCATCAGAGAGGAGCCTGGGGTTGCACAAGGAGTTGGTAGTGGACACTGACCACAGGGATATTCCATACCATACAGCATCATGCTCAGTATATCACATAGAAAGGATGCACCCGTATATTACACAGAAAATGTGGAAAAATAGAACATTATTAATACTTCGAAGGACTTTGTTACAAAAGCAGTAGAAGCATATTGATAGTTGAGGATAATCTTCGATTGATCGGCTCATTCTGACTATGCAGTTAACCTTTCAAGAGGAAACACAACGCTTTTCTTGAAAAACTATAGTGCACATCAGGCAGCATCCAGCTATGGTGCATGGTTTGTTATGCCACTTCCAATAGTATTTGTCCATCTATTTTGTTATCTTTTCTGCCTGCTTCCTTGGCAACAGGATAATATCTTACGAGCCATGACCATAAACAGAAATTATAACTCCTGATTCTTTGGGCTAAGGAGCATTAGACAGCAGATGAATGGTGGTCTCATTGGGCTGTTTTTTAGCAGAGGGTGGAAGCTGTATATAAGAGCAGAACTGCCCTTTGCTTGTCCTTGATGGGGAAAAGGTACCTTGCACTCAAAACCTCACAGCTAGCGAGATACTATAATGATATCAAGATTTATTTTTAATCTTTTTAAATCCAAGCAGGTTAAAATGCCTCAAGTTTTCTTCTAGCCTCCTCCTTTGTCTGCAGCCAGGGGTTGGCAGGACACAGGGTCTGACAAAGCACAGTACTGAACTCCCTGGGGTTTAGTTTTACATCTTTGGTCACCAGAGGTCAGAGTAAGCCAGAGTCCTCATAAATCTTACTCATGATGCAATACTCACATCTTCCAGTCCTGATTTTCCATATTTTTTTCCATATGTTTTTGTGAAATGGTCCAGGTAATGTGCTTACAAGTAAACCTCATTTGTCCATAGGTAAACAGTTTTAAATTGCTGAGGGGACAGCATTTTCCTTTCATTCCTTTGCATTAGCAGAGCATGCAGAGCTGTTTAAAAACCACTAACCAAGCACCCATGCTTCTTGCATTCCCCTTACTATTCTAATTACATAGAATGGAAAAGTGGCTGATAATGTACTCACATGAGCCAAAAAATATTACTCGTCCCAGTTAAAACAGTAAATGATTCTCTACCATCAAAAGGAGGAGACATGTTTTGTAAGATGGAGGGGTTTTGGCTCAAAAAAACTGCGAGTCCTGAAAATACTTTCTCATTTCAGTGGCATTTAAACGAAGGTGGAAGATCTTAATTTAACCATTAGAGGTCAGTAAATCCCAGGTTATTAATCGGTTTGTTGAACTAAATTTTTGGAAAAAAAGTAGAAACAAGGTAAGAATAATGACAGCATCTCTGGGTACTTGGGGGTAATGCTGGTTGAAATAGAGTCTTGGAATAGAAATTTTAAGAGTAAAATTGTAGTTTTCAGCTGAATATGAGCACAGATTAAAAATAGTCCCCATCCTTCAGAATTTGTTGGTGTTCTCTTTGTAAGCCTTATTTCAATACCTTAAACAAAGGTTAAAGCAAATGACTGTCCAGTATAAGACACAGAGTCAATTCAGGGAGCAGAGGGCTGGAACTAGAGAACACTTTCCTCATACATGGATGTGTAACTACTACACTGTGCTGCACAATTACATTCTCATATGCTGCTGCCCTCTCAGCTCAGGGAATTGTGCTTCCTGATGTGCAGCAGCTCAGCTGCAGTGAGAAAGGTGCAAGGAAATAATGACTTCTGCACACATACTGGTCAACAGGAAAGCTATACTGTTCTTCTAATATTACTGCCACTAACAGGAAATTTTCCTAATCTAAATAGAGTAACTGCACACAACTTAATAATGTCTGATCCTAACCGATGCAACTTAAATAATGTAGCTATTGACCAGCTAAAACTAAGTTTGCTTTCTGATCCTCCACTAGAGAAAAACTTGGGTTCATTTCTAACCTGAACCTGCTCCCTGCAAAAGGTTTTTGGTATCTGATTTTCTATTAGCCTGTCTGAAGCTAAATTGATGTATGCTGCCTCTGATGATTCCTCCAGTTTGGTAAACAACTCTTCACATTTTAATGTTCCTGGGTGCCCAGGTGCTAACCTGCAGTTTGGACGCATGTCTCTGCTCTGTGCAAGCACATCCCTCAGGACCACACGCCTTGCCATGGCAGATTGCCACATCACCTGATATGAACATTGATGCCTAACTCCTCAAGTATTTAAAAGAGAAGGAATGCAAGCACCAGTCTGATGAAGTGTGTCCCCTGATGTGCATTCACTCTCATTGTGGGCACAGGCCAGGAGAGGAGGCAGACATTGGTCTTTTAATCACTTACAGGGAGACTATTAGGCTGCCAATGTGATGTCCCTGTCAAAAAGACAAAAGCCAACCTGAATGGAATATTCTTGGTGGAAAAGTGCTTTTTAACATGGTATTAAGGCCAAGGTGAAACTTCTCTAGAATTGCCTGCAGTTCTGTGTCAGACAGTCTGATGTCCAGGTGAGGTAGGCCACTGAAACGATAAATAGATGTAGACAGAGCAAGAGAGATGATCAAAAGAAAAACAAAAAAGCTAAAACAGCATACTTGTCTAGCCCAGCAAAATAAAGGCTGGGGATAGTTGTGACAGTCAACTATAAATACACTAAGGAGTGAGTGTTGAGGAGGGAGACAAGCTATTCAGGATGAAGAACATACTTGGCATAGAAAGAGATGGGTAAAAGTTGCCTGTAAATAAAATTTAGGCTGGAACTCAGGAAAAGATTTAAAGATCTCTCAAATGCCTCTACTTCTCTTGGGCTACAAAAAAAATATATAAATTTAGATCTTTGACAATCTAAAAAATGACAAGACATGATTGCCCATGACAGAAGTGAACTGGAACTAGTGATCCAGCAGGCCTGTAGGTTCACTTGCTAGCCAGACCCCTTTAAAAGTGCTTTACAAATAGGTCTCCAATAAAGGCTCCATAGGGTCCAGTTCTGTTAAGAGAATCCTCACAATGATGAAACTAAAGCTTCCAGCTGCTCATTGACAAGTGATTGTCAAGGCCTGCATGCAAGACAATATGAGGTAATAGCTTGTAGGTCATGTGAGCTTTGTGTCAGCAAGGAACACTGAACTTGGATGGGTGAAGAACCTCCCTTATTTATGGCTATTGGATATTTGTGTTGAAATGTGGTCCCGGGATGAAGGAATAAAAAAAATGACATCTTCTCTAAACTCCAAAAGCAGATAGGCATAGAACAAGGTTTCTGCCAAGCTTGTGCTCAGCACAGAAGGGAAAGACATTGAGAATATGTTTCAGCATGTGCTCAGAAGCTTCTTCTTTTATTCTGAAGAAATAAAACTGAAGCAATAAAACAAAAGGAACTGAATCCTGTGGTTGGGGATTTGAACTCAGGCCGGTGAGTCAGCCCTGTGGCATCCAGAAATAGTTTTCTGCTTCAAAACAAAATGTGTGTCAGCAACAGGTTCTTCCTTCTGAGGAGAGGCAAGTCCACCACACTGCATTGGTGACTGTGGTGGTGGTGGGACAAGGAAAGACTTTGCCATCACCCCCAGGGAAGCCAAAAGCAGGTAGGGGCTTCCATAATGCTGCAATAGCAGGTCTTGCAAAGATTAGAGAATGGGGTTGTTGATGTCACAGGGTCACTGCAAAACCTCTGTCTGTCAAAGACAACACACCAGCAGATTTTGTTCTGCAAAAGTAGAAGATGAACTTCATGTTCTGCTGTCCAGGTTCAGGAACAGTCTGAGTAATGCACATCTTGTGTGTCCAATAACTCTCATTAATGTCACCGGTTTAGGTCTTTTTGTAAATAATGTATCATTCTGTGTTAATAGAGAAGAATGCTGCAAGACTGCCAAAATAATAAACAGTTGGGTGTATGTGACATTTTAATAATTCTCCTCCTTAAGCATCATGGCCCTTTTTATCATCCTAACTCAGTGATAAATGATTTCATAATTTATTTTCTCTACCCAAGAGCTCTGGAACAAAACAATTTTACTCAATGGGAGCAGCAAAGTTAGTTGAATAACACAGATTCAGAACTCATGTCATATGTCACTTTTGAACAACATGCTATATGGGTCAAACTCTGGATAAAAAAAGGAGTGGAGACTGGGGGAAAAAGACAAAAAAATAACCAGAGACAGAAGCAAAAATTTAATCTGTTTCAGTTTAGAAGAGAGCACATCACATTAAAAGACTAGAAGATAAACACATCATCAACTCTGTTTTCATCACTTAGAGAAGATATTTTAAGAAACTTCATAAACTAAGTAGGAAGTTGCCATGTGGCTAATAAGGAAGATGGGATGAAATAGCAACACAAACAGCCTCAGGAAAAACCCCATGATATAAACTGATGACTACAGCTAAAAGCTGCTATTTAAACATTTTTTTATCAACGTAAGAGCTATCATGTGTTCTCCATGGTGCCGTATTCACCATGAAGGTCATATTGGAAACAATGCGTATTGATCTGAGCCTGTGTAAGAGAAACGTTGTAGATGCAGAATAACGATTTGGTCCCTGCACTGCGCACTGAGGCTGTGCATGCCTGAGCACAACGCAAATCATTTCTGACATCTCTCTGCAAACTGCCCAGTCCTTCTCCCAGTGCTGGGGTGTGAGGCAAGATGGGGGTCCTGTAGGAAAGAACTTTCTTCTGGTGTGCAGCAAATGTGATTCCCTGGGCACTGTTTATGTCCAGCTCTCACTGTGCTGGGGCATAAGAAGTCCCGCAGTACAGTGTAAAATTATGTGAGCAGATCATGTCATCGAGAGCTGAAAGCTACTACTCATACCAGCCTTCCTATTGATTTGAAAGCAATTATTTGCCTGAATAAGCCCTGCTCAACTGAGAAAGGGGTTACAAAGTCATGGCCAGAGACTTCTAAAAGCTCTTATCAGTCCCAGATATGTGTGTTGTGAGTCCTGTACTCTATTTTCATTAGATTCTTACAGTCCTGAGAGTTTAACCAAGTCTTGTTTGCACTCCTGTTTTAGAGTTATTGTATGTAGCCAAGGAATGTCCTTGGTGCCTTTTAGAAAGGTTTGGGATGTGACTGAGTTTGGCAAGCTTTGTAGATAGTCCTGAAGTAAATAGCCCTGCCAAGGTTCTTTGCTACTAGCTAACCCCTGACATGGTTTCATAAACCTAGCTTGGACTCGTGAGTGGCTGATAAGAGGAGAGATCTGTGTCCAGCCTGGCTGTTGCCCCGTGAAGACAAACCAGCCTTTTCACAGGGTGCCGGAAGAAGATAATGAGCTGAGAAGACTCCCCATTTCTGGGCTGTGTGGGCTGCACCATGTACTAGGATTGCCTGAAGGTAGAGGTGGAGGAGATGCCATCAGCTTAGATAAACTGAGAGAGGGGTGGCTAAAGAGGCAGCCCAAGCACGGGCTGTAACCACATCAGCCTTGTCAAACAGACATCCAAATTGCATCCTGCTCAACTCTGGGCACATTTAAACCTGGCTGTGCTCTATGTGGACTGTAACTGGCCATCAGTTTGTCTATCTCTTATAGTCGACAGACTGGAAAGAGCAACAGTAAACATTTTGTTACTAGCAAAAATAAATCTTTAACCTAGGAGGTAAAGTCTTGAGAAGCAATTTCCAGCATATGATTCCTAAATATTTACAGCTGCAGAGAGGTTGAGCAACTCAGCAGATTAAGATTATGCAGGCAAAATTTAATTCTATTCAGTTATGGTTTAGTACATAACTTTGGTCAGCCATTTACTCTTTCCCACTCTTCTTTATGTTTAATGGTACAGTGGTAAGACCCAGTTCAAGGTGTGCTCTGATATTTGAAACTACAAAGGTCATACAACTGCTGATCATCACTTGTGTTATGTCAGTTATATTACCTTAGAGACTTGAATGGTGGTGATGACAAACCCTTAGTAATAGGAGTACTACAGACATTAGCACATCTATAAATATAGGTAAATCTTCTCTTTGTTTGTATTTTGTCCTCAAGTGGATCACCAGAATTGGTCTTTTGCTTCACACATATTAAATAACCTACCCTGAATCTTAAGAATTTGTGGCTACCTGTAGCATAAATTACCTGAGAGAGCTTGCAGATGGCACGAGTTAAGCATGACCTGATTTGCTTTTTTCCTGTCTCTTTTCAGGGGCACAGGTCTCTATGCTGAAATCATGAAGCCTCATTCTCATGTTGCCACGTTTTCCTTTTCATTCATATACTTCGGTGTATTGGGTGCCATTAACATTTAAAATACTATGAGTATGTTCAGTCAGTAATGAAAGTGTTCAGAGTTTTCCCAGCTACTGTTCATCCCCTAACTAGTACTGACATATGAAGAATGTATATGCTTGAGCTTTGCCATTTGTTTCTAGAGTACGTTGGTTCTCAAAGAGCATGATGTAAAATTTTGTAGGATCAGTGTCTTAGCTGACACCCAGAAAGACAAGGGCCATGTGGTCCTCCAGCACCTTGTTTTCCAGCTGTTGAAATGGAGATGCTCATTTTTATTGAAAGAGGACAGAAAAAATTGCCTTGACAGTAGCAGAATAGCAGAGAAATAATGACAAAATCACTCAGGACTTATTTGCCCTCTTGGATGCATTTGAGATGCCCATAACACATTCATTTCATTAAAATGCACAGGTTTTTGCTAAAGATGAATTGAGTGGAGATAAGGTGTTAGTGGCTGATGCAAGGACAACGCCAGCTATTCTCACAGCTAATTGCAGTCCTACCACTGCAGAACAGAAAAAACCAAATAATCTCTAATCCTACAGTTCTTGTACTCTATTTGAAATGTTGGGGAAAAAAGAAACACGATTCCTAATATTAAGTGAAAATGAAGTATGCAATATGATCTTTTCATTTAGGAAGGGACCTTGAGTGGTCTTCTAGTAAGACCAACCCAGGTAACTGCTGACAGATGTATGTCTCATCTCTTCGTAAAAATCTCCATAAATAAAGATTCCCCACCCTTCCAATGTAAATTTAAATTCGTTTTCCCAAAACAGAAATTTAGAAGTCTGAACTAATTTCACTGGAACAACATTCTTTTATCAGAAGAAGTTTCATAGCAGTGATCCGTGCTCTCACTCCACTCTCTGCAAGACACTGCCTCTAGCCAAGAGGCTGCCCCAACCTCACAAACCCAAATGTTGTCCCTCCTAGCACTGGAAAGACTCTTGACCAAAGTAGCCACAGTATACTGTGTGATCCTTTTATAAATTCTACCAATGCAGTGCAATTTTCTCTGCTGTGATAGAGATTTTGCAGCCACTGTCATATGCCACTGCCCCCCCAGGTCCCCTGAGAGGCAACTGATAGACCAGACTCACTATTCTTTCATGGAAGTGGCAGTCTGTGCCTCGTCCATGTAGTGAGGAGAAGCTGCTGCAATGGACCTGACCCTTACTGGCAGAGAGAAGCTCGCATATGCAGGGCTGCAGAAAGCCTCATTCACAGATCATGCGTGTTCTTTCTGAAGGAACAGCTGTCAATAGCCATTTCCTTATGTTTTTGCATTTAGGATGTTGAAAATCCCATCCAGGAGGCCTAAAGAAGTTCAGTGGTATGGCTGGCTGGGAAAGTCAAAGTTTCTGAGCCCTGATGCCCATCGTACTCATTTATGAGGCCCTCATACCTAGAATCTGGCCCACATGTTGCAAGTCCTCATCATCCATTTAATCACTTGATTTATCTCATTTTAATAGAGGTTAAGGTGTAAGACACTTACTTCTCTCTTATTCTTCCACTGAGATTCATACTGGGATGGAAAAAATGATGCATTTTCTCCTGACATGTAAATGTTACAGCTGACTCGTAAGTGTTCCTGCTCCTCCAGGTCTACAGCTGCTCTGTCCCATTCTGACGTGGAAATACAGCAAGACTTGGGAATGACCCTTGCTTATATACAGGAGTAATATAATGTCTTAACTTTGAAATAATTGCCTTTGCATCATGTGTCCCCCCTCATTTATTTAGATCCTTCCCTTTTTCACTCCCACAATTTTTCTATCATGAAAGACTTGCAAACAATTTCAAGCAACATTCAAAACACCAGCCTTTATCACATCTGTTTATCACAGCTGTTTATCACAGCTGTTGATACAGCTTTTCTCTCATTTTATTTTTCCTTTTTGACTTCATAGAATCATAGAACAGAATCACAGAATATGCTAAGTTGGAAGGGACCAATCAGGATCACCAAGTCCAACTCCTGGCCCTGTGCGGAATATCCCAAGAATCACACATGTGCCTCAGAGCATTGTCCAAACACTGCTTGAACTCTATCAGGCTTGTTGCTATGACCACTTCTCTGAGGAGCCTGTTCCAGTACTCAACCACCCTCTGTGTGAAAACTCTTCCCTGATATCTAACCTAAACCTCCTCTGATTCAGCTTCATGCCATTTCCTTGAGACCTATCACTGGTCATAAGTGAAGAGATCGGTTCTTGCCCCTCTGCTTTCCCTCGTGAGGATGTTGAAGACCACACTGAGATCTGCCCTCAGTCTTCTCTCCTCCAGGCTGAACAAACTACGCAACCTCAGCTCCTTCTCATACAGCTTCTCCTCCAGACCCTTCACCATCCTTGTGGCCCTCATTTGGACACTCTCCAACAGCTTAACACCTTTTTTATATTGTGGCTCCCAAAACTGCCCCCAGCAGTCGAGGTGAGGCCACACTGGTGTGGAGCAGAGTGGGACAATCCCCTCCCTTGCCCAGCTGGCGATGCTGTGCCTGATGCCCCCCAGGACACAGCTGGCCCTCCTGGCTGCCAGGGCACTGCTGACTCATGTTCAACTTGCCATTGACCAGGACCTCCAGGTCCATTTCCGCAGTGCTGCCCTCCAGCCTCTCATTTCCCAGTCTATGCTTACAGTCACGGTTGCCCTGTCCCAGGTGCAGAATCCATCTCTTGCCCCTGTTAAACTTTGTATGGTTGGTGATTGCCCAGCCCTTTAACTTGTCAAGGGCTCTCTGCAGGGCTTCTCTGCCCATGTGGGAACCAACAGCTCCTCCCAGTTTCATGTCATCAGCAAACTTACTTAGTATTCCTTCCAGTCCTGCATCCAAGTCATTAATGAAAATGTGGAAGAGCACTGGGCTGAGGATGGAGCCCTGCAGGACCCCACTAGTCACAGGTCGCCAGCCTGATGTCACCCCATTCATTTTAACTCTTTGTGCCCAACCCGTGAGCCAGTTGCTCACCCACGGCGTAACATGGTTATTTAGCTGTATGCTGGACATCTTGTCCAGAAGGATACTGTGAGAAACAGCAGCAAAAGCTTTGCTGAAATCCAAAAAGATTATATCTACTGGCTTTCCTAGATGAACCAGGAAATCAGGTTCAACAAGCAGGATTCTCCCCTCATGAAGCTGTGCTGGCTGTGACCAATTACTGTGTTGTTCTCCAGTTTTTTTCAATACTTACCAGAGTAGTCTTTTCCATTATTTTATTTGGCACTGAAGTGAGACTGACAGGCCTGGAGTTTCTGTGGTCCTTCTTCTCTAGAACAATTCTGTGTGATGAAGGAGGAATGCATTTCCCTCTGCTGCTCCTCTTTTAAAACTTCACAGATGGCCCTGGACTCACTGCACTGTAAAACACAGGGAAGCAGCCAAAGATTTAATGCTTTAATAGGGCTCCCTGTACTTCCCTCTTATTTCTCATTATCCCCTTTCTTTGAGGCCTTAACAGTCTTTTCTTTCTTCTTTATCATATTTGACCTCTGCTCAGTTGGTATGTCTCTGCTTTGATCTATTTCAGTCCCCATATACCTCTTCTCTCCTGCTCCCTCCCTTAGCACTTTCTTTCTCCCACAAGCATGCAAAGCAAACTCTCCCACTGCCAGTACGTTTAATCCCTTTGCCTTCCCCAGTTCTTCTGAATATACTCAAGATCTGGGAGGACAGGGGCTATAGTTATGTCCCCAGCGACGGGCCTGCGAAAAGCCCCAGTGTCCCATGTCTGCTCAGTGGGGACCCCGCTGGCTCCTGTTTATTGCAGTTGGCCTCTGGCCAGGCCAGCCCAGCCCATGGGCTCACTGGCAATGCTTGTTCTGGTTGCTCCGGCTGGATTGAAGGATCCCCCTGAGGAAAGCCTCGGGACTGGAGGAGCAGCGTGCCTGCGTGTCTATGAGCAGGCGTCCATCACTGCCCGGAGGCAGCCCCACCCCCTTATGCAGGCTCCTGCATCCTTTTTATTGCTAAATTGCCATTTCCCTGCTACCCTGAAGGGGCCTCTGGCTCCTGCACATCCGGCTGGAACTCGCTTAATTCTCCTCCGGCATGCCTCCATGTTTCCTCACCAGTTGTGGGGGAAGAGCAGCACTTAGTGAATGGCCCATTCACGCCCAGGTGGACTCACAAACCGCACAGAAAACACCGAGGTCTCCTCTGCAGAGCTGCTCAGACAGGAGCACCCGAGCAGCAGGAGACTCGAGGCACTGCTGCTCCCACTCAGGACTGAGCAGCCACCGCTGAGCAAGGGTTGGCACGGCAGGCTGTGCCAGGGCAGCCCCCGGCTGTGACGAGGCCATCGTCCCCATCGCTCCCTGCAGACCTGGCACCAAATTAACAGGCGGCAATGGCCTCTAAGAGGAGACTTGTGCTTCCCCTTCAGCCTCAAGCAAGGAGCTGGATCATTTCCAAAGCCAATGTTATGTGTACCCATCTGGAGGTTGTGTAAATAAATCGCTTCAAGGAAATTAACTGGGGTTTATGAGTGTAGAAGCTGCAGCTTCTTCTCTCTGGACCCTTGGCAAGGCAGCAATTGGCTGCATTAGACTGCTGTGCTCCCCGTGCTGCCCTTGGTCTGGGCAAATCTCTCTGCTGTCCAGGAAAAAAGTGCCAGTGGGGCCAGGGGTTTTAATCATTCGTACATAATCACTGGGGAACATTTGTACCTTGTGTATACAGGATCTTTTTATGCTTAGTTTTATGTAAAGAATTCCCAGCCCTCAGAAAGGCTGGGACTAATTTTAAGCCTCTCTAGGTGAAAGTTTATATGCTTTAATAGCATTTTCTGCTGGCACTGCTGGTGATGGCCCTGGTACCTGGGCTCCTACTGTGGATAGAATCACTATTACCTTACATTTTAAAAGGTGCTTTGGGAAGTCCCCAGCATGGGAAAGCAGCTGAACATAGCAATGGTACCCTTATATTTGGCCAAGTATCCCAGGCTGTTCAAACAGCTGCCTTGTTTGCCTATTTTGACAGTAAAAATGTTAAGGAAACACAATCCTGAGCCTGTTTGGTTGGACTGGTGTTTACCTCTGGAGTTCTATACATCATGTTTTCATGTCACACACTTTTTCTTAATTTAACTGAACTTCGAATTTTGGCAAAGGAAAATAATGTTTTGGATACAATCTGTCACAAGAGTGGGATGAGGAACTTTACTTTCCAAGCCTGACTGGACTTCTGTAAATTTTAGTAAAAATCTCTTTTCACACTTCCATTTCTAAAACGGAAACAAGGTTGTTTGGCTGCTCACCTCACAAGTCTCAAAGGGCTTTCGTGGCTGAAAATTATTTCCCACTCTTCAGTCCACTTTCCCTCTTACATGTTGCTTGGAGGCTTAGACCGTCAGAGATGTTGAGGTGACTCTGTTTTTTAACAGGGATCAAGCTGGATAGGCATAACCCAGGGCATTGGGGGGCCCAGGTTTATGGCAGTAACTTGATCTTGCCCGTAAGTGCTCCCTGTGCGTACAGTTCAGCAAGGGCATGCCTACCTCCAATACACATATTCAAGGGTTACAGGTGTGGGTAGTTGCATAGATAGAAAGGTAAACGGGGTTTTGGAATATCCAAGATATTGCTAATATCCCTCCAGAATAAAAAAAAAAACGAATTAGTAACTTAATCTTGCTGTCATTACATAGGTAAGAAATTCATTAATCAGTGTGACTAATCCTGTGATTAAGGACTGCACACCAGGTTTGTTGCTTAATCTCTTCCTAGAAAATCCCAATTTAACAGGAGTAAAATGATCCTAGGACTAGTCTGTAAGAGCTGATGTTTAAAACATGTGGAAGACGAAATCATAATTAATTAGTTTTGAGGGATATTTTCATGTTTAGGTAATTCTATTATACATGAGAAGCAATTGCGTCTTCAACTCTCCTGTTGTAAAGTAATGATAGTTTTTATTAGAAAATTAAGATCATCTGAATGCAAGGCTCTTTCAGGACAGCACAGTAATTCTGAAGCATGAAATGAAGAATATGGTTCTTTGTGAAAATGCAAGGGCAGGGAGGGGATGCAGCATCCTTTTTCAGGAGTCACATTTAAAGAGTAAGATTAGAAGTGCATTATCTTGATGTGGGATTACAGAAAGTCCACTTGCACAGCTGGTGCAACTGGCACTGAGAGGAAGACAGTCTGCCTGTTCTTCAGCTTCTAAGCATCAATATCATTGCAATGTTTTCAACACACTGTAGGATAACACTGGGGAAGGGCCTAGCTGATTTTAAAAATAATTTACATATATATATGTTTGTGTTTCTGGGTGTGTCTGTATGTGCCTGTGTATCTGTGTGCTTAGCCATTATCTTTTTGCTATTTCCAGTTTCTTAAATATTACACAGAGCTGTTTTATTCAGTTTAACTTTTAATTTCCTTTGGCTCTTGTTTTTGAATGTCCGTGTTTCAGCATGCTTTCCAGGAAGGGAGGGAAGAGGGAGCTGAATAAACATCCATAGCTGGGTCTTGTTTTCAGAGCAGTGCAGTACATTCCTGCAGGCCGGCTGGAAGAGGAAGGGTGTCTGCTGTGTTTTCTCAACATTACAGGCTGTCCAGACAATTCAGAGGTAATTCATTTGAAGGAGAGTGCCACATTTAGCCCATCCACATATACTGAGTGGGTCTAGAAGAAAATGAAAGCACAGACTGATGCAGCCAGCATGCCTTCCAAGTGGGATGAAGTGACCTGTGAACTGAGCCATTAGACAGCAGAGTTTGCCAACAGTTTTATGAGAGTATTATATGCTACCTACAAGGCTGAGACCAAAGACCTTTGCAAGTTATTTCTATAAATAGCCTGAAACTTCTAACCAGTTTATAGCCTCAGTCTCTACAATTATTGTGTTTGCAGGTACCTAAACTGCCCAAATAGAAAATTTGTGTGCCATTAGGCATTTTCAGGCACAATGCTTCAAAGGTCAGGTGATATCTGACCTAAATCCTTACCCTGATTAGCCTTCACCACCCATCCCTAAATATATACATAGAAAATACAAACATTCAGGAAGTAAGGAATCTGGTTTAGTAAAAATGCCCAGTGTTGGAGCCTCTGTCTTTTGAATTGGTGGATTTGGAGGTTTTTTTTAGAGTGTCGCTACACCTTTGTAAAAGTGCAGGTCCGCTATTATGTTGCAATGTCTACATGCAGCATCACAAATGCTGCACCGAGGCCTGGTGTAGAAGGTAACTAATAAACCAGCACCAACAAAATAAGAGTTGGCAAGACAGTTGAGATGGTCAACTCTTCCTCCTTTTGTCATAGAAAAAGTTTTCTCTTTTGTAGCCCCTTAATATGTACATGGCATTAGCAAGGTGCATGTTGTTCTCTTCTCCCAGGTAACAAGCGATTGGGTGAGCAGGAATGGCCTCAAGTTGCACCAGAGGAAGTTCAGTTTGGGTATTAGGAAAAATTTCTTCACTGAAAGAGTTATCAACTGTTGGAACAGGCTGCCCAGGGCAGTGGTTGAGTCACCATCCCTACAGGTATTTAAAAGATGGGTAGATGTGACACCTGGGGACAGGTTTAGTGGTGGACTCAGCAGTGCTGGGTTAATGGTTGGACTCGATGTCCTTAAAGCTCTTTTCCAGGCTGAATGAGTCTGTGGTTCTATGATTATTTTTGATTTTGTGCTCCCAAAGGATAATAACCTGAAAATACTATTTATAATGAGACCATGTTAGAGCTGGTAGCCTGTCACCACTTGACTTCCTTGCTGTCAGTTTGGGTTGCCCACAGACAGGCTCCCAGCATGTTTATAACCAATAAAGGGAGTTGTAAGATATCAGAAGGCATATTCATAATCACTTTCTTCCTGGTGCCAACTGGGAGCGTAATAAAAGATGCAAAGAAGGAGGCCACCAATTTCTTATTGCATTGAGTGAGTTACAGAGAAATTACACTGAAAGTCAGACTCCAATAATAGCTAATGTCTCTGCTGAGCTCCAAGCCTATTTTGTGCTTGCAATTTCACTGAAATGGAGTGGCTCAAATAATTGCCTAATGAGTCAGGCCTCCGAGGAGCAGCATTTGACATCCTGGCAGGCAAAACATAGCTTTAATTGTCAACATTTTATGATCTGAAATTTCAAATGCTAACCGATCATTTAAAAGCTGCTGATCCATCCTGATAAGATACATATTTTTCTTATGAATGGTATTTCTTTTGATCTTTATTTTTTTCTTGACATCTCTCTCTCTGCAGTTAACAGGGGCTATCACTCATTTGCTCTGGTTCTTGGTTGGTTTCTTTTTCTGGAGTGCTCCATCTGATTCACCTCTTATCACCCATCTTCTTTTCTCTTGAAAATGCAACTTGTATTTGTTTAATTGTTGGCCCACAGTAAGCTGCCTCATTATTCATCAGTCACTATCATCAAGCAATGTAGAAAAGAATAAAAAAACAAAGGGAATATATCTTTAGTGTTATTTGATGTGCCTGAGTCTAGTTATAAATAAAGACACAACAGGGAAATATTTTTGTGTAATGAACCTGAAAATTACAGGGCTGCACAGATCCTGTTATATCTGTCAGGCAGAAATCTCTAACTCCAGGGCTTTCTTATGAAGGAGAGAGATTTAATTTCCTTTTCTGTATTCTGTCTCTTTGCTTCCCTAAACTGGATACTTTTGGTTGCCTTTTCTTCCCTAGAAGAATTGCCATCTCACCCAAACCTCTCTGATTTTTTCCACTCCACTTGACATACAGAATCATTATAATTTCTCCTTTGGCTGTTAAGCAAAATCTATCACTTACCACAAGCAGTTTTTGCTAGAAGGAACACCCGAGTCCTTTCTCCTCATTTTTTTGAGGACTATCACAGAAAACACAGCCCATTTCAGTGTAAAGCATTAAAGGTGATTTTCGAGCTTTTCAGCTCGCCCAAGGCATGGTGAGGGCCTAATTGCGCTGTCCAGGAACGGACCAGGTCAGGGAACAAAACTTATCAGTAAAATCAGGGCAGGTTTGAAAGCAAGGCCATGTGCATTAAAATTTGTTGTGTGACTGTTGCAGCATCCAGTGCTACAGCTGAAGGTTGGTGCCAAAACCTCATGTCTATGCATGCTCCAGGAGACCTGATCTGACACTGTCTGCCAGATGTGGAAACGTCTGTTCCCAGCTCCGGAGGGAACAGAGGGCACCAGACAGACCTGGCTCTGTTCAGCAGTACCAAACTCTCATCTGCTCTCCCCATGAAGAATGTCCCCAGCCCAGCTGCAGCACGCCCTTGAGCGTGTGGATGCACACAGAGGATGTGAGTGAGGAGCGGGCCAGGCTCAGCCTCATGGGAGCTGCAGCTTAGGTGGATGTGGCTGTGCCTCATAGCCAACCCATAGCTGGTGCCCTGTCAGATCTTGAGCTATTTAGGACATTATGGCCAGTGAGAGCTATTTGAAAGCTACCTAATGAACAAATCTTTAGTCACAGGGTGCAAACTGGTTGTCACACAGCTCACAGCAATAGTAAGCAGGAGTGTGCATGCTCTGCCTCCAAAAGCACTTGCCTCCACAACCTAATGAAGGGAATGCTTTCTCTCTGCATGGTACCACTCACCTCTGACACCCACCAGCAAATTCTCATGACAAAACAGCTGCCTAAAATACTATAGAAAACGATCAGGAACCACTGAGGGGATAGAAAAGTCCTATCATCCTAAATGTAAAGCGAAAGCATGCTTACACCTGAACATGACCTCTGAGTCAATGTGCCATCAGAATGAAAGGCACCGTTTAAGGAGCTACCAAGCACTGATTATTTCTCATTTTTGCAATCAGAAGGAAGAATCTTATTAGTCTCCTTATTTAAACTAATAAGATGGCACAAGGAACGAATGGAAGATGCTCCTAAATGATTCCTCTTTGAGTGACATCTGTGTCCTTCTGATGACAACAACCCCTCATGGGAAGGCAAGTTTTGGCCTCCTATCTCATGACATAAGCTCACAACGGGCCTGAGGAGCAGTTTACCACTTGTCGGCATTTTACTCACTGCAGTTACTTCTGGAGTGTTTTATCCATTCTGATAATGAAATGTTTGACAGACTTGCCTCTCTTGAAACACATTTTCATTCTCCATAGGCTAACCACAAACTTGAGCCTGGCACGACACCTCTGAGCTCTAGTCACTCGCTTCTCGCCAGTGGGCAGTTTGTGGAAATGCTGACATCTGACAGCTTGGAAAAACAGCATCAATAGCAGAAATCAAATTTCAGCAAAAATTATTTGAGCAGCCAAGAACTACTTCTCAAAAAGTGTGAATGATGAGGATGTGGCCCAGAGCACAGTGCTGTAACAAGGCATCTAGAAATTCAGGATAATTTCAAAATTATCATTCCCATCTGTTAAGAGCTACATCTTAGAGAAGAAAAAACACTGCTGTATAAATCCTTTTTATCTAGAAATACTGGATTTGGGATCCAGAAAGGATTTGTGTTTTTTCCCACAGACTTTTGTGCTTGTTTCTGTCTGGAGGCAGCACCTTTAATTCTCTGCCTCTGCAGGTGCTGCTGGGAGGTAAGACGAGGATGGCAGTGGTGCTAAATTACAGGTGGTGCTCACCTGCATCAGCTGTGCCTACAGTGAGCAGTGTTCTGCCATCTGACGTGGTCACTCTGATCTCCCTGCTGTTGCTGTGAATGGGGATGGAGAAAGGTGTTCCTGTTTTAGGTCTAACTTCAGTGGACTAAAGAAATTACTTAATTCTTATAGCCTTGAGCATGAGAGTTCAACTATGGCATGTTGAGGCAATAGCAATACCATAGCGAGAATCCTATTTTCTCATTAAAATATGGAAGAAGTATCTTCCCATGTGTAAGAAAATCTCTCCAGCTGCTTTTCTGTGCTAAGTGGAACTATTTAGAAGGTTAAATACCAAATTCTAACCCAGCAGGAATTTGCTAGTCACTGTATTAAATGATTCCTTGCTTCTAAATGTTGTACTTTAACAACCTTTAGAAGAGAGATTCCAAATCTGAGTTGATTTTACCTATTTCCCAGTGCTATTCAACTATTCAGAGCCTTGAGCTAACGGCCTCAATCCTGCAAGCATTTGCCACACTTACTTGGCACTATGGCAAGTCCAAATAGTTCAAAATCATTAGTCACAAAATTCACTTTCAAATAACAGGATTTAAAAAAAAAGATAAATCAAAGCTCTTTCAGTTTGCTGTTTTGTTGCTGAAATAATTGCTTGGTTTTTAACAAAATTTTGGAATCTCATATAATTTGAGACTTTCAGAAACAGAGTCAAAGAGAAAAAGTGTTCATACTTTGCAAGTTGGAATGAAATTCAGACTTGATAAAAAGAACAGTTTTGTTCTCACCTATGACATTCAGGGTATTTAGTAGCACGGATTATTTTTTAGTAAAAGTCATTCTACGCATTGCCATTTGTCTAGACTCAGAGGAGAAGTAGGCATCATTTCTGCCTTAATTTTTGGCTTTGGATAATTTGTGTGTAGACATTCTGCTGAATCAGGGACATGGAAGTGTCCCCTGTTATAAAAATAGTAAAGTGACATGACCATTGGCAAGAACCCACTCTTGTGTTGATGAAAGCTGGGAGGGTACAGTGCAGTTATGGTGTTACTGCATTGGATTTTTATAAGATACTTCAGCACTATGTATGTAGTTCTCCAGGCTCAGCCTTGCTAGCAAGTGAGTTATCACCACTAGTAAGATTTCAGGTTAGTCTCCTTTGTTAGTCTAAGGCATGCAAAACTGGGAGCCTACCAAGGAAGGAGGATGACGGTGACAGAGATGTCTGCTTGCAGATCTAACCTGACATCCCAGAAAGGACAGTGTATGTTGGGAGCCTGGATCAGACCTCCCATTAAATGAGCCCCTGGGAAAGCTGAGCGTGAGCCCTTTGCTGTGGGTATTGGGAAGGAGGGGTAAGGTTTGCTCTTCCCAGCACCTCCATCTGAGGGCAAAGGCCAGGGCAGCAATCAGCATCTGGAGAGGATGAGGTGGCCAAGAGACAGGACTTGGCAAAGACTGCAGCTTCCCACTGAGGAAGCAGTAATACTTGAAGAAAAAGAGTACATCTCACATAGAGAAGTGAGAACGTTATCAGGCACAGCCTGAGCCAACTAGTAAAGTGGCTCTGTTTTTTCAGAACTGCGTATTCTGAAAACAGAGCACTAAATGCCCCCTGGGAATGAAAAGGGACAAGAAAGAAAAGAGTGGGATGACTACCTTGGAGGTCTGTATGCTAATATAAGAAACATGAAAAACTAATTGAAGAAAAATTTAATTCACAATCAGAATTATTTCTTAACTGATTTGATAACTGCAGGGACATGATACATTTATGATTTATTCTGGGTAAGTGGAGAGAGAGAGACACGTTTCTGAGGTGTGTATGTGGTTATGTCTGTCTGCTATGAGCACCAGTAGTCTTTGAGCTAAAAAAAAGGAGGGGAAACAGCCCTGCTGCAATGGAGATTACCACCTGTTTCTCAGAAAGGGAGAGGCTCCTTTGGATCTTTCTTGTGCCAAGAGAAGAGGGGTTGGTCCAGAGGGTGAAGGGAGAAGGCAAGGCCTGTGACATGGTTCATAAAGAGTGGTACTCCTGAGACTGAGCAAAAGAATAAATGAAAAGCAGTAAAATAAAAATAAGGGATTTGAGGAAATAGAACATCAGTCAGCTTGAGACTTGAGAGAGAAGAAACATAGGAGGAAAAAGGAAGTTTAAAGGAAGCTCTTCAAAAAGACAAGCACAGATTATTTCCTGCAAAGGAGATACAAGAAGTGTAGTAAGATGCCACTTCTGCTAACTCAGGAGTTTTTCAGTGGCCTGAAAATTATTTGACATTAAAAGTAGGTCAAGTTACCAGGAAGATATATGTAAGACTAGCGCAAACCTACAAGGACAAAATCAGAAAGGCCAAGGCGTAGAATACAATAGAATTAACACAGGAGGTAACAAGAAAAAGAACAGAAAAAATATTTGGAAAGAACATTTGCTAGAACATGAGGACAAAGAAAAACACAGTACACTGCTGAGTGCAAGAGTAGTAGCCTTCTGTGTATTGGCTCTACCACTGCTTTTGTCTTTGCTTCCCAAGGGAGTCTCATAAGCACGTTAAGGAAAGAGTTTTACTGAAAACACTATGAAATTGTTGTACAAGTGACTGGAAAACTATACTTCTAGAGAAAAGGATGAGTAAATCTGTGCTAGAGTTTCTCCTGAGTCTGGTATTATTCAATATTTAATGGTTTGGACACTAGAGAATGATGCTCTCTTGTACAGGATGCAAGCTGGAGGATGCAACAGGAATTCTAAATTATTTTGAAAAACTGAGGTAGTCAGTTTTAGATAAATAATTTAAGTATCAAAAATACAAATGGGGAATTGTGGACCATTGTGGACCAAAACTGCTTTTTGTTAAAGGCTCTGGGTGTGGATGACGTGGGTCGATGATGTTGCACTGCCATGACAATGTAGCTTCACGGTGGAATGCACAAAGGAGTTGCATGGAAGACACATTCTGCCTTTGTTGTAACTGGTAACGTCTCAGCTGTACTTTAAGAAAGATGGGACTAGGGCAGAAGCAGAAAGATAGAGGCCAAGAGTCCACAGTCTCAAAGGCAAGAAGGGGAACACTGGGGCTCTGAGGCAAGAGAAAGCTGAGGAGAAGTGTGATAAAAGCTTCAGTATTTGTAGAAATGTTCTGCAGACTGTGGATCATAGGATGAGAAGAAATGGTCTCAAAAAAGTGCCACATGGAGTGCTTGTGTTAAACAATGGATTTCAAATAACGTAACACCATGGCTGTCTGTCTTCCAGGGAAGCTGTAAGTTGTGGGGATGGCGAGCACAGACATGGGGGTATCTCAGAGGCAGATTAGACCGACCTCTGCCAGGGATATCTTGGCAGAGCTGAGCCTGCCCTGGGGCATGGGGTCGACTCCATGACCCCTCAAATAACCCGCCAGGGCTGGTTTCCATATTTCTACAATGACTTAAACATTCCCTGCAATGAAAATGGTTGTCACAGAGAAATATCACAATTGACATTTTCCCTGTGAAATTCATAACTCCATTGGTAACAGGAGTGACCAGAATACCTAATGACTCATCCAGACAAAAATATCTTAAGGAGCTGAAAAATGAGAGCACTTAACATCATCTGCTTCAGTCTTGAGGGGACACAGGAGCAGATTTAATTTCCAAATGTGCCACATGTTAAAATGGCACATTTCAGACACAAACAATATTCCTGCTACACTGATATTTCAAAGATGAGAAAATACTTATCATTCTGAATTGAAAGTATTGGATTATCAGGGTTCATTCCAATTAAATGCAGGTAATAATTAGAAAATACTAAAACCAAAGCATCTGTTCTATGCAGCTTTTAGATCTGTAATGATCTAAAAGTGGGGATCCTGATTCTGCTGCATCAAACTCACCTCAAAACAGTGCTGCCTCCAAGCTCTCAGACAGGCCTGTCTCCCATTTAGGACTAGGTGGAATAGTGATGGGCAAGTACAGACAATGAGCTAGTTGGTTTTGTGCTTTGATTTTGACCAAAATCTTATTTGATTCTCACATGAAAACTTGACTGAAGCAAGAAATTTGTCCTATTTACTCTCTATGTGAGAAAAACATCCCCTTTGCCCCTTTGCAGTTACGTGGTACATATGCACATAGTGGCACTTAAATGCTAACACAAAACATTTTGATAACTGTAATAAAGATCCCCCTGAGTGTGGAGAAGGCAGGCAACTGAATCAACAAATCAGTAGAATAAAGCTGAAAATATGTCTTGGACTTTGATTATGTGAGCAGCTCCTGTCTGAAAAAATTGGATTTAAAAAACAAACAAAAAACCCCCAAGCTGAGAAAGACAGATGGAAATCATACCCCTGCCTTACTATGGCATTTTGCTACAGGGAGATATTATTATCATGATTATCTATACCAAAGCCAAATGCAATAGCTTACGTAGTTGCGACAACTCAGACAGATTCCCTCATTAGGAAATTATCTGGAGAATTGGTTTAGGAAATGATAGCCATTGTATTCACCATCTCTTCACATTCTCTTTTCGTCTTGTCAACTGTGTAGATGGATAAATTCAAAGATAATCTCTTAAACTATATCTGCCACGAGCCCAGATCTGATAAAAGCGTGGTGAATTTGTAAGTTTAGGACAGCAAGTATTGCCTTTGATTTCAGTGGACTGTCTTGTATATAAGGATAAGTGTAATACAACTCCTGGTACAGGTAGGTCTTCATCTTTACTGGAATGGAGAATAAAGCCCTTTCTTCCCAAAAGATTTATCACTGATCATAAACAACAAGCTAGCCTTTTATTGCCTTGTATATTCCCTGGCAAAAGAGAAGATCAAAGGCTAGCAGAGGGCCAGGATCACTAGCTATGGCCATGCACACTAATTATAAGGTACAATGTGAGCAACCTAACAAGAAACCCCCTCACACGCACTAAGAGGAGACTCACTGCCTTTTACTGAAACTCTGGTTGGGAAACTCTTCCCATCAAATAGCTCTTCAACATGAAAAAAAAGGCATATCTCCTTATAAAATAGACCCTCACCTTGATGCTTGGCTAGGAGCAACCTCAGGATAACCTTCATTTCTCAGATGTGGAGGATGTATAATTTGTAATATGGGACCAGCTGCTCAAGGAGCTGAGACACTCCATCCCAGATGGCCCTCCACAAAGCTAGGGTGACCCCACTTGCTGTGGGGGGTCCTGCCTCAGGAGGGCAGGCAACTCTGGGACACCTAGGGCCCTTCCAGCATACATTTCTGTCATTTTGTGATGAATGCTGGAGCAAGAAAATTAGTCTGAATTAGATCCACAAAAGACTTTGCTTTAGTACTTGCTAAAGGCTTGTGTTTAGGGGCTCTTAACAAGGTTATGAACTTCCCAGGATGACTGTGCATATATCTGCACTTTGAATAAGTGCCCTGGGACTATTAGTCTATGCCCCTAACTAGAAGAAAACATTTTCTGATTGCCATGCAGATCCTAAGGGCTTCAGACAGCAGGACACATTTCAGTGATTGTTTGCTGTTGGATTACTTGTGGTGCCTGCAGCATCACTGCTTGGTGGGGTCCCTCCTCTTGCCAGGTAGTCAGCAGGAGAGAATAAAGAAATGCACAGTGTTATCTTGGCCTCTTGAACCGTTTGCAAAGAAGAGGAGTAATACTCAGCCAAGAGAGTTTGGCTATCTTTTAAGCCTGATAAAATCCTGATGAAACACAAGTATTAATTATTAATACAAATGGCATCAGATAGCAAAAATTCATGCATATAAAATTGACTTATATTTACATTTGAAATGTTTTTCTTTTCTCCAGTATAAAAGCTTGTCTTTAATGGCCTATTAGTGCTTAGTTAATGCCGCATTAGCCTATTTTAATGTACTGAACTACCAACAAAGAAATCACAATCCAGACATTACCTCAAGAAGCAAACACAGAAGAAATCATGCATGGCAAAGAGGTGCTTACTTTTTTCCTTTTCATGGTCTGTCTCACCAAACAAGATTTGTTAGAATATTAGAAATTCAGTCTATACAATAATGCTCATCACATTACAGAAGATCATGTCAAGGGTAATTTTGTGGTGTGATAGCAAGGGAGTTAAACCAGCCATTCACATTAACAATGACAAGTATTCAACAGCTAATCACCTATGTATCATCTGAATGACCATTTGAATGTGTCACCCCTTTTTTCTAATGAGTTTTCCTACTCAAGAAAAAAAAAGGAATTGGAATGAAATTCTAATGCAGTACCTGTAGCTTTATTTACAATTTTGCATACAATCTTTTAAATTAATTATTCAAGAGACCTACACATAGTTGATATAAACAAAATAAACCTTTATTTAGTTGGTGGACAGCTGATAGCCTCCAGATAGAACTATATAGGTCTCCATAGAGATGATTACATTAAGGTTATGTGACTTAACTGCCTAGACTGACGTAAGTCGTGCTAGTAAGAACTTGAATAAATGAAAACTCTAAATGGCAAGTAATGTCAGGGGCATTAGGTATGAAAAAACTTCCCTCCACAAAGCCTGGCTAGAAGTAGCCATGTCACAGTTTATCAATCCAGGCAAACTACTGAGTGGGCTGAGGCAGTGGCAGAGTGTTCCTATTCAAGTACTCAAGATGTTCCTGTGAGGTGTGAGCACTGGGAGGCCAGAGAGGCGCTGCACAGCAGGAACACCACACCTCCTCCACAATGATGCCCTGGATGGGCAGCTTCCAGCCAGTGGATAGCAAACCAAGAAAGCATAATCCAGTGGAAGTAAGGTGGTTTTCTACCGTACTAAACAACTGTATATGAGTAATGTAGGTTAATGTCTGCTTTACTCCTTATTTGCATGCTTTACTCCTTATTTGCATGCTTTACTCTTTATTTATTTAATGAGCTGTATGCTCAAGGTTTTCTAAACAGACTTTTAAGTATATTAGTTCTTAATGCTTGTTTTTCAGGGTAAAGATCCTTTATTTCTCCTCATTTATATTTTATATTTAATTTTTCCTGTATATCTATGTCATGTCTTAAATTATTCCCACTAAAACACAACCTTCGCTCATGAAAGGTAGGATTCCTGTGACTTAGCTTTAGACTCACAGATTTCAGCATCTTGCCTGGTGTCTGTGTTCCCTCCATTATCAGCAGAGAGGCCTCTCCCAGTGGGAACTCATTTGATTTGTCTCAGATGCCTTCTTTAGATCTCAATGAATCCCTCTGTCATGGGAGGGCTTATATCTCTCTGCTTTGATTTTAGAGAATGCTTCTCTACCTCCTTTATACCCAGTGCCTGGTTTTTAGAGGACTGAAGTCAGGAGAGCTGGATTTAATCTCTTCCTGCTGCAATGATGCTCCTTTACAGAAGTGGTAGCTTTAGAGGATCTTCCCATGCAGTTGCTGAAATAAACTATTGCTTAGCATATTTGAAATAAGCATATTTGCTCAGAAGACGACATACAGCTAATTTGCCCTCCTTGATTTTCCCTGGCAGATTTGGCTTGATAGAATCTGTGTGGTGGTCAAAACCTTACCGTGGCAGGGCTCAGATCCTACTTAAAAATTTCCTCATTGCCCTGACTACTAATGTCTCCAAACAGCCTCATGCAGATACAACACAATGTGCAGAGCTTCCAGTAAGTTATTTCTGTAGCAAGCACTTCTCTTTGGTGGAGCTGGCTGGGACCTCCCTCAATCCAGAGCTTTTCCAAATGCTTCATTTTCATCACTGTGCCACAAGCACTGTAACAAACCTCATGGCCTTTTTTGGAGGGGGAGATGGCAGTTAAAATTATAATCTAACCCATGTAATGAATGGGCTCCCCTGGCTGGTAAACAGTGATTTCTGCCTGGGGAGAGCAGAGTTCTTTACAGGCTTCAGGGCAAAATTAATTTTGTGCAAGGGTGTAATGTCAGGTCTATAGTCTGCTTAATTTCCACGTTTGCTTGTTATATAACATTTAAGGGGCACTTCAATTGTGCAAAGCTCCTGATCTGGCCTTTTGACTTTCGCTGGCTAATTTAGGATCAAAATACTAAATTTTAAGGTCATGGCAAAATACAAAGAAAGTCTAAGAATAGAAGTCAGTTCCTATCAGTTCCTAAACCCCGAGACCTTACGTATCCTTGTACATAAAGATACTCACTTCCTGTGCTGAAACTGTTCAACATTTTCTATAGAAGCTTTTCAGATCTTTTTTTTTAAGGCATTTCTACAGATTTCAGAAGGTTCTTAATATCTTTTTAGCATTTTTTCAAATTGATTTCTGATTACTTTCTCCCTAATTGTATATTCCACAGCTGCAAACTTGACAAGGCAAACAGCAGGAATCTGCTCATCTTCTTGGGCTCCCTTTACTCTTAGAAGGTGCATTTCATTCATATAGAGATGTAATTAACAACCTTCTGGCTTCTCCATGCAAGCTCAGCTTCTGACTGATCATTACCAGAAACAACAGGTTGTTCTCTCTAACAACAATTTCATTTGCATTTAATTATGCTGTATTAGGTGACATTGAAGGTGACACTAGGAAAGGTAAAATAGTTCTGTATTGATTCAGTTCAGCTGTTTCTAATGAGGTAGATTGTGCTACAGGATGTTTCCAAAGACATATGTAGTGCCTCTCCTAAGAAGTGGGAAGCTGTGTGATGTTTGCTTTCACTGTAACGAGAATGTTCTGAACTTTCTTGTTTGCAGGGATTTACTCCAATTACCTTCCTCTAATTCCAGGTGGAGTATTTTTTCCAGACTATCTCTTATTTTCCTAAGCAAAAGTTAGTGTTTAAATCCATAGGAAATGGTCTTCATGCTATCTTCCAGCTGATGATGCTTTGGATAACTTTCTTCAGTAAAGATGTAGCTAGTAGAGATGTAAGCTGCAAAACAAGGTTTCCTTTAGAGCAGTTTCTGTCTTAGCTTCCCTTAATTTTAAGTAACCCCACATCTCTTGAAACATTATCCAGAATGCTTAAGTCAGTGAATCTTCCCATCGATGTCAGTGGTCTTTCTCCCTGTCGGCTAGTGACTCAGTCATTTAGTACTTAAAAAGCTGTGAAATAATTGAGTTTGTATCAGCATGACATGCCTATTACTTGCTTGTTACAGCATCAAAGACTTAGAGAGCCCGGGGTGGTGCAGAAGCATCCCATTGGGCTGCTGGATTCTGTCTGCTTTGCAACAGGAGCAGTCCCTTGCCACTGCTCCCTCTTCAGCTCCAGCAGGACTTACTTTCCCGAGGTATGTTTGCCCCAAAGCCACAGATTTTGCTATTGATCTTTGATGTCGTTCACACACTGTATGATGTTTAGTGGAAGGAGAAGCAGAACTGCACCCAAAGGTGTATGAGCATCAAATGCAGCTGCAGAGGTACAGGACCTACTCTTTCCTGCTATTTCTCAACCACTACTTGTTATGTATTAGTCCCCATTCCCAAAGATAAATAAAATGACAAACCACTTTAAAAAGTAGCTACACTGAATATTGCTATTGAAAGAATAAATTTTAAAATGTATTAGAAGTGTTGGGATAGACAAAAGAGTCAGTATTTTTAATGATGTGGATATGAATGAGAGCTCAGGAACAGAGCAGACTTGTGCTGGGAATAGCCATGCTGGAAAACCCAGTATAATGAGTGAAACAGGAAATACTTTCCCATATGAAACAAAGAATTCTTTCAGAGTTTATAGTTCTTCTCTTTTTACTGAAGTCCCTGATCAAGTGCAGGACTGAGTATTACTGTGTGCATCAGCTTTTACATTTCTTCATGCTGTTTTCAGAATAACCAGCAGTGAAGAAGTTAAAAATCTGTCATACTTTTACTTTTTATGAGCTGTGGTAGCTCAACAAAGGAGTCAGGAGCAAATTCAGTGGCTCCTTTCACACAGTGTAAGTAGAAGCTTTATTCCAGCTAGTTCTGGCCTGACATTTACTTCAAGTACTTATCTCTGGGAGCATACCAGGAAGGAAACTATAAAAATACATTTGAGGATCTTGTCAAGTTAAATGTGGTCGACAAAAAATAAGCCTCTGCTGATACTTCAGTGCATTCCATAAACTCACCCTGTTGGCCAGTCGTGTTTTCCCCATATCAAAATCAGACACTCTTCTTGAATTTTAGGTTTAAATTTATAGGTCTATTCTCCCTGTTGCTTTCCTATCACTATACTTTTCTGTAAGGTTCAGAGTGATAACTCCTCCACGTATTTCAAAGGAAGAAAATCCATCTAGTTCTTTCTTCGTAAATACCTGTTTAACTCCAGTAGACCCAGGCATATGTGCACAGCAGAGCAGGGTTTCACAGTGCAGGAAGTCAAATCAATTGAGACCCTGTGTCAGAATTAGGAAACAAAGATTTAAATAATATAAACTTCAGTTCTAGTGGCATTTGTAGAAACGAAATGGAAATTATTAGACTGCCTTAATGACAACAAACTTCGTATGGCACAACCACATGTACATGCTTATATTTGTATAGTTCAGCTTCTTGCTCGCCTTATCCTTTGTGTGGAAAGAGAGCAACTCACACAATAACTGTGCACTGCAATGGCAAGGTGTGAAGGGATAAAATCTGTGGTCTAGTAACCACTCTGTGGTGTGTAGCTGGAAAGCTGTGAGTCAGGCAGTCTTGGTGAATCCAGAAGACTTTAGGGAAATGGGACATGGGTTCTGCACCTTCCACATTGACTTCCTACCCTCTGGCCAGATGCAGCCTTGCTCTGACATTTGAGGGGTTCTAGACAGCTTTTAAAGAGTCTGACAGTGAAATGAGAAAACATGATTTGAGCACATAGGTGTCCAGTTTAGGGTGACTGAATTGCTCTATGCCCTCTCTCCTCTGCACTAGTAAATACCCACAGACTTCAATGGGAATTTACATACTCACAGATTGATTCAGTTGATAAACAGAGCCATATAATGCAACTCATGTAAGATGCACTAGCTCATCCCACCCAGTTTGCCCTGCTGCTCCAGGTACACATGAGGCTCCCACTGGTGACAGCTGCCCAGCCTGCATGGGAGGGTAGTTCACATAACCACAGCTCAGCAAATGAGCAGCTCTGGTTGCTCCAGAAACACACAGTCAAGCAACTGTATCATGCCCTTAGCTTACATTCAGATGCTTACATTTGGAAGTTTGAAGAGAATTAGATGAATTCTATGTTTTGTTGGAACACACCTTACCTGCCTCAATTGTGGCCAGGGAAATGCCAGAGCACTGTTAACTGATGATGAGTTTTCATTTCAGTGCCTACTGTGCAGAGCTAGATACTGAAGTTTTGCTGCAAACCAGATGTAGGTGCCACATGGATTTCTGGCATGGTTGCTGAGCTTTGTCGATAGTGTTTTTTACTCATTTGACAGAGTAGAATGGATATGACATGATATTTCACAGTGACTTAGAGACAAGTCCCCACCTCAAGAAGCTTAACTGACACAAGGAGTTTAAAATATATTAATTTCCATTGCTTGTGGGAACCTTAAGATGTATAGCTTTTGCTTCATTTTCTACCAAAAAAAAGCCTTATCTTTGTCTAAAAGCTGACACATAATATGTTAGCTGTTCCTGGAGAGCAGAAGCCAGTTGCAGCCTGCATTGTGCCATCCAGTGTATAGAACTATCTGTCTTTTAAACACGGGCCAGGTGGTGGAAAGTTGTGGGAAAAGAAGTAAAGCAAAAGCTGGACCTTCAGTGGAAAACAATCATGAAAGTGACTGCAGAACTACAGACAGGAGCTCCCACAAGCTCATGCAGGCTGCAGCTCAATCCATTCCTGTCCTGAGCCTCAATCTTCTGCAGTGTCTGCAACATTGATTATTACAGCTTAACATGTGCAGAGCCATAGGAGGAAAGTGCTCTTTATTCGCCTGAACAGCTAGAGGGGGACTCAGCATGCAGCATGTTACTCTAAAGTCTGGTTAGCAGTTAGTTTTTTAAAGAACTCCATAAATAGACCTCCTCTTCAAAGCCATGAACAAAGTACATTGTGGAGGTACGGAACCCACAGAGGTTCAATTCAGACACACAGCAGAAGGCTTCAGCCAGCAGCAGCCAGTCACAGAACATTTCTCATGTTTGTCAAAATCACAAGAGTATTGTAACTAAAATGTGAATTTTCAGCTTTGTCATACTTATAATTTGACCCAAGGAATATTTACCTCTTCCTCACAGCAACTTTCCTTGTCCTCTCCCTCTTAAAGCAAAAGTAGACCAAATATTTCCTATTCAAGTACTCAAGCATTCAAATTACATTAAAAGTTAACACCTATTTTAAGCCACTTGCTGATCAAGAACTCAGAGTTTTATCCCACAAAATGCTAATTTAAGGTGAATTGAAATTTTTCATGCTTCTATAGAAACAGAAAGCAAGTGTTAGGAGACCAGCAAACCTCACAAGATTCTAACTCCGTTATTCTGGACTGGAAACTGCCTACAGTCACTTTCACCTTCACAATAACCTTGAGAGAAATTTTCAAGCTGATGATAACTGGAATTTCAGAATATTTTATACAGAGAAATAGACCTTTCACCAAAGCACAAGGCAATCACAACCTAAGCTGTAAGACATCCCCACTGAGACTTTGAGTATATACCCTATTACCTTTTTGTGGAAGTTACTATAAGAAATTAAAATTTGATAAGTAAATACGATGATCTTCTTTATCTTGTAAGTTAGTCTTAGAAAGACTCTTTTATCTAGTCAGGACTTTAAGGGAAAATGTTCTAAATTTTTTTCGGTCTCAACTCTTACACTGTGAGCAAAACTGCATCGATAATTTTTAGCATCTTCTGTCAGCAAAATAGAGAAAATATGATGTGCCTTCCTCTACCTACACAAGAAACTAATGGCCGTAGAAATGGAGTACTGCATACCAAAAGCTCACATGAAATCGCTCATAATCATTCCCCCAGAATCATTAACATTTTGAATAATTAATAAATTCAAGAAAATTACAATCTGTTCAAAGACAATCCTTGAAAAAAGCCTAAGTATGCCAAACAAGTTATTCATCATAAATTACTGCTCTACTGATGCAGTTACATTGCATAAAATGAAGCAGTCAACCCTTTAAGAACCAAATGTTTCACTACCCTTTCTAATGGGTGGCAAACAGATGAAATGAAGCACACAGAGAGAAGTAACAGAGGAGAAACCTTGCAGTGACAGGAGATTATCTTCAACATATATTACATTTCCTATATTGGGAATGCTGAAGTTCTTTCTGAGTAGAATAATAAAAAAATAGTAAGGTAACACCAGAGCAAGAGGGATGCTGAGACCTGAATGAGTGTCAGTATGAATTTTCATTAGGCACAGCTGGAAGGTCTGAGAATGTGTTGTGTAACCAAGCCTATGAAAATTAAACAGTGTGAAAACTGCTGACACAACAACTGAGCTGCTTATACCAAAGGCAGCCCCACAGCTGGTGTACAACAGCACACACCCCCGCACAGACCAGTGAACACCAGTTGATTCAGAGGTCACCAAAGGCATTTTTTTAAAAAACCTTCAGAGACTGAAAAGTGGGCAAAGTTTAAAGTTGCCGTAAAAATTGCAGGTTTATAAACTGCGGTCGAATCCTTTCTCGTGTATGAATGATAGACTTTAATGAAATGTGGCATTTTCTTCCACAATATACTATAAAAAATACTGGGTGAAATAAAGGTAATATCTGAGAAGCTGTCATCCTCCTGGTCTTTTGTTAACAAAACACAGACACTAGTCAGATGTTGCCTTTTAAGTTTAAATCAGAGCAGACATTCACATTCTTAAGGGTATTTTTACAGTGCTTTGTCCTACTGTCAGATATGAAATGTGTGCAACCTGTAAATGAGTAACCGAATATGCCCTGGGACAATTTCAGTGTGTTTCTATTTCTCAGATTTCTACATCATTTCTGTAATTCAGGTTTTGATTCCATATTCCAGACGTACCTAGCCATCGCCCCTGCGCTGGCTTTATGCATCAGAAAAGTAGGCATTTGCAGAGGGGATCCGAGTGTTAGGGCTGGCCAAAGAGCCTTGTCCTCTCTTCACTGCCTTGTGCAGCTACATCTCTGTAAAACTCATCTGGCTTCTACTGCTTAGAGAAGGGTGGATGAGGCAGGGAGGTGTTGAGGTGGCTGCCACCCCCATTCCTTACATCTCTTCAGTGGCAGCAAACACATCTCCCAAAGGCTATTCCCCCTAATCTGGTTCACCTTCCACGTGAAGTTTATCCTTAGGCTTTACAATCCTTCTCCCCTGGGAAATGTCCTGGCCCACACTCAGATCACCACTCCTCCATTGTGCCTGTTTTGCTGAGAAGTCATCAGTGCTCTGTGCTGTTTGACAAGCTCAAAAAACAAAGTTAGGAGAAGTTCTTAGGAGTCTGGTTCTGCTTCCAAATCTTTAAAAAAAGTAAATTGACATCTACTTTTCATTCCCAAAGCATACAAAATCATTTTTGTAGTGGACTTTACCCTTGACTAATAAGATTCTACCTAAAGTAATTTCACCAGAACAGCATCAAATGCAGAAAACCCAAGAAAGATCCCTGGCTTTTTTCCCATCAAATATCAGTAGTTAATAATTTTATAAAATTTTGCCTGGTTGTAAGATAAATGGTTGATTCTTCTAAGGGAAGAGAGCTTGCAAGTGATATGCCTTCAGGTGAATGGAAACTTGAGTCACATCTGGGTGATCTTCATTCCTAATAGCCATGTCTGCACTACGTGGACCAGAGGATCTGCTGCCACACATCATGGCTGTCTCCATGCTTGCACAACCAAGATTTCTTTCCCAAAGCAACCAGTAGGCACAAAGGGGTGGTGCACACCAACGCAGGATGCCTCCCTACAGGCCAGATGTTGTCCATCTGTGCACCTCAGCAGGTTACTGAGGATCACCCTGTGCAGCAAGAGGGACAAACCCAATGTACCTGTCCTTCATCTGGAAGCAGCAGTCATATAAGAAAGCAGGAAGAGATAAAGGTGTACTCCAGAAGTTACCAAGTCTGAGATTCAAAGAGCTTCAGCAACCAGCTTGGGCACTGAAGAAAGTACCACAAACACAGCAGCGCTTTAACATAGGTACTGGTTAATAAATTAATTAACTTACTATTACCTGAAGTTAAGCATTACCTTACTAATTATCTGAATGAGGGCTGGGGGAGTTGGTGTTTTCAGCCTGGAGAAGAGAAGGCTGCAGGCAGACATTATAGCTGCCTTCCAGTACCTAAAGCGGCCCTGCAAGACAGCTGCAGAGGGAGTTATTACAAGGGTCTGTAGTGATAGGACAAGGGGCAGTGGCTTTGAACTGCGAAAGAGTAGGTTTAGATTAGACGTAAGGAAGGAGTTCTTGACTGTGAGGATGCTGAGACACTGGCACAGGTTGCCCAGAGAAGCTGTGGATGTCCCATACCTGGAACTGTTTGGATGGGGCTGGATGGGGCTTTGAACAACATGATCTAGCGGAAGATGTCCCTGCCCATTGCAGCAGAGTAAAGCTAGATGAAGGATGTCTCTTCCAACCCAAACCATTCTGTGATTCCATGATTCTGGGGCTATCTATATAAGGGAATCATCTTTACCTCACAACATTCTTTATGTTAGTAGCTTCCTTCAGCACCTGTAATCAGCAGATAGTGTCTCCATGGCCCAGAGATAGTCCAGTGCTGTTGGTGGAGGCTCCAAGCCTAAACGCTTCCTGTCTGCACGTCTCACTGAAAAGGATTTTCCACTCTCCACTCACCCCGAACATTTAGCACAGAGATGATAAATGCAAATAACCTTGAAGTGGTCATAGGTTCAAGTGTTTCCTCACATAAATTTTTTTGTGGATTTGAATTTATAAGGAAGCCATTTACCAGTTTGTGGTAAAGGAGGTATTGGCCTGTTGAACACAAGCAAATAATCAAGATAAGAAACATTTTGTTCTGCTGTACATCTCTGTCTTCATACATTGCCAGGAGATGGTAATGAGCAGTGAGTCATGAGTAGAGTTTCACTGGAATGAAAAATGGCAGAAATAGAACAGAAAGTACACCCTATCCTTTCAAGATCCCCCGTCCCGTAAACACCATAGTTTCATTAATTAGGATTTGAATGTAAATTATTGTGATTATTGCAAATTAATGCTGGGAACCAGTCCAACAGACTCGTCCAATAGGTGTCAATGAGAATGCCAAGGCACAAATATATACTTTTCCCCATATTGCCACTGGGAGTCTCATCTCCATCCATGGTTCCCCAGTATGTGCAGGCTCCTGGAGAGGCATTTAGCATCATGCCTCCAGCAGCTTTGAGGCCTTAAGACAATGAAAGAATGAGGTGCAGCAATATTTAAGTTTATTCCAAAAGTAGCAGACACATTTCTAATAGTGCTTTGGTAAGCATCCAGTAGGTATTCCAGAAGAACTCCAGGTTAACTGGGAGTATCATCACCTGAAGTTATTCTCATTATTTGTGCTAAGATAGAGACCAGTGATTCCGGGTGTCAGAGACTGTGGGAATAAACAGACCATCCCTTCTCTTAGCTCTCCTTTCTGCAAAAAATGAACTGTGCCAGGGTTCATTATATGAAGGTCATGTTCTGTCTGCAAGGCCTGAGGAGACTGGGAAGCCCTACTGGACAGCCTTTTGCTTGTCAAGCCCGTGATGTTAGAGCAGATCATCCTAGTTTGGAAGTAGGCATCCCTACTTCTAGAGCTCAGGTATTTTCTTGAAAGTGTCACACTGATCCTTAACAGCCAGTCACATCTGAAGAGTTCTTTGGGACAGCAGGAAAACAGGTTCTTTCCCTTTCCCTCTTCTCTGCCTTCTTTGCAGGAGGCAAACCTTTTGCTTCCTATGAACTTTTTAAGCAACAAGTTTTACTCTGTTCTTGACAATCTTTCTATTGCCAGAGAAATGTGACCCGTAGTTATCACCCGATTTAAAAGGAATGTACAAAATTTCCAACTTCCTTATGCTGCCAAATGCATGTATTTTTGTTCAAATACATCACTGACAGGACAGTTAAGTAGCCTGTGTTTTCTGCAGCACATCTTCCAAGTATGCTCATCACCCTACAAGGCATCCTTCTATTGCAAGTGCCTACAAAAGCTTCCCAAACTAAATTGTCAGTGTCAGGTTCCCTGACTACTTATATGGCATTTTATTTGGTCTTGTCAGGACTCAACCCCACATCTCTATCTACTTCACCCACTCTTCCCAATCTCTTGCACCTCAATGCCCCCACCTAAACTCTGTATTTTTTCATTCCTCCTCCTTTAGCTATGCTTCCACCAACCAGGACCCTGTACATTTTCATTCACGCAAGGCAGACTGCTAGTCCTCAGGCCACAGTCTTGTCCTCATCCTGAGCCAGACTACGTCTGGCATCCTGGGCTAGAAGCACAATTTCAGGCTTCAAAGTGATGTACGTGTGAGGCAACCACAGCCACTGTGGCAGCTCAGAGCTCTGGCTATGCTGGTTTGCCAGTGGATGGAAATGCCTGGGTCATGTCGCCTGAAAAGCCCACATGCAGTGAGCTGGTAGAGGCTGTGGCCACTGCTTCCCATTCAAACATTTCATATAACACTTGAGCAAGGTCTAGAGTGATAGCTGGGAGAGCCACCAGCATGTAGTCTGTATTTCCTCGCCTGCAATGAACATCTGGATGTGATCTGAGGGGAATCTCGGCTTCTTAACTCTACGTAGTGATCACTCCCACCTCTGAAGGGGCAGGCTGAGAAATCCTACTCTGCAGCTGACCTACTGCTCACCAGCACGAACAATCTTACAAGCTCTTAGCCAATGAGAAAACACAACAAATTTAATTAAGCTTTACAAACCTCCAGGGAATTAACAGAATCGTGTGGGGAAATCTGCCAGTTTTGTTCCACGTGCTGGGTTCAGCAGATTTCTGATTGTGAGCAGCTGGTAGGATCAGTTCAACATCTGGTGGTTGGTCCTTTGAGCAAGACGTAGCCTGACATGTGGCAGATGCAGCACCAGAACTGTGTAACCTCCGGCTCACATCTCTCTGGGGCTGGCAACCCAGGCTATGAGAGCAGGGCTTGATCTCAGTGCCACACTGTAACCAGGAATATTCGTCAGCCATCCTAAGTAGGCATCTTTGGAACTTGGATTTCCAGCCAAGATGCTGTTTGGAGACACAGCTGAAAAAAACTAATAACTGAGGTAGGAGAGAAAGTCCAGTTATCTTTATTTTGGTCTTTTCATACACCTTACCTGAAAGGCTTGCATCTTAGATTAATTATTTTTGGGGAGGTTCAATCAAAAAACTTTTGCAGAACTGTTAAGAAATTCACTAAAACCTGGAAAGAGAGACAAGCTGGTTAAATGGCACACTCCAAAAGTCACTCATTTGTTGTGACATAGGAGATGCAGATTCTTTCAAACTTGAGTTTGAAAGAACCTGCATGTCTTCATCAATGGCTTCACCATTTTGATCCTACAATTATCATTATTTTAGTGTTACTAGGGTGATAAAAATTATAAGCACGGCATGATGTGTTGTTAGTGTGATCCAGGCAGCCATTAGCTGGTTCACTGTTCTAAATCTCAGTCTCAGTGTTTCTAACAGTTTGGTTATAGTCATGGATTATGATAGCATCCACACATCTACAGAATTGCAATAAATTTGAATTAAGCCTTTAACTACACTGTTTCAGACAGCTGGTCTTTTACTTTATATTTTGCTTCAGAAGAAATCATTAATATCTCTCACATAGGCACACTCTCTGTGCTGTTATAATGCTGTTATCCAAAACAGATTACAGAAGCAGGCTCATCAGCTGAACAATCTCGGTCTCATAATATCTTTTTCAGTATTGGAGAAAATTGTCTGGTTTATTAATGGCTGCTGTTTACCTAGAGTTTTTCTGCAGAAACAAAATAATGCAGCTCTACTGCTATCTCTGTGTCAATATAAAGTATATTTTCATGGAGATATTACAGAAAAAGTAGTGTTCCTTATCATTTATTGTATCTCCATTATCAAGTCCCAGCTGAAGTAAGGACCTCAGTGTACTGGATTGCAACCATGCAATAATATTTGTCTCCCACGTATTTTAATTCCCTATCATGTATTTTCCCTCTTGGAATACATATTGAAAGAACAGAAAATGAGGATGCATTCAGTATTCAAAAGGGAGATGTTGTTATTTATTTCAAAGGGATAAAAATGAGTTTGCATCAAAGATATTTCTAGTTTCCTTTGTTATCACTTTATCTAGGCAGAGGAAATAGTTTCTAGTAGTTTTTATAGTTAACATTGGAAAAGCATCTATTTTGGTGTGAAATGTACATTTGAAAGCAGCATTTACTAACATACGCTGGTGGCCAAAAAGAATTTTAAGTACTTCAAGAAAATGTATTTTATTTTGAAATAATCACTGAGAGGTGATGGCCAGATTTTACCAGGCTACCTTCAGTTCAGTTGAAAATAAAGATCAGTTCAGGCTATTTTTATAGTCCTTTTGTATAAATACAGCATTTTCCAACAGAAAGTAAAATGGATTCAGGAAAAATTTTAAAAAACATTGTAAATAGACACTGATGTTTCCTTCAATTGGCTAAGTCATGGTTGTCCTGCTGCTATTTCTCTTTCCACTAATTTTGTTTACAGTTTCATTTTATAGGTATTTGCAGGAAGGAGAGCTTAGAAAACAACATTTGCACTATGGGCTGTTTCAGATATTTTCATATTTGTACTAAATCAGATTGGGACCAATTTTTATGGGAATAAAACACAAAAAATTTCCATTGAGTAATGCAGAAAAGTTTGCTGAGTGTGCACTCATGGAACAATCAGGATTTGTTATAGCACTCTGGAGAAGGAATGCCCTGGGTCATGGTAACAAGGAATTTTGAAGCACTGAGGTTGTAGTTCAAATTAAGAAAAGCCAAGCCAACCTAATTTATTTCCTTCTGTAGTGAAATAAGTCTGTAAATAAAATATTTTTTGGTGTGGTTCTGTCATTTTGCAGGAATAATGGTTAAAATCCTGTTTGCCTGGGAAAATGCCTAATTGGGTCCAAAAGAAAGTGAATCTTAAAGCCACACATCGGCACATCCAAGGAAAATTAAGTTTTAAATAAACCTAAGCATGTTAAGTACTCACTTGTCCAAGAAAGGACTAGTAACTGTGCCTTGCCCCAGCAGTGTTAGGTACATGTGTGAGAAAATTAAGCTTCAACCTGAGAACTCTTGTCAGTCAACATATAGGAGAAGTCAATTTGCAAAATAAAACAATCCAAGACATTTCACTAAACGGATTTGAAGAAATCATGATATGCTCATAAAACTTCGGGGGGAAAAAGCCAGAAAGGCTTTATCTCTCACAAAATATATAGCTGCTATTCCTTCTATTGCCTTGGAAATAAAGTAGTTTCATTTACAAGATATTGAACACATCATTATACTCCCTTTTGGAACAGAAGTTGCTCTTCTTCAGCTCATTTGACTGTTTTTATACTATAATTTAGGAATTCCAACATAAATATTTAACCATAAGGAAATGTTGCAAGCAAAATATGATTTGTGTACAAAAATGCTTCAATTTAAAATAGAAGCAGTCCTCCTTTGACAAGGTTAAATGCAACTTTTAACACTCTAAGGATGCCAGCAGATAAAACACAGAAATAAAAAGCAAAGAGCCAAAAGACACATATGGAGTCAACAACGCTCTTTAAAAACTCAGCAGAGGGGGCTGGCATTCTCACACATGGGAGAGCCTTCAGCAAGCCCTGCAGGTAATGGGTCTACAGCTCAGGCTTCTAGAATGGGAAACAGCATCTGCTTTGCCCTGCTGTCTTGGTTTTGCCAGGGATAGAGTTAATTTTTTCCTGGTAGCTGATACAGTGACGTGTTTGGGATGTAGTATGAGAATAATACTGATAACACACTTTGTTGCTAAGTAGTGCTTATCTAAGTCAAGGACTTTTCAGCTTTCCGTGCTCTGCCAACAGACAGGTGCACATGGAACTGTGCGGGAGCAGGGCCAGAATGGATGACCTGGACTGGCCAAAGGGTTATTCCATACCACAGAACATCAAGATCAGCATGTAAACAGAGAGGAATTGGCTGGGAAGGCTAATCACTGTACAGGAATGGGCTGGGCATCAGTCAATGGTGGTGAGCAATTGGATTGTGCATCACGTGTTTCTCTTGGCTTTTATTATTCTCATTTTCTTATCTGCTTTTTTATTGCTGTTGTTATTGGAATTATTGTTATTATATTTTACTTCAATTATTAAACTGCTCTTATTTCCACTAATGGATTTTACCTTCTTCTGATTCTCATTCGCATCCCACCAGGGAAAAGGAGAGATATGGCTCACTGTATTTGGGCCAGAACTCCCTAGGCAGTACTCTGACCTCTGCTCTTCACCTTTCAAGTTATTTGCGTATCAGCAGGACGTGGTTTAGCATTCAGTTGGCTGACTTAATTTGAAGTCTAAACACAGTTGCAAGAAACTGTTGGCACCTTTTGATCTCAAAAGTCTTCTTTGTAATTACAGCTAAGTTGTCTCCTTTCCACTCTGGGGGGATGCAAGCATATCTGGAACTTTGAATTGGAAATGAAGAAGATGGAGAGGGGCTGCAAGGAACTGGGAGTGGAACCAGTCTTTTCCACAATGAAGCAGCTGTGATTCTTATGAGAGCCACACTTGTGGTAATTTCCCCTTTGAATCACACTGCCTTGCTGGCAACAACACCAGGGGAAATCAGAAAACTGTTCCTGCATCTGACTTGCTTATACTTGTGCGCCCACACAGCAACCCATTTGCACTGGGGGATGTAAACCACGGCCAGTTAGAGGTGAACTGGGCCACTTATTGAAGAGCAAGCTCTCTCCCAGACAACCTGTACACCAGGACAGTGCCTGGGCTGCTTCAGTTCCTTGGACACTGAACAGACTTCTCGGGGCCACCTGGCAAGAGGCTGCACAAGAGTGCAGCCCTGTCCCTGTGCAGAGCAGCAGGGGCCACAGGCAGCCTGGTGGGCAGTGTGGACGTGCAGGGGCCGGGTCTGTGTGTACACAGGGATCACCCCTGCACACCAGGACAGACTCAGTCATCCTGCCCAGACCAGAAACCTTTCCCACTTGAATTCAGGTGTGTTATAGTGACATATACCATGTACAAAAGCATGAAGTGTTTTATATTAACTAGGTTTGCAGGCACATAAATTCATGTGTATAATACATCTCTTTTAAGTTTCCTATAGAGATAACTCTTTCCCTGTACAAGATAAGCAGAAACCTTGGAGCAGCTTTGTTTTCCCTTATACTACATTGAAACATTGCTATTCAGATTGACTTTTAGTGTGATCGCACTGTCATGTTGATGCTTCAGAATACAAGTGCAGAACTCCCTTTTGGCTTTAATGGCATTTATGAAAGAAATCAGAAGAACTTGTTCAAATTTAAAATACGGTAGTATATTACCTTCTAGCTATTTTTAAAGTCTTTATTTTCTTTCTGCAAGAGGAAAAGAAAAAGCAGTCTGAAGAGATTTACACCAAAAAAATACCAAAAGATCCACCACCCTGGAGAAGACTCTCACATAAAATTTCTCTGTGTTATAAAGCCAACAGTTTTCTGCAGAGATGATGTTGTTGTTGTTGTTGTTGTTGTTGTTATGGAATTAATCTCTATTTTATTGAGAGCATTCTGAGCTTATATGCACTTTTTAATTATACAAGATATGCAACTACTGTGATAATGGCTAGAAGTGATATGCAGAAACACTGAGAACTTGTTGGGGAGAGACTGAAGAGGAAGAACACATATGACTCATACAAAAATGTATTGAGCATTGTGTTTATACAAAAGATAACTGTCTACAAGCCTCAGAAGCACAAGCCGCTGTGATCTCATGTTCTCTTTCACAGAGCCCCCCTGCTGGCTTTGCATCCGGGTGGTGTGGAAGAAAGCAAATGTCACCCTGGTCTTCAAAAAGGGTAAGAAGGAAGACTCAGGGAACTACCAGCCAGTCAGCCTCACCTCAATCCCTGGAAAGTTTATGGAGTGCCTCATTCTGGAGGCCATCTTTATCCACAGGAATGACAAGAAAGTGATCAGGAGTAGTCAGCATGGATTCACTCAAGGTAAATCATGCTTGACCAGCCTGATGACCTTCTACAACAAAACAAGTGCCTGAACGGATGAGAGGAGGGCAGTGAGTATTGTCTACCTCAACTTCAGCAAGGCTTTTGACAGTGTCTCAAAATATCCGAATAGGCAAACTCAGGAAGCGTGGACTGGATGAGTGGACAGTGAGGTGGATTGAGAACTGGCTGAACAGCAGATCCCAGGCCTAGTGAGGCCACATCTGGGGTATTCTGTCCAGTTTTGCACTCTTAGTGCAAGGGAGACATGGAGCTCCTGGAGCGGGTTGAGTGGAGGGCTACAAAGATGATCAAGGGACTGGAGCATCTCTCTTATGACAACAGGCTGAGGAAGCTGGGCCTGTTCAGCCTCAAGAAGAGACAGCTGAGAGGGGACCTCGTCAATGTCTGTGATTATCTGAAGGGAGGGTGTCAGGAGGATGGAGCTGGGCTCTTCTTGATGGTGCCCAGCAATAGGACAAGAGGCTACGGGGAAGAGACAGATGCACAGGAAGTTCCACCTGAATACAAGGAAGAATTCTTTACTGTGTGGGTGACTGAGCACTGGAACAGATTGTCCAGAAGGGCTGTGGAGTCTCCCTCACTGGAGATACTCAAGAACTGTCTGGATGCAGTCCTGTGCAATGTGCTCTGGGATTACCCTGCTAGAGCAAGGAGGTTGGACCAGATGACCCATTGTGGTCCCTTCCAACTTTGACCATTCTGTGATTCTGTGCCTTCATCGAAGTAGCCCTGGCTGAGAGTGCTTCAGTTTAACTGGAGAGAAGCAATGGGCTTCAGCACATATTGTAAGGAGGTTATAAAAAATAACGCTGGATTTTTCCTCTGGAAACTCTGTTGTGCTAACACTTGCATTATTTTATTTCACTGTGACATTGGCTATTACCCAAGCCATCAAAACTAAAACCACATGCATGGCAGCTCCCCTTCACTGCTATCTTTGATATAATGATTATTGCCAAAAAAAAGGACAGAAAATATGGTTATGTGCTAATCCTGCCAATGTTGGCATATTACTAATTTTGCATGGGTGAGCAATTCTGGCAAGTTGTCATACAAAAATTTATTTAGGCTTATGAATTCTTGCAGTAATACTATTATGATACAGTAAGTTTATTTTTCTGAATCTGTGTTCAAGATACAAATGATGATGTGTATGTTAGGAAACAACAGAAAAAGATGAGTGTTGAAGGCAGCAATATGAACCCCTATTTTTGATGAATTTTAATCACCAGGACTTTAAAAAAAAATTACTATTTAAGCAGAAATTCACAGTCGGGTGCTTAACTACAAATCCAAAATACAGCTATGGGTACCTGATGGAAATGCGCTGCTTTTCAAGAGCTGCTAAGCACACAATTTTGCTGAAGCTAAAAGGTGGCTGAAGCCAAATGGAAGAACTTTCTGAAAATCAGGTTTGCTTTCCTTGGCAGCTTCAGGAGCAGTTGGAAACAAGTTCCAACCCTTTAGTTTCTTATGGCTGTGTTTTGCAGAATAACAGCATCAGGGTGGCTTAAATGGTTATGTATTTGCTACAGCAAGATCTTCATAGCAATGTTTAATATATGGCTCTAAAATTACAGGCAATGTTGTTTAAATCATCACTATTTACTAAAACCTACCAAATCACCCTTTATTCATGAAATCAGTAATTCCCAAACTTCTTTTTCAACAAGGACTGCAGTCTTTGCTGAAACTTTATTATGAAACAAATAAAGGCATTATTACGATAATAGTCTAAAACTATCAATCTGTATTACTGAATTAATATCTTTATAATTGCTGGATGCCTCTTCCACTTCAACCTTCTGCTGCCCCATCTTAAAATCTCAACCATTTTTCCCTGTATGGTAGCTGCTATTCCCCACAAACCACTTCTCACCATATCTTGAGCATCTAATTTCTTTCCCAGGAGACGCAGAGACTTGTTTCCTGTTTCCGTCCTTGGGAGGGTTTCTGGTCGTTTACAAGTTTGTGCTGAGGGAAGAGACACTGCCTTGAGACAAGCCCCTCCGGGCAGAGGTATTACATAAAAATGCTGGGGCATGGTCACTGCTCTGCTTGGGCGAGCCTCCTCGGCACTCACAGAGAGGGACAGCAAGCTCAGCATACCGCAGTGCCAAACACCAGTTTCAATCCCTTGTTAAAAAAACCCTCTGAATGTGGACTCTCACCGGATGTCTTCAGGGCATCTGGAATATATCGATAATCATAAGTGTGACCTACAATCCTGTGTCACAAAATCCCTTGTGAGGAGCATATGAGAACAACGAGGGAAACACGGGCAACAGAACAGTGTTGTCACTGTTTTCCTTAAACGTGTTTGTTTAAGCTCAGGGCGTGGCTGGGTTTGACTGAAAGCACTAAGAGATCAAACTTTCATGAGAAACTTCTCTCAAAGAACTTCATCCTTGACAACCTGCTACATTAGTGTAGCTGCCAACAGGGTCGGAGCGATACCTGCTTATCAGCATTTTTAAATGCTTCCTATGCAGTTTATACCAGCCTTTCCGACCGGCTTTGAATTTCAAGCTTCACCAGATTTAATGGAACTTCGTGGCTGTCTTTGTGGTGTCAACACTTTTCTGTGGTCTGTTCTTGAGCTGCAGACTCTCTCCCTGCTATCTCTCTAACTGCTATCACTGCTATCTCCCTGCTATCACTGCTAACTCTTTCACCCTGACTTTCAGGCCCGCATCTCCCCCTAACTGCAGCTGAAACAGGTCTGCCCAGCAGGGTTATTTTGAACACTGTTAAAGGAAGTATCTCACAGTGCTCATCACCAACATAAACCCTTTATTATTAAATAAATATAATGATGATAAATATGGACAATACGTTTGCAGATTTTTCTTAATCATGGGTCTTTTTATGGAACTGTAAATTCCTGTAGTTCATTTAAGTCCTTTTGTAAAATTGCAAATGGAGATTTAATGAAATCCATGGAGGTAATACCTTTTTGGTTTGGGATAGCAAAGGACAGGCACAAAGGACCAAGGACAAGAGTGTAGCTGCGACCATGGTTCCTATTTTTTGGCTCAGGATGGATTTGTGGGAGCTGGAGCTTCTAAACCTGGGCTGAGCAGCCCCCAAAACTTCCCCATCATGTTCACTGCCAGCCCCACACTGTACTGGGCAGAAGAAGGCAGCAAGCAGCAGCAGAGTTACTTTACTCTTGTCTTCAGGGAGACCACAGTCAGTTTTGCTGAGGCTGGTGACAAGTTTTGGAGTAGCCATGGGGTACCATGTCTGCACTTGCATCCTTGGAGGCTGAGGCATTGTGCCAGCCATGGGCAGTGAGCCCTTGGCATCTCCCTGCAGGGCTTTAGGAAAGAACTCAAGTGGAGGGTAAAGGAGTGTGAAAACACAGGACAAAAGGATCTGCCCTGCAGCACAGTGAGAACTGTTTTCAGTGGCTAAGCTGAAAAACAATTGGCAGCAACCAGCGCTAGGTTGTGGCATGCTAATTATATACTCTCATTACTTGAATGTATTTGAGGTGCATGAATCACTATCAAAAGAGGCTCTAGCTCCATAGAAATAATTAAATTTTTTAAAAAATACTTGAAATTTAAAAAAAACCAAAAAACCACTGTAGACACAGATGTGCAATCACAAGTAATTATTGTTCCAGAAGGTCAGCATGTTTATTCTGTGTCAGCTATTTGGTGGAAGATCATGATTCTTGCTTTATTGCTTTAAATCTGTTAAAAAGCATCTTTTCTATTGGGTTTCTTAGGTTGTTACACACAACAGTTGAAAGACCATGACCCATAAAAGCCAGAGGTTAATGTGATTTTCAGATATGTCAGCTGGAGTAAGCAGAAGGTCATGCAGATTACCTATTGTTGTGGCATTGTGTTTGCTTAGGACATTTCCCGTGGCTGCCTTGGTCGCGGAAGCAGAGATGTTCAGACAGCCCTGTTTGAACTTTTTCCCCATCAGCTCATTCCAGAACTGAACTGACTTCCCCCGACGCAACCTTTTCAGTGCTGGGTTTTTTTTCTGGTTTTGCTTTTGTTATGGTGTTTTGGGGGTTTTTTTATTTTTTAATTTTATTTTTGAGAGCATCAGAAGAAGCCTGGTTTCTGTGATCTTGGAAGATCCTTTAAGTTAGCCTGATTGCTGCATTACAGCACAACTCAAATGGGTCCAGTTCTCAACCAGTGAAGCTCCTGACTGCTGCTATACTCAGGATGGCCTTTACTGGCACATTGTTAATGCTCTCATATGTCTGTCTCTTGACTGGCAGCACTGTAGTATTGAATTAAGTCCTGGTTTTTCATCACTAAATCAGTTCAAATTGGGAGAAATTAAGCAGATGTAACAGTTACATTCTTGTGCCTTTAGGAAGAAGCATGGAGAGAATTATTCCATTATTATTATTACAATTACCACTACTACTACTACTCCTCCACTACTACTGCTACTACTTTTTTTAAAACTCATTCTGCAGGAGATTTTCAAAAGACATAGCTTCTAAACCATTAAAAAAAAGAAGACAAAACCGAAGGCAAATCAAGCCCCAAACCCTTCAATAAATAAAACATGGTGAGGAAGAACCCATTTAAATAAAACTATCATGAGCATTAATAAAAGAGACCACTCAAGTTATAAAACAAGAGCAGGGGAGAAAGAGAGAGATGTGCTTGTCCAGGCTTAAATGCTTTTAAAACTGACATGAGGTTTTGCAGAAAAAGAAGCAGATGCTATAACAAGAGAACTTTGAAGGATGCTGTAGAAGAATAGATAAAATTTATAGTATCTTTTTTCACAACTAAACCAGAAGAGCTTTTTTTTCACTCTAACACAACTCAATAAATATTTATATACTCACTTTTACCTCTTCATCAAACTTTTGGAAGTGCCAATGAATTCTAAGTAGTTCCTTTTGCCTTTTTTTTCCCTTTTTTTTTGTCTATTGACAAGATTCCATATGTTAGTTGCACCGGTCTGAATGACAGCATATTAATATCAGAATGTCATGTGTTTGGGAAAGCAGATAATCAGACTGGCTATACAGGGCCACAGACACCTCAGGAGCAATGCTGGAAAGAAAATAAAAATGGATGAGGAAAATAGTTTCCATATTCCTGCTTGCAGAAGATGTGCAAAAATCAAAGGGCTAAATGCAAACGTAATATAATTTCTTTAACTTTCTCTGCCATCATTCACTATAGCTGTGACTGTGATTTATGAAAACATAGAACATCTGGTAAACTCAGCCTGAAGTCTAGGACCCTGGAGTTTTGACAACTTTCTCAAATATCCTACTTCCTTCCTTGGCAAAACTATCTGAGAATGAGGACCACATAAGGCACCTGGGATTTCATATGTCCAAGCTGATATTCAAAACTTGAACTGTTTGAATGAACAGTCGGAACTGTTCATTTAATTAATAAAAAAAATACATTAAAAAGCACTGCCTAACTCTAAGCATGATGGTTAAGGCTTGACCATGCTCTCAACAAGACCATGGTTGATGTGCATTTGTGAGCCAGTGGCTGGCCTGAACTGGAGGAAAGCTTGTGCAGCAGAAGCCACAGCCCAAACACAGGGAGAGAATCTTTATTCGTGTTCACCATCTGCTCCTAAGCTACCATCAGCAGACAAGAAGCCCCTCACCCGCCCATCCTGCTTAATCTTGAGACAGCCCCGTTTAAGGAGTGTCTGCAGTGAAGGCAGCTGGCAGGTTACTCAAAAATTGCCCTCCATGTGGTACATACAGATCACTTCCCTGCATGTTTAACCCATGTTTAACCCAGGCACCAGTCAAGACCATCTTGTATTCTGAAACACGCTCCTACTCAATCGGAAATGTTGAGCTAGTTGAAACACATGTTCCTGTACTCAGTCAAGCTTTTAGTACTGTCCCTCACCCCTACAAATACCTACATGTCCTTTTACCTGCTTATTTTCCTGTTGTCTCTGCATCGCACACTATTTGACTACTTCCATCCAGCTTTTTTTTGCTGTGACTGTCAGCAAAAGTGTTGCCACTGCTGACATTTTGAAGCCTCTCACAACATCATCAGGGCAAGATGTTCTTTCACAAGAGCCAGGGCAAGGGAGCCCCAGAGAGGATATAATCATCTTGCTCCACCACCCCTATGAGAAGCTGCTACCAGAAGCATATAAACAAACTAATCCCTATTCCATCCCATTATTAGCAGATTTAGCTACAGGCATTCAAAAGGAGCAGATAATGGGAACTAAGAAGAGACTGTAGAAGCAAAATCATAATGATGATGCTTATTGTGAAATTAGAAAATTATTTTCAGGATATTTGCAGATAGATTCTTGTAGAAAAAGTCATTCTGTAGCCTTTGGCAAATGTGACACTTGCAGGCTTATGGGCAGCTTATGTAGAAGTATTTATTTATATTTATATAGATTCCAAGAAGTGTTATGATCTTGTGACATCTTTTGCTGTGATTGCTAGTCAATTAAGATCCCTCCTCAGAGCCTTTTTTCTGCCTAGGTATGTAAATGAAGGCTGCTTTCATGCAGCTCATAATGTTGCATTTATTAGTCCTCCACTGTGAGAAGGGATATGAACCCACTTTTCTGGCATGGATACTTTCAGCTGTACAGCATATTTTTGAGTAGCGCCAGGGCTGTGAAAGGGCTTCTCTTCGTATCGCCTCTGAAATATTTCTGGGAAGGTGCAGAAAGAATGAGTCTGCACAAGCAGGAAGGGGGGGCTCTGTTGGGAAATGGGACACCAGGGCTCCAGCCCCTGCTTTGTTAAAGCCATCCTGATTCAGTACCACAGTTGTGCTCTGAAAATACCTTCTCAGTTAAGTCCTCCTGGTGAGAGAATTTTTTGAATCCCTAAAAGTGTAGGGTTTTAGCCATTCAGCATGACGAAGAACAAAGGTAATTCTCCACATGAGTGGAATTAGGAGCGGAGCAGACAACTTCAGGCTCCTGTTCCTGCCTGCCATCCCAGGTCTCCTGGTACATCCATGTTGCATATTAGCATGAAACCCATGTGCACAACTAGTTTCACACTAGTCTAAAAGAAATTTTGTGGTTTTGCTTGCCCTTCCCACGTTCCCAGCTCACACTGTGCTTCAGCAGGTCTCTGATATATGCAATACTCAGAGGAGGACCTGCAGATGAAAAGCACCAGGCCAGGAAAGAAGAGTCCAGCTACAGCCCCTGTAGCCTTACAAAGCAGAAATACTTACGGGTTTTTGTCATCTTGTGGCTAGGACAGTGGTAGAAAAAGAACATTTTACCCTAAATTTCATTATGGAGAATAAAATATACAAGGGCTTGGCCCTGACACCATTTTGTGGATTTTGACACTTTGGGTACCAGTCTTCATTGGGACTACCCAGCTCATTCTCCATAGGGGGCTGGATTGGACCAAAAAGCCTTGGGACCATCACACTAACCATGTTCTGATGGAGATGCTCTCTCTGAGCTTCAGTTGCAGAAGTCTCTCAAAAGGAAATCCATGTGCGAAATTAATATTGACGAGAGGATGGTACAGTAAAAATCAGGTATAGCAGAGGAAATATATCACTTCAAGTATTGCTAACATTTTATTTATTTTTAATTTTAATTGGTGCTTCTGCATGCAAACTGGCAAGAGCACCAACAGCTTCCATCTCATCAGCTCTGATAAGCCTAGAAATGCTGGGGGTTGCTGCAGGCAGACAGAGATCAGGTATTGCGGGAAGTAGGATTGATGTCTTAATAAGAGGCATTTTGTCCTCCACATCACTATGATGCTTCAGGCACTGTGCTTCTGAAGGGCCTTTCTCCAGAGATAAAGAGCTTCCTCATGCTAATTAAAGGTTGCACAGTCCTTTTGAAAAGGTAAGAATAACTTCATTGATCACCACATGACGTGGTAATCTTCCTAAGTAGAATCATATGCAAAAATAAGGCTTTAAGCATTTTTTGTATGGGGAATTAACAGAGAAGTGCAACCAATTCTTCTGTCAAAGCTTTTTTTCCTCTGAATATACAGCTTCACCCCATAATTACAGGCACCAATTCTGACACGCTCTCCGAATTCGTTCAGCAGCTCAGTTCACACCTGTGGGTATTGGCTACATCTGTGATAACATGACCCAGAAGTTCAAACCTGCAGAAATGGTGCAATCATCTCACATTGGACCTACTTCTTCTCTCACCAAAGTCTTCGGGAGCTTCTCCATTGCTTTTATTCAGAGGATGAAAAGAACAGGAAAAAAGCCTTAAAGTAAGCAAGCAACGTAAGGTATAAACAAAGTACAAGCTAGTGAGAGTTACATTGTTGAAATAAATTCCGCATTCCTATGAGGCAGAGCCCCAAGTATTGCCATATTATGCAAAAGAAACAAAAAAGGGCCTGCACCAGAAATAATTTTTATTATCAGAAAAAATTTAAACATGTTGAGTCAATGCACTTTCAGTGGATACACTTCCAGCTACTCCACGTAATACATTTTCTGCTCAAGTACTCACAAGCTAGAACCAGAATCCTTACAGCCAAGTGGATATTTCATTTTGCAAGCTTTTCCTTTATTTAAAGTGAATTTTCTCACAGTTCTCTAAAAAAGTAGCTACGAAGGCAAAAATAAAATGGAAGGAAATGGAATTAAGCTGCATCAAGGTAAGGTCAAACTGGACATTAGGAAAAATTCTCATTGAGCGTGTGTTTGGTCACTACAACAGGCTCTCCAGGGAACTGGTCATGGCATCAAGCCTGTCAGAGGTCAAGGAGCATCTGGACAATGCTCTTAGCCACATGGTTTAGCTTTAGCTAGTACTGCAAGGAGCAGGGAGTTGGACTCCACAATCCTTATGGGTCCTTTCCTATTTGAGATATTCTATGGTTCTATACAAAAAATAATACCTACAGAGATGTTATGACAGCCCTAAGAATTGTTTTGCTGTCTGTAAGTATTTGTCTCCTTTCCCCCTGGTTGTGTGGAATAAGTTGATAGCTGGAGGGCAGGGCTACAACTCAGAGGGATCTCAGCAGCCTGGAGAAATGGGCTGACAGGAACTTTCTAAAGTTCACCAAGAACATGTGCCAAGTCCTGCAACTGGGATGGGGAAAACCCACGCAGACGGCTGACGGTCAAGAAGGCATCTTCACAAGAAAAGGCCTGAGGATCCTGGCAGGCAATAAAGCAAGTATCAGTCACCAGAGCGCCTTTGCAGTGATGGAGGGTAAACACATACTGGGGTGTATTAGCAATAGCTATGGGAAGCGATCACACCCCTCTGAATAGCACTTGTGAGAGTATTGTGTCCAGTTTGGGGCTCCCCAGCTGACCTACTGGAGTGAGTTCCAGCAGTGGGCCACCAACAAACACAAACTGCAACAACAGAAATCCCAAATAGATGGCAGGGGAAAGAATATGTGGTTGAATATTGGAACTGGTGCCCAGAGAGGCTGTGGTATCTCCATCCTGGAAAATCTATCCTTGGAAATAGTGAAAACTTGACTGGACAAGTTTCTGGACAATATAACATAACTTTAAAGTTGTCCCTGCTTTGAAAATGAGCTGGAGGACATGACCTTCAGAAGTCATCTCAAATCAGAATTATTTTATACATGAAAGTTTAGAGCGTTCTTAGTGTAAATCTGTTTTCCTTATGATAAAAATCATTGAATTTGTTGAATGCTGAATACGATGCATGGCAAGGTGGCATAATTCAGATGCTTCAAAGAGTTCACATGAACGTGTTTCTGGCCCACATGCAGCTTCACTCCTCGGTATGCTTAGCCATTCAGAGAGAAAAGTAGATTTACCCCAATGTCTCAAATAAGTTAACATTTAAAAAAAACTCCAACCTGTCATCTTTCCTTTGCATTAGTCATGGGATTGCAGAAGCACAGAGAGTCGATTTTCAAACATTTGCATAGAGAATTCAGCCTCAAAATTTTATTTGAACTCAATATCCAAACCTTTAAAGGTCTATCCACCACCAAAGAAAAATGTCTGGCTTGGACCAGGCGGACCACAGGCTAGGAGAGATGGGGAACTTGCTGAGCCCTGCAGAGACTGACTATTACTTCTTTTGAGAAGTGAGGCTTCACTTCTGACTCAAAAGTGAACATGATCCTCTTTCCCAGAGAACTGAAATCAAGGCATATCTATACTTTTCAGTATGAAGAAGCCATATCACACCTGTTGTATCATGACAGGATCCTTGTACGAGAGGCAAGCATCCACAGAATTTGAAACAGTGCACAGATCTGTTTTGAGTGGTGAGCTGCTAAGCTGTCTGCCCATATGTCTGATCTGAGCTTTTGCTTGTCATCCAGCAGAGGTAATAATTTAAACTCTAACAAGCTCACACATATTCCTTCACATTTCTCCCTCATGTTTTGTGCAGAATAGTGACTGCAGCATGGGGCCGGAGAACAAACACTGCATTCTCTCTGTTTGAGTTTTAGTCAATGATATTTTTCAAAGTCTTTGGGTCCAGTAAACTGCAAATTCTAGTACGTTGGCATAGCTTCTCCAGAAATACAACGATAACCTGTGAGGGATAGAGGGACACATGTCAACTTCTGCTCATGTTCCTCTTCTCACTCCTGTCTTGTCTCAGTGGCAGGTTCCATAAGCATTACTGAGGGAAATGAGTGCTGGAGTACCTGTTGGATGAAAAAACAGAGGCTATCCAGCAGACAAAAGATAGTATAAAGAGATCACCTTGAGTGGAAGAAACTGGGAATGAACTAAGAGAGGTTTACTGTTCCTCAAAATACTTACAATATCAACCCTGGAAATAACTAAACAAGAGATAGGAAAAATAAACACTTTAGAAGGCACTTAACATGCTCTTAGCATCCCTTTTCTCTAATATACTTTTGGCTCTCTAGACTTTATTAATAGATGGCTTTATCGTAAAAACTGGTGAGCATCACAACAGCTTTACATTTCTTACATCTGTACATAAGGAACCTGGAGCAAACACAAGCATTATTTGAACTCAGTTCTCAGGATGTTATTTAATAATCAGAAACTGAACAAGCTCACAGGACTCATTCTTCAAACCTTTGTAACCGTGTGTTGAGTTTTATGCCAGCTGGTTTCTAGTATGAGCCAGAAAGATGGTGGCAAATCATCCCCACTGTATGTATGCCATGTATGATGACTAACCAGCTTTCTCCTGCTGAGTTCCAGTACTGCACTACTCTCATGGTTTGCCTTACCTACCTGCTCCATTTCGTGCTGCCTTTCAGTGAGACTTACAGCTCTCAGGAGTGCTGCAGAATCACAGGGCAGACAGAGCCTTGCTTCAGAGGAGACTTTCTACATGCTCCTGCTCCATTCCTACATTTTCTCAAAGCTTGGCACACCCAAATCTGCAACCTTTCCACACATTTAGGTGGAACAGACCTCCCAGTTTATTTTTTTTTTAATTTTAGAAGAGTATGACATGGTCAAAATTACACAACAAGAGGAGAAGGGGTTAAAACATCCATGTCCTCAAATTTGTGGATGTTTGGCCCCGTCCTTTCACTTTTGCTCCGTGACAGCATCCTAAATGTCTGGCGGTGTGCGGAGAAGCCCGGGGGCTGCCACTCCGTCACCGCTGACCGGCGGGCGGGCATGTCCCCGGCCTCCCCCGGCAGGCAGGGGGAACACACGGCAGGCCAGCAGCAGGGCTCGCTTTCGGCCACTGTCCCACGTTCTCTTTTCTAACAAACGGCCTTGCGGGGAAAATATCCTTGGCGTGTTTAAGCAGGAGGAGGCAAGTAAAACCCTCCAAGCGGGAGTCTTGTCCCGCAGGATCAGCGGGCTCTGCCGGGGCTGGGACGGCGCTGGCTCAGCCCAGGGGTAGCAGGGACAGCGCACTGCGGGCGGCGATGTCCAGCCCCCGGTAATGGAACCCCGAGCGACTCCGCGGGAGACGCCGCCCGGGCAGCTCATCCCGGAGGCGGCCGCGGGCACGACCGCATCGCTGCGGGCAGCCGGGAG
>VZRR01007600.1:647970-703765 GCA_013398015.1 Oreocharis arfaki
CGCGGCCGAGCCGCTGCCCGGCCTCCCGGGCCCACCGGCGGCGAAAGGCGGCGATGCCGAGCGAGCCCCCGGCGGGGCCGGCGCTGCCGGAGGCGGGGGGAGCGTAGCCCCGGGCCTGCGCGGCGCCACGGGCAGCGGGAGCGGCGGGGGGAAGATGCAGAGGGGGGAGCGGCATCCCCGGCGCAGCGTGTCCGGCCCTGGCCGTAGCTCTGTACCTGGGTGGCTCCTTCCTGGGAGCCCGAGGATGCCAACAGTCAGCTGCCCTTGAAAGTCCCCGTGGGAGTGGCCGGTACCCGGATCGGCGAAAGATGGCAAAGGGCAGCACCGGGCTCCCCTACCCGTAGTGAGGGCGCCGGGGGCGCAGGGGCCAAGGATGGGGTACCTGCCGGTGAACAGCAGTTTCGGTCCTTGACCCTGGAATAAAAAGGGCTTTTGACAGGAAACCCGGTTTGGTTCGTGCATGTGTAAATACTTCCCGCTGCCTAGGAATGGTGAAATGCGTGGGGTTTGGGACACCTTCCTGTGGACCTGCCTGCCGTTGTGCTCGCTGGTCACATATCTCCCAAAGTGCTTTCCAGTTTGGGAAGACGCTTGAGGACTATAGACTCCAAACTGATAGGAAAAAATCCATTGGCTAGCCCCCAAACTGGGCTTTCCAAGTGGTTTGTTGCCCTGACTCACTCATATAATGGTATTTACTTTAGAGGGTGTCTGATCAGGACCTGGTTGTAGCCTTGCCAGCCAAGCAAAAGGCAGTGCGCCTTTGGAAGCATCCAGCTGGCAGTGGGAGTAGCTGCAGAGGCAAGGCATGTCCTTGCACTTGATTCCTTTATCCGTAGGCACATCGTTTTCCTTGAGGATTCTGGGTGCAGGATTCAGTATTTGGTTTCTTTCTGTTACAGCTTCTATGTCTTGAGCATGTCCGGCCATCCATGTTGCTATCAACTCAGAGACTACAGAAGTTACTGAGATTGCCCTTCCAGACTACGAGTTGTTTTGCTATAGTGTCTTCAGACATGCACGAATTCCAAAAAAAACTGTTGCAAAAACTACAGTGAAGACTCCACATTGTTAATGAGGAAACACTAGGTTTATTTAAAAGGTTGTTACATTATTGGGGATGCTGAAATGGGAGATTTAAAGAGAGATTTTAATGAGAGATTTAAAGAATTTTAAATTATATTGTTCTCCTCAGATTATTAAAGAATTGAATAGGTTACTGAGCAAATTCCCCATGAACTGTAAGTTTAAATATTTAGAAGTAAGCTCTAATTGTTCTGCCACTATAATAGTTCCTTAAAAAGTAATTCTTTACCAAAATAAGTACATGCTGCTCTTTTCAGCTTAGGTGAAGTTCTGTGGCTTTCAGCAAGTAACTGTAATTGCAAGCTGGTGACAAAGTGGAAGGGAGGTTCTCTGAATCCCAGGCGTGTGCATCCCATGAGCGTCACCTGAGACTGCTGGGGCAGAAAAATGTGGGTGCTGGAAAGTGAAGGTTCAGGTTGACCCTGTTGATGAAACCTGATGTGAGAGAGTGTTTGGAGATAAAGTAAATGGCTCTGGTGGTCATGAAAGCAGAACATACCAGGATTGTTTTCGTATACTTGTTGCTCTTCCCTCTTGAGCTTTGAGCAGCTTGGTTAATTGGGAGGTGTACAAAAGTCACTAGCTTTCTCAGTTCCTGTTGTTATCTGTGTGAAAAGAGGCTGCCGTTTTGCTTTCTCTCTGGTGTTTTTTTTTTTGCTTGTTGTTTTGTTTGGTTTTTGTTTTTTGTCTCATCCCCTTCCCTTGCAGTTACTGGCTCTAGTGCTGCTGGAGCAGATCTAAGGGAAAGGTGGTACTTGTTAGAGAGAACTAATGAATGTGTCTCTACCCTCTTCCCAGAAGCATGTATATGATGTTCCAAAACTGGGATTCATTGTAAGCAGAAGATATCAAAATGCTCGCTGCGGAGAAGCTGAGAGGAAAGCAGTGCCACCAAAATTGCATTGTTTTCCAAAGGCAAATCATTAAAGAATAAAGAAAAAGAAGAAAATATGGACAAACTCAGATTTTGCCAAATATGACCTTTTTTTTATTGCTTGTTTTACTCATACTGAGCTATTCCCAGGCTTTCTGAAAATAATTGCAAGACTTGCTGGGAGATCCATGTTGAAACTATGTTTTTCTTTTGAAACAGGTTTTGGTTACATAGAGAAAAGAAATTGAGAAAGTACCAGGAAGATGAAATTACTATTACACATATTCTGAAGTTTTTTGGCTTGGGGAAAGCAGGGGATAAAGTACCTTCATGCTATTATTTAGCATTTTGTTAGTGTCTATATTAAGGAAACTATCAGAACAATGTTTGTCTTTTGTTACAATACAAGCAAGCGGTTACAAGAATGTCAGGAGGAAGTTTGGTGTCCTCACAAGCAGCTTGTGATGTAACACAGAGGTCAGCTATTTAGCTCACATTCTGCTAGTTTGCTTTGAGACATGAGAGAAGACAGGCCATACCTGCAGTGTGCTGAGGTCGGCTTCCCTGAGCTATTGCCTTTTCTGTGTTTTCATGCTTTAGCAAACCAGCAAAAGTGATTTCAGTGTTCTGTGGGTTGGGATACCTATGGACACAGGAAGTTTTACTTCCTGAAACTAATGAGAGGTTTGTTGTAGACTTAGTAGGTGGGGATTTGGCCCAGAAGGTGTAAGGAGAGTGTGTGCCACCTTGCACTGTGTCTGCCCTGATGTTGTGAGCCATTGCACAGCAGGGTTTGAGTCAGTGGATTTATGTTCCACACCCAGCACCAGCATCTGTCTCACTATCTTCAGGAAGAAATTTTGGCTCTGAGAATAGGTCACCTGGAGGCTTAGTTTCAGTAAAGCATTTGTAGTGTTCATGTTCTTTAGTTGTAAAACATGTCAGTTTACAGATGATATTGGAGTTTCTTGATGTCATCATGTTGGTGTTTCATCCAAGCTGGAGAAGGAATTTTGGGGTTAGACCTGGTTCCCATGCAGGACTGAAGCAGTTTGTATCTACAAAAGAAACATTTTTTAGAGGATTACTCTTCTTTCTTTGATTCCTGAGGATTAGTATTTATTACTAAAAAACATTGACAAAGTATCTCACCCTGCTGACTATTTCTTTTCTCTAGCATCTGTGTGGTATGTGCCTGAATAAGTCATCTGACTTACTCCCCTGGAACAGGCATTTCTCCTCCACTCCACTTTATTGCTCATATTGTATTGAACATTTTTGGTAATGGGTATTTTTGCAATATTCCTCATTTGTGTCATATATTTTAACTTATTTTTTAAATTACCTACTTAACTCCGTGATATTATGTAGTGAAATGTAAAGTAGCCTTTATTTTTTATTATTAACTTTCTGTCTTTTAATGCTGTGATCATTATGAAAAACATGTAGGCAGGCAAATGAAATCTTCAAAAACATACTTGGTGCTGGGATAAAATATCATTGCTTCCTGAAATTTTAGTGGGAATCCCATAGGGACTCAGTTTCCCTTAGTCAGTAAGCAGCCTAAGAGTTGTCTTCTGAAATGACTGTCCTACTGTCTCTTCCTTGCCTTGGAGACCTGAGACCTTGAATTTCGTTTCACCTCACAGTACAGGATGGCAAAAAGCCAATTGATGTTTCAAAGAGATATTCTTATACCACAGACACTTGTCTAATGGTCATCAGGCTCCATAGAAGCAGAATTAAAACAGCATCCCACATCCAGTAAGCTTTTTAATTGTCTTTAAAGGTATCATTTTATTTAGAAATAAACTTTTCATTTTTAATCAAGGGCATCCTTAACATAGGTTTCTGCATGTGGTTAGCCAGCGTGCATCAGGAATGAATGACCCTGGGAGAAGGTAGTCTGTTAACAAACGTTCTTTTAAGCCTGCCTTTAATCCAGAGAAGTAAGCAGATTTGCTGCTCTCTGAAAAGTTAAGTGATTTATTTGAATGAGGGAGGGTGGGAGGGATCCTGCCTCACACTTTATTTACTCGTGGCCCTCCCTCCCCTCTGCAAGCAGCTGCATTCCCAAGGCCACGGGGATCCCTTCTAGGGCTTTCCCTGTCTGAGCCACGAGCTGGTTTCTGAGCTTCTGCTTGCCTTGTTACTGGGAGGGAAGTTTCTTCTTTGGTGCCTTCCTGTGCTGTTTTCAGTGTGTTACGACCTCTTCCCTGCAGCACTGCTGCTAAGCAGCCCCAGTGTTCAGCTCTGAAAGTGACTGGCAAAGTAAAGGCAGTAGCATGGAGTGTGTAATGTGAAATGATTCAGATGATATTCACTGCATCTGAACTCTACCTACAACATTATTTTTCACCGTTTCCTCTTCTGCTTTATCTTCTTCTCTCTGTGAAGGTAGAGGATGAACGGGGGGGAGCAGAGCCTTCCTCTTCTGGTTGAATTCCCTTGACTACGTATGGCATGATAAAAGAAATGCTAAATTTGCAAATGACAAAGAACTAGCCTGCTGCTCAGAGAAACTGCAACTGAGTAGCATTTTGTGATAGAAAAAGAAGATTAATCATTTTCCATACATTTAAAATGTATATTCCTACAGTCCAGAATCCAGTACTGTAATTGCTTTTCTAAACTGTATGAATCCTGGGGATGGGACCGTAGCTGGTTGCTTCTGTGTCCCATGTGTTCCTCTCTCTGCTCTTGCTTTTCTGCCATCTCTTTGGAGAACTTCAGAAGGTACTATTAAATGCACTTAAGGGACAGGGGGAAAGATTCAATTGGATGTTATCTGTGTCCCCATGCAAAAGACAATTTTGCCTGCCTTTTTAATTTATTTTTTTAAAAATTCTAAATGACACTTCAGATACCTTTGCACTTCCGAGTTATAATAGGTTTCCAGAAACTTGACTTTACTGGTATGTGTGTTTCTTGGCTTAAAATGTCAATTTATTATCCCAGCAGTGCCTTTTGTTTGATGAGACAAAGTCCAGACTGTTTTTCCATAATGTTACATTTCAGAGATACTGTGGTTTCTCTGCTCTGCAGGCCTGCAGTAGAAATTACGTTTTCTCTGTGGTGTTGGTGGCTACTGACCCATAATGAATGCAGAGTTGTAGGTGAATTATGATGACAGTGTCCTTCTACAGCATCATTACAGTGGCAAGTTGTTACAGTTCAAAATGGAGAGGGTGGGCAGTTTATGGATTTTTTTTTCCTTCTCAACATACTGGATTTTTTGTAAGGCTGATGATATTGCATCATGTGTTCTCATGCTGTGTTACTTAGTTTGTAATGAATGTACATGAGAATTGACTGGAGATTTTTATTAAAATATTTCCCAGCATTTCTCAGCGATCATAAATATTTTGGTGAGTTAAGATAACACAGAAGTATTCTTCTACCTTTCATGTTCTGTCTAGACCAAACAACTTATACAAATGCTAAGCATTTTAATAACAGTATGAAGTGGGTGAAAGCTTAACACGTCTTCTGAGAGTTGAGGTAAGGCAAAACACAGAAAATGCTTGTCTTGAGTTGAATATTTTGATGTTGGAGGATACAACAAGCAACTACTGATTGCTTTTTTCTAATCCTCATTGCTTATTATTAACAGAAGATAACACCACTGGCCTGCTCCTGTGAATTGGAAGTGATAGTCTTTCTAACCCTCACCTGGGAGCATGACTCATACCCCATCAGTAAACACATTTCTTGTGTGTGTTCTGTTTGGTACAAATTTCAGGAGGATGATACTCCTGGGGAAAGGAATACTTTTTTTATCTTGTTCTGTTTGGTTGTCTTCTCAGGTTGTGTACACAGAAATAATGAACTACTTTCCTTTTTAAACTTTTTAAAGAACTGTTTGTAATTATCTTTGTCTACATGAAAATATTTTTTTTGTAGTTCAGAACATACTGAAGTCCCACACATGTAGCTAAAGACAACTGAACAGTCTTCCTCTGTACAAATTATTCTTCTCTGCATATTATAATGTTACCTTTAATGTATATTGCCCAGCTTTTGTTGAACCCTGGGTTCATATAAAACAGCCTGCAGAAACCTCATGATAATTTTAAGAGCTTCAGAAATCCCTTTCCTTGTGTAAGAGCTTATGCTATAGCATCTAATATTTATGTAATGCCTCTAATCTGCCAAGTGCAGTGCAAATAATAATTTCAGAGTAAGCTTGGAGAAAAATGTACATGTGTAAATGTACTGGTTCTTCCAAGTGAAAAAATGCAGCAGTGAGGATAAGTTTTGGTGGGAGATTTGATATGAATGTGGGGAATGAATCTCAAGTTTTACGTTCTGCGTTTTGATGACACAGTTATTTTTCCTGCTGTTGCGTACTTGGCTTTTCCTATGTGGCTTCTGATTTCTTAGAACTTTCAGGGATAGAAGGAGAAAAATAGAAAAAGGATAAAAAAGGTGAATCGAGCTCAGGTATTTTTAATACTGTCTGAGTTGCACAAACATGATTCCTAATGAGACAAGTATGAAATTCATGCCTCTAAGCTGTCTCACATTGCTAGTCCCTCAGAGGCTTAAGACTAGTGCTGTCTCACATGTTTCTGAAAGGCTTGCTTGAGCATGGTCCTAGCTTCTGACGCCACAGCATGACCATGTCCTCTCAGGTAGCCTTCCTTTGGGCCCTTCTGCCTTGGCACAGGTGGCAGTTGGCAGATGTTACCTGCAAGCACTCCAGCTTTGTTCATTTGTTTCTGTTGCAGCTGCATCACTTGGGGTAGGTGTAAGCAGGAATGGCTTGGCACAGTTATCACAGCATAAAGTAAACTGACAGGGCTGTGGCCCTCGGGGTGAATGGCTTTGAGCCTGTGAATGTGATCAAATGAAACATGCTCAGTTCGACCTTGAAAGGAAGCAGTGCTGCAAAGCACAGGTCATTCCTGTGATGGGATCTGTGTGCCACTTGAGAAAGAAATATGGTTTGTGGGTTTAAGGATGGGTTAAGTCACCTTTGTGAGCTGAATCCCAAAGAAGACTTGGAGTGGGGGAGCGCTGTTAATGAGTGCAGGGAGATAATTTAGGCAGAGCAGACATAGCTTCTTTGCTGTGGCTTGGGGCTGGAGTAAGTGCTACATCTGTGATGGAGCAGTATTTGCAAGGAAGATAGAGGCTCCTGAATCACATCTAACCACTTCCGCTTGGATTTCTGTTCTTATTGAACTTGCAGTTCTAAAATGCAAGAAGTCCTATTGGACAGCAGCACTTTCATATTAACTGTGCCTTTTGTTGTCTCTATCTAACAATTTTTTTCTTCCTTCTTGTCAAACAGAAAAAGAAAGGTGAAATTGGTTCCCATTGGGCCGGTCACATTTACTTGGTAGGGTATGTTTGGCATGGCCAGCTACAATACATGTATTATCCAGAGTGGTTTCATGATCAGAGGGCAGCTAGAGTGGGTTACAGTTTCAAGTGGTCGGGGTGCAAATCAGTGAGCGGGGCTGGTGAGAGATATCTGAGCTTGTGTCGAGCTGCTCTGCCCCTCAAATCCAACAGATGCAGGGTGGAAGTTTTATTGTGTGGCAATTACAGAAGGCCTAGCAAGTAGGAGATGGCCAGCAGGTCCATTGAAGCCATTTGGCTCCTTCACCACTATCTCCCCCACCCAGGAGCACACTTGCTGTCTAGTAGATGCTGCCAGCTGTACTTGGGGTTATAAGTGGCAGGGTGCTAAGTGGTTGATGCTGCATGAGCTGTTCAGTAGGTGAAGCTCATGAAATGGCTGAAGGCAGGTGTGATTCCTCCTCCCAGTACTGTATGTAAGGCAAGTGTTTGTCTGAAGAGTTCAACATTCTCCAAATAAATACTGCACACAGTATTTCATCAGGGGGAAGCAGTGCTAGGGTAAAGCCAGCAAAAGGGATGTCTGTTGTTCTTGATCACAGCATGGTTTAATTGCTGGAGTCTGCGTGGGGGAAGGTGAAAAATAACATCAAGTCAGCATTAGCAAGTGCAGTGGATAGTGCAGGAGGGGATGTGGGCAATGCATAGTTGGGGAATGCCAAAATATGGACCCTGTAAACAACTTAGCAATCACACTGATTTAAGAAAGAAACTCAAATGAGAAGAGGTTTTAGTGGGTTGTATCCAGCAGGCAACTTTCTGACATGAAGGCGGGTGGCAAATCTTGAGCTTCGCTCATTGTTTGGGATCTGTATTCAACACAGTGATGCTTAAGGGGAAGAGAATCTGCTGAGGGGGTCTAGAGCTGCTTGAGCTACAGGGGTATGGGCAGTGCTGTGTCTAGAGAGAGCCTCAGGCTTGATAGAACTGAAAATCTTGTGTGGCCTTCATGGGGACTTAAATGCACCTTCTCCAAGACAAGCAGGCGTTGAGTGGGTCTGGTCCCCCAAGATCACGTCAGCCTCTTGCTCCTCTGGTATGGGGAGATCTGTCTGTCCATCACTGTCACTTGTCATAATGCCAGCTCGTTTTCAACTCTATGAATGATGTCAGACCCTGTAGGCTCTGCACCTTTCCCTCTTATGAAAGCAGGTCTGAGGTCCTGGTGGTGACTGTGGGTTAAAAGTGAATAACCATTTCCAATATCTTTTTTTTCTCCCTCCCTCTTTCTTTTATTTAAAGTGCCACCCTAAGGTGTAGTCAGTCTTGACTGATCGTTTTTGATGTTGTTCAGGCTCTTTTGCAGGCAACAATAATGACACGGAAATTGTGATTTGAGGCAGCCAGCTTTGCCTGATTTCAGGGAGAAAGGGAGGGGGAGGAGAGTAGGAGACCATGTGCCATTGCCTCTATGCTGTCCGTGGTGGTATTCTGCTACAATAAAGGAAGAAATACACTGAGCTTTGATTGTATCTGATGTCCTGCATACCACTGTTACAGAAATCCTGCGGCAAAGTGTCCTTGGACTGGCATTAGAGGTCTGTGAGGTTGTCTCTTTATAGGCATAGCTCTGTTTCCAAAGCCTTTGCAGTTAATTTCTTCTTTTATTTAATCTGCTGGTCCCATCTCTAAGTGCCTTTTGTGCTGTCCTGTCTGTGTATCTATCCCATTGTGTAAAGGTACAGACAAGAGGTGAGTTCTTTCCTCCTCTCTGCTCCCCACTGTGAACCCTTCTGGATTTCCCTGATTTATTTCTTTGTCCTTTGTGTCCTGTTATGATAATTTCTGCTTTCCAAACTCCCTGCAAGGAGCAAAAAAGATCCAGCTCCAGCCAAGTTCTGCAGCAGATCCTTTTTTTTCCCCTGCCAACATTGATTCATTCAGGCCAAGTATGATTTTTCTATCTTTAGGTATGTGTTAGAGACCTCCTCAGAAACAGATGATGCGTAGTGCATATTTGTAATGCTGTAAAATACCTGTCAGTCATAACTAACAGTCTGCTCCTTGGTGGAGTTTTACATGGAAGGTGGGACTGAGGACACGTCTCCGGCTCTTATAACTTGAGCAGTGCTCCATTTTGTGCAGAAGTCTCGCGAAGAGACAGAATAAGTTACGTTGCTGTTCATCAGAGATCCTTGTGTTTTCCAGGTGTGGCAGGTCACCATGTGAACCCAAGGGTTTTGTTAGGTTTTGAAACCGTTTGAGTGAAAGCTGGGTTTGGGCAACATTTCCCCCCGCCCCCTCCAACTAAGTGCCACTAATATTTTTAAAAATCATTACTATTATTCTTTTTTTTTCCCTTTCTCTCTTGAGGGAAGTTGCTATTTTATTGTTGGTTGTGGACTTTTTGACTCATAATCCCTGCTGCCTGTCTGGGGAGGAGAGAGCAAGAAGCTGTGAAACTTAATAATGGGCAGCAAGCTTTTTGGTTGGAAGAGCACTCTTTAAATTGCTTCAGGCCCAACTGAGAGCAAGGTCCTCTTCAGCAGGTTCAGGGTTGCATTGGGTGATCAGTTTCAAAGGCAAGAACCCCTGTGTTAAACTCCTGTCCCTGCCTTGCTGACCAGGCTCATGAGGCAGCTGAACAGCTCTGCTCCTACCCCGGGGTGCAAAGGGTTGCACCTCCCTTGGCTGCAGTGGCCGCAGGAGGGAGCTTAGTGCCTCTTCCTCTGTCCCCTTGCATCCCTCCCACTGTTAATTCCATTGGCTCCATGTCTGTGCAAGGGCCTTGGCAGGCTGAGTGAGGGTCTTGGGTTTTTTATTTGTTCAGCAGTGCGTGATGCTTTGCAGAAGCTAAGCATCCTTGCTTGTGCTAAGCATCCTTAAATTGCGGGTTGTGTTTTTTAAAACAGCATTTTGAAGAAAGTGCCCTTTCTTCTGAATTTATATTAAGAATCTTTGTTTCATGAATGAATGCTGAAGTTTGGGATTGAAACTAGATTTATCTGAACTAGTTTTTGTTTCTCTTTGCTGAGCTTATTTTCAGGTATCTTGGCAGAGAAAGATCAAATCCTTGAAAAGAAATGGGAAAAAAAGAAAACTTCTAATTTCCTAGGCTCAAATTTACAATGTTTATCCTTTAGAAAGTCTAAAAGTTGTACAGTGAAACCTGCATTGTATTTGTGGTGCCATGGGGGTTGGAGTATGCCTTTAGATTTTGGTATTTGGAAATGGAAAATAATAATCATAGAGGTAACCTCAGTGATTATTGCTGCTTATGTCATGACAAAGGTCAAAGTTTTATGTATGGTTGGTTTGATATGAATGGCTTACAATTTGCAGAAGGTAAATAGACATTTTTCTCCAATTCTTCATCTTCCCCTTTGAACAGAAAAAATTAATTGGCTTTCAGCTATTTTCGTGTGTCATTTGAAGATTAGAACTTGGCTGTACCTGCTCTCAACCATAATGCGGGAATTGATAAGGCATTAAAACGTACACTGATCCCTTCAAACAAAGGTACGTCAGCATCGGTCTTGGAGGGCAATTCCCTCTCCCTTACCTTGTCACTCCTCTCATTAATCACATCTCTAGACCTCGGCTTTCAGTTCATTTTGTTGTTCTCAATAAACTTTAAGATCAGTGTCTCTACTGCCCTTACAAAATCTAGATGGCAACTTCTTCAGGCCGGGGCACCCTCTGGGGTACTTCTCAATGTCGTTTTAAGGTCTCTCTATCCCTTTCTGGTAGTGCAAAGCCAGGAATTACAGTCCAGTTAGTTCCTTTGGCAACCTCTCCCCAGTAATCCCTGAAAATCCTAGGTCTGTGGATGGTAATTCTATTAGCTGTTCAGTAAGCTGAGTCTGGAAGAATGCAGCTGGTGTGTGGGAATGTGGGAAGTTCCCCATCTCTGCCTTTAATCCTGCTTTTAGAGGGGAAAAAAGTTATAGGCTAATGTGATTAGCTGTAATTCCATTCTTGCTTGGTTTTAGAAAAGTGTCTGATTCCTAAATCACAAGCTTGTCCTGTGAAGTGCTTTTGTAGAGGGGAGAGGGAACTATTTTGGTAACTCGGCTCATCTGTCTTTGAAAAAGCACTGAATCAAGAGAAGAAGAAACTCTCATAGCCACCAGTAAGTTTCTAGTTCTTGCTGCACAGCATCATTTAGAAATCTGAAACTGAGAGCATGTAAATAGAAACAGAGCATAATCATTTCAGGTGTCTGTGTGTGTGTGTGTATAAACACGGGCATGGAACAACTCGGCACACTGCAGATCGCTCTTCGGGGCTTTGCAGGCCCAGAGGTTTGCCTTGGGGTTGTGTTATCGGCTGATACGCGACGGCTGCTGCTGCTGGCACTGGTGGCGTGGCTGGTTTAACGCAGACCGGGGATAGAACTGTCTCTAATAAAAGCTGGGGCTTCTACCTGAAGTGAATGATCTGGAGACCTTTCTTCCCCCTTGAGGCACCTGTTTTTCTTTTCAGTGCTGAGGGAATGAGAGGACAAACCTCTGTGGGTGCTGGTGTGAAGTGTTAGAACCGCTGTTGGGTGCTGGAGAGGGGCAGAGGCAGGAGGCCCCATGACAAGAGTGGAGCATGCTGCGGCCTGTGCCAGTGTGAGCATGGACAGAACTTGGCTGTGGGGACACAGGGCAGCATCCTCTTGTGTGAAAGGCAAGATGCAGCCTGAGCGGATTAGTTGTCCTCAAAGGTTCTGTGCTCCCTGCGGCTGTCGTTGGGGAGAAGAAAGTGTTGCCCTCACCAGCTGAGCCTGTTTTCTATTTCCATGAGAAAGGAGGGAGAAGGCAGGGAAATACCTTGTTCGTGTCTTGTCTGTTGGAGAAATTGGAAATAAGTGTGCCTAGCGTTGGAGTCAAATACTGCCTGAACCCTCTGTAGTGAAGAGGTCTGGAGAGGATGAGGGCAAAGGACTGAACTTGTTGCTTTTTTTGTTCAAGCAGCAAATTTGAGATGCTTCAATTTAGAGAAATTGTGTGAATTGAGGCTTTTCCTTGACTTCCTGGCAAGTTCTCCCTCCTCTCATGTCCTTTCTTGCCAATGTGGTGGCAGTGACACTGGGGCAGGGAGGTCCTGGTGGCAGCTGCCCCCAGAGTCCCAGGGAAGAGAGGGGGTGTGCAGGCACTGCTGGAAGGGTGCGTGGCCAAGCAGTAACACAGCTGCTTGGTTCAGTTCCTAAACGATTGCAAGGTAGGACCAAATTCACCCTGAATGAGTATTATTTACTTCTGTCTCCTGTGTTGAGTTGCCTTAAGTGTTGGTCCTGTTACAGTAGTTCAAATGCTTGGGAGAGGTGATGCTGTAGCAATAAAATGTTGCAATACTAATCCTATAAATTTATAGGCTTAGTCAAGCTGGTGTTTTGAGAGGTTGTGTGGTTTACAAACAAAAACTATCATTTTGAATGTGGTGTAAGGTATACTGCCTCCCTTGCACTTATTTACAATCCTGATGGTTCGGTATGTGGTTTAACTGCTGTGCTCTCACAACTTTCTGTAAGGCCAGAATACTTCTTTCAGCTATCAAATAACTGAGTGCCTTTCACAGAACAGCAGCAAAAAAATCCTCAAAGCTCCTCCCACTGTCAAATAAAGGGGGATTTTCTGTTCTTTTCCCTTCGAAATTGCTTCATACTCCCTGGAGAACATGAAACCACTCCAAGAGTAGATGAGTTTAATCTTGGAGACATGTAGTGGTGTTTGGCAAGGATAGTTTGAAGTAGTGTTGCACAGGTACCTGTTTTGGAAATACAAAACAGGTTACCCCTCTAGTATTGTTTTGCAGAGCACGTGTACAATCAAAGTACGAAGTGATAGTGGAAAATGGGTTGCCTCTGGAAAGTCTACATTTAAAACACTGCTAAGACTGTGTTCACCCTTAATTATGGGCAGAGCTAAAGAGGAGTAATGACTATGGAAACAAACAAGTAGGAAACATAGAAGAGTTGAAAGAGTGCAACAAAAATGAAGCCTAAAAAGCCAGGAGAGAGCACACTGAAGGCAGGCTAAATATTTTTGTGCTGGGGGGAAGGTTTAACAGGAATAGAAGCCCCTATGACAGAAAAGGAAAGGCTGCAAACAGCAATAAAGGTAATGCTTCCCTGTGTAACTTAAGAGTATATAGGCAGAAAGGCGGTTTAATAGGTAAGGCAAAGCTGCACATGCAAGCAAAGTGAAACAAGGAATTCATTCACCACTCCCCATGGGCAGGCAGGCGTTCAACCATCTTCAGGAGAGCAGGGCCCCATCACACACAGCAGTGACTTGGGAAGACAAATGCCTTCACTCCAAAAGCCCCTCCGTTCCTTCTTCTTACGCCCAGCTTTTATTGCCAGCATGATGCCATATGGCATGGAATATCCCTTTGATCAGTTGGAGTCAGCTGTCCTGGCTCTGCTCCCTCCAAATTCTTTGTGCACCCCCGGCCCATTCACTCGTGGGATGGGGTGAGAAAGCAGAAAGGTTGCTTTGATGCTCTGTAAGCCCTACTCTGCAATAATAAAAGCATCTCTGCATTTCCCGCCTTGTTTCCAGCACAGATCCAAAACAGAGCCCCACACAAGCTAGCATGAAGAAATTCAACTCTATCCCAGCTAAAACTAGTACCCAGAGAAAATACCAAAAGGTAGGAGGAGGCCCCTCCTGTCTATTGCAGGATACTGCAATAGAAAACGAAAGTGGCAGCCCAAACTACCAAAAGGTGGTGTGTAGTTCTTCTGCATGGGGAGAAATTCCTTTAAAAAAGAAAAAACCTCTTCTAATGGTGGGCAGTGTTTTCATTTTAGGAGTGTGTATTTAAATGTTGCAGAAGGCAAATTTTTTGGTTCAAAGATGAATGTGTTTATTCTATGGTCTTCCAGAGTAAGAGATTTTCCCCAGAAAAGAATTGAGGAAGGCTACCTCACCAGGAAGAGAAATAATTACTGCTGGGTATCGCCATCATGTAACGTCTTATTCTTTGTCTTTTAGTTCTTGTGTAATATTTTAACTCATGTTTACAAGCAAAAAGGCAGGAGAAATCTGTCCAGATACCTATTTTTTCTCTCTTCTCCTGTTGAGAGCCACAGCTCCTCAGAAGTATCACAGACCTGTAGGGCTCTTACACTGCTTTCCCCAGTGTTGCAAGAGTACTGTTTGAAAAAGATTTCACAAAAGTCAAGTGAACATCCTACTACAGTAAAAGCCAACATTGTTATACGCAGGTTACAAGGTATGAAAGACCTGTGACTAGTGAATGGATTAGTCATAAAGAATCATTGAACAAATAGCTCAGTCTGAGGGAACAGCAAGGTGGTGTTGACTTTGAAAATAAAAGTGGAATCTGAAAACTCTTTCCCTTGTGAGGCCTTTAACAAGACCTGGAGGAACTAAAGTGTTGACAGGGTAGTAGTTGTACTCTCAAGGAATTAGAACAGGTGGGATTTGTTTTCTATGCAGAGAAAGGCGCTTGCAGTACAGAAGCACTTGGTGCTCGCAGTAACGTGTCACAGCGCATTGAGGGACCTGTGTCACATATGGAGCTATTGTAGCATTTTGCTGGAGACCTTGTCTTAACCAAAGTTAAAAGAGTGTTTGGAATTTGTAGAAAGAGATTAGGGTTTTCATATAGGAGGCACAAAATAAGCTTGTTTGGGAATGCTCCAGCCAGAACATCTTCATAAGGTATTATTTTCCTGTGTCTGAAACAGTGTAAAACTCATTATGCATATCTGCAGATAAGCACTCATCCAGTATTTGTCAGCAAAGTAAACCTGGTAAACTCTGCAAATTTAGCTGTTGTGGGGCTATGGGAGGAAGTGTGATTGGAGGCTCAAAAATGAAGGTGAAAGAGTTCCAACTTGTTGTTTTAGGAAACAACATGAAATTTGAACAATAACTTGAAGTGTTAGAAATAATATACTTCCAGGTAGCTGTGTAAGATATGTGTACCCTTGATCAACTTTGAGTGGGTTGTAGGAAAGGTCCTGCCTGTTGCCTATGTCTGTTCACCTTATGCACTGCTGCCCAGAGATACAGAGCTATAAAAGCTTTCATTTTGGAACAGTTACGTTACTTTTTGTGGGCAAGGAAGCCAGTGGTAGCATGGCTATGGAGTGGGGACTAGATCTGTCTGTGGTGGTCAGCAGCTGATGGGAAGGATTCGCTACAGGAAGCATTGACTTGCCACAGTCTCTCCGTGTGCCGTGCAGGATGTCTGCAGATCTCCTTTTGCAGAAGGAGGTGAAGGGGGTGGTGTGACTGCAAAGCTGACTTCTGTCCCTTTCGTCCTCCATATTTCGTGGATGCAGTTCCTATTACAAAAGAGTGAAACATGTCAATTGAATGGCAGAGGGGTCTGACAACGGAGTTAAAAAGATGTTTCCACTCAGCCAGCTGTGAATATGAATTTGGTCTAGAAATCTGAACATAAGAATTTGACAATTTATTGAAGTCTAGGACCATTAATAGTGTTAGCTTGTTGCAAATAGGGGCTTCCTGTGTGAGCAGCTGCCTCAGCTGGAGTTAGCAGCTGAGGGTACAAATTTCATCTATATGTGTTGGTAATGGCCTATTAGATGATGTTTTGAAAAAAGCCATTTTAGACAGGTTTTTAAAGAAAACAAACCCATGTCCTTTCTCTGAAACAAAACCTTTCCTTATTCAGGGTGCCCAGCAGGCTGCCGTACTGGGAGGTAGTTCTGTTCTTCAGAATGTTTTGTTTTCTTTTGCTTATTACTTTCCTTTGGCCCTTCCCATGAAATTGCTCCCGTGAAGTCCCCCACTGTTTGTTTGTAACAGCTGAATAAAATTGAGAACTTCTAATTATGTCTAAGAGTGCTGCCACTTGACTTGAGTACAGTTTGATATAAAAAAGCCATGTTGCTCTATTTTTCAGCTGGTCTAATCTTGCAGTGTGACAGTTATATTTTGTGAATTATGTTGGCCATTATTCCTTTTAATTAGCTGTGTGGCAAATCAACATGAAACAGAAGAGTTCTGTCTAAAGAGAGCCAGTATTTTCCTCAGCCAGTTTGTAGTCTGTGGTGTCCAGTGTGGCTGTGTTGTCCATTTGACCTGTGGAGTGTTAGGGGACAAGAAAGTTGTTGTCATGCTTTGATTTCTTAGACCTTGTCAAACTGCTGAGGTTTGATTACAGACCAAGAAGTCCTTATCCCCAAAACTAGCTGGCATCTGAAACATATGCAGCTCCCGTGTTGCACTTATCTTCAATTCACATTCCTTTTCTGCCCTTAGTTCTTGAGCCTTCAGAATAACGATCAGTCTTACCAAAGTCTTTGGAAGGAACAAACTCCCAATGCACTAAAACAAAACCAAAACCAACAACAACAAAACTCACACACACAACAACAACAACTGAACAAAACCAAAAAGAAATCTGAAACTGAGCTGTGCTGGAATAGGATTAGAGAATCATGGAATGGTTTGTGTTGGAAGAGACCTTAAATATCATCCAGTTCCAACCCCCTGCCTTGGGCAGGGACAACACTGTTTCTAATAAATGCTTCGGAGGGCAGAGCTGTAGGTATTTTGAAATTTACATATGCTTTGAATACAGTAGACTCTGTCCAGGGCAGTAGGAATTGTGTGGGTGATTCTACACCCAGACACATTGCTCCAGACGGTTGGTGAAGGATTGGAATGCTATTTTTGTCTTTCATATCTTCCCATCGTCTTCCTGGCCATGATTTTTCTGAGATATTTTAAAACAAACCCCTCAAAATTCCAGAACAAAACAAAGAAAAATCTTCTTAAAAATGGACCTGAGAAATCAAACGTGCTGTAACTCTCCTGAATATGCATAATAGAAAAAGCTACACATATGCATAATGGTAGGGATATCCCAAGATGTGTGTAATGGCTTTATGGCCTGACTTGTAATGATACTCTGCTCTCCTTCTTTGTCCCCCTTCATTCCTAGTCTGCCCTTTCTTGCATCATCTCACCAACTAGTGCTCTTCTTGTCTGATGAGGTGCCTTATGTTCTACCAGCACTTTGTTTCTTTATGATTTATCTGCATGTAGTTACAAGTTTTCTGCATTTGTTCATTTCTGAAGAAGTTTCTGCCTACTTTAGGGAAAGTATCAGGCCAAGTTTGAGCTCTGTCAGCTATTCTCATAAAAGATGCTGTTGCTCCCTGGAGGCCTGATCTCCCTAATATTATTTTGATAGTGGGCTATTTTAAGCCACTGTCAAAAACAAAATAACCCCCAAACTTGATTGTTAAAAGAAAGACATGACACAGACTTACAGTAAGTCTCTTGGAAAAAAGCCAGTAAGATTAAATGCTGTCTGTGAACTCCCAGATGGTGAAGCTAGCAAAAGATTACACTTAAAGATTGTGCGAAACCCTCTTAGTCACTGAGAAATAGTTATAATATGTGGGATGCCTGAAAAATATTAAAACAATTATTTGCATAACACTGACTTCCGTCATCATATATAATTGTCACATCTTCAAGTTTTAATAATCCTCATTTTTCTGCACCTTTTAGATCCTGTTAAAACCATCAGGATTTCCTGATTTCAGAATATGGTGGTATTTGTTGACAGTCAAATACTAATGTGGCTTTTATAGGTTCTGCTACAAAAAGAAAATGGCTATTTTCCTCTCTTATTTCGATTTCAGAGTCTGTTTCCAACCATTGCTACTGTGCCTTCTGTTTTAATCAGGACCTGGCAGAGGGATGGGAAGTGTAGGAGGACAGGCAATTGATGTTTAATCCTTCATATGATTTCTAATTTATACTAGGGCTGATTATACATGCATCTAGAGCAAATAGGCACACATGCATATGCTAAATAGAGATACATTATGATTTTCTTGCTACAAACAGTGTATCATCTTCCACGGCCTCCGTGGTTTGGGCCTGGTAAAATTCCTTACTATGTATTTTCACTTCTTCACTGTTCTTGCAGATGGGAAAACCTTGATAAAGATTCAGTGCTTGAGAAGTCTTGTTTCTTAGGAGATTTTCTCAAACTGTCGCTTCTTAGATCAAAATTGGGCCTTTTTTAATACTGAGTAATTAAAAATGCTGTATAAACTACAGAATTCCCTTAAGTGGTTGTGATAATTGAGTGGTTGAGTGATCATTTTACATAAAGGTTGCAATGTATCTAATGCTTTGTTTAAAAACTAAATATAAACCTCTGCAGTGTTGTGAAGGCAAGAGCATTGCTGCTGCTTCGTTACAGGGCTGAATTTGGCCCTTTTATCTCTTTGATCCACATAGGCAAGGTATCTGTTTTGCACAATTGCCCATTATTCCAGGACTGAAAGCTTGGCCAAGTCTGATAGCTGCCCCCAAAGGGAGCTTTGGAGCCTCCCTGACACCCTGGTGGCATTTGTCAGCAGTGGGGAGTGCAGTGGGGAGAGTTTCATGCAGTTCTTTTGTTTGGGGTAAAGGTTTCTTGTTTTTCTGTTTGGTATATAAAGAAAAGGGTAAAAAGAAATCTGTCTTCACATCATACTGTGTATCTGTAATGACAATGAATCATTTCTGTATTATTGAGCGTTTCCTGCTCTGGTAATTACTGGTGTGTAGCATGCTGCCAAATGGTTTTATAAATCTGCAGAGACTGCAGCTAGCACGGGAAGTCTATTAAAACAACACAGACTTGATTTACAGGGTTTCTCTCCAATTTTGAAATTTCCGTGCTGCAGAGTACAGACACAGTGCTTACAACTTAATGCTGTATTTTGAAGTCACCTTGGCAAAATTTGAGATGGCTATCACACTTCTTGGGATGAGAAGGGAAACCTACAGGGACACACCCAGTGGGAGCAGACACAGGACAGGGCAAGTCACTTCCAGTGGAGACTTTCCACTCGCTCAAAGCATGGGGCTAACAAGCTGGTGTGCTTTGAAAGAGGAGAGAGCAGAAGAGGAGACAATGCGGAAGGTTTTAGAGATTAATCCCTCCCTGGCATAAGAGGGCAGAGCTGAAGGCTTGGGGGTTTTGATAGCTTGAGCCTTGCTTTTAAAAGACACACTACACTTTACAGGCAACCTGGCCATATCGCTCTGATGTATCTAATATGCCCCAGAACTGCAGGGTGAATAAGGTTTTACCTCTGCATGTGACATGGCATGGGCACTGGGTGATGTTTTTTTGTCATTATTCTTTAAAGAATGTTAGAAAAGCTACAGGGTGAAGAAGGGGGCCGTGGAAGTTATTCCAAAGACTAAAAAAGCATCTTGGAGCAGGAGACTTGGATGTAACCTATCTGGTTGAAAAAAAACCCAACAAACCAGTTAATTGAGAAATTAACTGATTAGATTTATGAAAGTATTAATGGAAAAAAGGAACTGTTTTATCTAGTGAAGAAAAGCAGGAAAAGAACTGAGGCCCTGGTTAATTCAAATGAAAAAGGAAGCACAAATCTTCCGTGGGATGGTGAGTAATTCAGTGCTCCGTGAGGGAAATGAGTGAAGCTCCTAGCTTGTGCTCCTAACTTTCATGTGGACACTCCAGAGACACCAAATACTTCTAGAAACACAAATGACTGATGTTGATATTGAGATACTTCAATCACACGTCAGGATCTGTGGTACCTCAGAGGTCTGACTAGATAATTAACTTTTGTGGCTCCAGAACTTATAAGAATACATTTTAGAGTACTTGTACTTTCATAGCAGTTGGCTACATTGGTTATAGCACTTGGCTGCAGTCTTTCATGTATAGCTACTTGATGGTGCTTACACCACTCTAATCAGAGACCGTGACAGCCTTATTAGTAGCTGTGGAGATGCTCTGCACTTTCACCCATTTAGAAAACATTATCTTGGCTGGGGTTGTAATTAAGCAGGTAGCCAATTAGCTGAGCAGTGGCTGCACTCCCAGATGCCACGTGTGTGCATGCAAAATCGGTGTGCTAAGCAGTGCTCGTACCTGGTGGCGGAGCTGTAAAAGCCGGCGTTGTAGGAGAGCCCCGGGAGGCGGCTGGGGAGCGGTGAGGTGACAGTGACGTGTGGAGTGTTGCCCCTTGCAAAGGGGCAGCCTTCTCGCTTCTGAGGAGCAGCAGCCCACGCTTTCAAACTAACAAGGCTGAAATTTAAAAGTGGGTCTTGAAGATCGTTTCTCACAGCTGCTCTGTGAAATACCCAAAAAGGATTCTGTGAAAGCCCATCTTTGGCAGTTTACAGGCTTGGAAAAACCTTATTTTCATTAGGGGGGTGCCTGTACTTGGAGCATTTGTATTTCTGCTGGGTTCTTTACTGTATTGTCATATTTACCCTAGTGCTACTTTGACTGCTAGAAGATGACTTACTTTTATTTTGATTAATTCTGGTTAATTAAAGGCGAGCATTTGCGTCACCACATTTCCTTTTCCCTTTGATTTAATTTTATTCAGCCCCCAAGGAGTTATAAAATATCTGTGAGCTTTCTGCAGTATCTACATAAATACTTAATTGTGAGGTGACTGCATTAATAGAATTTATTGTTCCTTATTTGAGTTTAATGTTTACATGCCATTTCATAACACAAGCAATGAAAAGAGAAGCCTGCTCAATTTCACGTATACAGAAAGTAATGACTCCTCGTCAGAAACAGTGTAGGGGTTTCTGTGTATCTGTCTTCCTCTCTCTAAATATAAATGTATATTTATAGATATATAAAATAGATCTGTGTTTGTAAATATTTGTATATGGGTATATGTTTTAGAACAAGTTTCCAGCAAGATATGACAGACCATGTGAATCAGCTGTTTAAGACCTCACGTGTGCAGAAACCTTTCAGGACAGCTGGTTCAAGGCAGGGCTGACATTTTAACTTGCCTACTCTGCTTGATCTTACCTTTGTGCTTTAATTGTAAAGAGTAGTATTTTCATTACGAGTCTCTTTCTTTTCATTATCTTATTCTAGATTACTAGAGTTGGAAATATGATAATTGGGGTAAAAAGATCAGTGTATTATCCTTTGCCTGATTCAAAATATGTATTAAAGGGAAGCTGATTTTACAGAACATATAACTCTGTGGACAAAATAAGTCAAAATTGAAGGACAGATGCACACTTGTTTATCACATCTCTCAGGGGCAGATCCATCGCTTGAAGTTTGCAGAGGAAAATTTCCAAGCCAAACTTATCCAAGGAGTAAGGCTCCAAGTTGAATACTCTCAGACTTCTTGAAAATGTCTCTATTTATCTGTTCTTTTTGGCCAGGCCTGGTTGTCAGTCAGAGTGGGTGTTTTGGCCAGTGAGTCAGCAGACGCTTAGCTAGGGATTGGGCATTACACAAGCTGACTCTTCCCCTGAAAGGATGTGCAGAAGGAGCTGGAAATAATCTTAGCAGATTTGTTTCATAAGAAAAGGGGAGAGCACAGGGACTATGGTAATACCTGGGACAGAGACAGGCATGCTGTTATGGTGCTTCAGGGGGCACAAGGGTGAGAGAAACCAAGTTTCATCATCTCTGCTTCTATCATTCCAGTCTTCTGAAATGAAGAGGAGACAACGAAGCTCTCTATTGACCTTCATGAGGGCATCAATGCCCTCGTTCCTAATTATTAATGTGCTAAAGCAAGGGCCAGTTGATACTGCAGAGCAAAAATAAAACTTACCAGAAATAAGTTGGGTTTTTTTAGCATTATGTTGAAGTATAATCTATTCTTAATGGAAATCTCTTTATAACTTCTTAGGCTGGGCATTTAAAAATATTGATTATAGAACTAGTGGTTTTAAGTGAAAAGATGCTTTATATGCCACAACATAAGGGGGAAAGAGAACTCAGTTTGTGTCCTAGTTTATGGTGTTAAGGAAATGGAAAGATTGCTATCTTCCTCCTCTTCAGGGTAAAAAATTAGAAATTAAGTTATAAAAGTGATAGAAAAGTCAAAAAAACCCGTGTAATGCACAGAAGTAAAAAGTTACTGATAGTCTGTTAAAATACTTTATGTTCCAAACTGCTGTTTGGACCATTTACTTCTGAACTCGGACATCAGCTAACTAGAAGCCTAAACAAATTTTCTGAGAGTGTTTTTTCTTTTTAGTTGTAGTACTCATTTCTTGTGGAGCATGTAGAAGAATTTGAACACTGATGTTTCAGTTGGTTTCAAAACCAAATGTTCCATGGAGCACTCAGAACCTTTAGATTTTTAAAAATTAGCTGATGAAATAGCCAATAAAATCCGTAATGGATGTGCCATCCTATTATCAAAATTTACCAAAGGTGATGACATCCATCATCTAATACAATGTAATTGCGAGGATCTGAAAGTGTAACGCTGCCAAACTTCCTTTGAAGTCTGGACATCAGGGATATTAGATTAAATCTGATCTTTGTCAGGAGGATTTGACATTCGTGGCACCACTAAATTTCAGAAAAGCTGCAAGTCTAACCTTGCCTCTTAAAAATTCACTTACACCGGTGCAGTTTAGTTGGTGTATACAATCTCGGACACAGATATTGCTGTACTTTTCTATGTTGTCTTGCTATTCTTTACCTCCACACAAAAGAGCTGGGATGTGACTTTGTGAGGGTTGGAGGACTAGCCTTTTTTTTCTGATAAACTATTGAGGTATCTCAGCTTGCAATCTGCATGAAAGATGGATTGTTTGTGTGAATTATTACCTTAGGGTTTAATTCTACATCTGTTGCAGTCAGTTAAGTGGCTTCCCTTTGGATTTAATTGTTTGAGAATGTAAGTCTTTGGAAATATATATGACTTGGAGGTGGAGGTTCTGAAAAAATAAATCTCTTCTATGTATATCTCATTAGTCTGGTACAAAGGCGGTTTGACTTTCAAATAGGAGAAAATAATTCTCCAGATATGTATTTATCACTTTGACCTGTGCAAGTAAAAATTTTCCTAAGACGGGGAAACCTGGGAAGTAAGTAGTTTATAGCTGAATTACCTGAAAAATCAGCTCAGAAAAAAGGAGTGTTTTGCACATGTGGTACCATCTGTTCTAGGTGCTGTACATTAAACCTCAGTGGGAGTTTTTTGTTGGTTTTATTTTTCTTCCTAATGTATTGCTATTATACATAATGCTTAATCATGAGTTTGGAGAAGGATATATGTGACCTCATGTTAAAGTCCCAAAGCTATACAGGAGTGTAGTGTTGATTGTTCCTCAAGTGATGTTCTGTCTGCTCTCACTGGTGTGGCTCATGTGAGGCAGCTCATGTTCTTCAGGGACCTTCCCTGTTCTTGGGGTGCTGTATCTTCCAGTGTGGGTTTTAAACTGGTTGGCTGGGCATACTAAATCATAGTCTGGTAGCACAGCACTACATTTGGTGTGTGAACACCGGGTGTGTTGTAGTGCTGGAGGACTAATCACAATTGTCTTTAAAAAGTTTTTGTTTTGTCATTGGATCTCTTGTTTTAGTAAAAGCGATTGGAAGAGTCTCCTGAGTTGTGACCAAAAGAGCCAGAACTGACTTGAAAAGGATAGTAAGGAAAGTGGTGCTGGGAGGTGTTTAGGAGGGTGTGGGTGACATTGGTGGCTGAAGACTTGACTCGTGGTCATCGGTGGCTGGAAGCCATCTCAGTAACTGTGTGTGTTGTCTATGGTGTTGTCTGCTGAGGTTTTCCCTCTCAGTGCTTTGTCCTTAACACTGGAATGAATGCTATGCTGGTGTCAGTGTTTATCCTGGGGACTGGAGAGAGTGGAAGGCCCTGGCCAGCCCAAGAGTTGTGTCCTGCTCGTGCTCGATTGAAGAACTGTTGAGAGGAAAAAGCTGTTGGCACCAGCGACCAGGAAAGGCTCATAGGTGACACTAACACTGACAGAAGGGTGCAAGTGTGGCAAGCAGCTGTTATGTTGATAGCTGGTGATTGCTGGGTTGATTTGCTGATTGCTGGTTTTGTTCATTTTGTGCTAGAAAACTCTTCCAGAGCTGTTGCAACCTGTCATTTTTAAAGGCAAATGAACTGGTTTGTTGCTTAAGGCTTCCTCGGCAGTACCTTTCAGGTGCTGCACCAGCTGAAAGGAGATGCTTTGCTGTGAAGAAGTTGCATCTGTTGTCCCACCTCACTTTTAAGGATGGAGGGCTTGTCCCTCAAATAGCAATGCACAAATTAAGTAGTTTGCCTGGCAACAGACATCTGATGAGATAGCAAAAGCAGAAAGACACGGAGGAACAGTACAATGCAGAGCTATATGAGCAAAATTAGAAATGAGCTGACTGAGATGAAGTGCTAAAAACTGCATTCTGTTAATGCCATTGCAAGCCTGCAAGGCAGGCTGGATGGAGGAGGAGACTGCGGTTGCTGTCATTAAACAGGGGAGAGAAGAGGAAGCAAGTGGATGCAGAACAGGGAAAGAATGAGTGGCCATGTGGTATGCATTAAAATAGCTTCAAGGTGATGCACCCAAACAGGAAGGCAGCCTGGTGACTGGCACAACCAAGTCAGCAGTGATGCCTTGCGGGCACAAGGCTCTTGCTGTAGGCAGTTTGTGCTGCCGAGTGATGCCTTGGCACGGGCTTCAAGCCAAATGCCAACGTTGTATGGACTGACTGAGAAGTTTGGGCCATGGTGTTTGGTGCTCTCAGGCAGTGCTTTGGTGCAGTTGTCCAAGCCTCTTCAAGGCTGTTAAAGGACATCAAGACTGTTAAAGGACATCGCTACATTGTTAGTTTTTTTGCTGGTGCTTTGAGATCTGCCGTTTTCTGGGTTTAGTTTAGAAAGGCCATATCTTCCTCATGATGCCTCATTCTTGCCTTGAGATCCCAACAAACCCTGAAAGCTTTGAGCTCAGAACAACTGCTGTAATACCATTCCTAGATGACTGGGGTAGTGCTGGCAAATTGGTGAGTAGACTCAAAAGTCCATTCTGGTCTCTCATGAAGTGGGAGTGAAATGTATCTTTCATACCTTAGAAGTCCAGAACCCGTTAGGATTTATCACTTTGATATTGCAGAGACCTGGGACAGGAATTTCAGATTTATGTAGTGCATACAGCCACTTGATCTCAGTCTGGCTCAGAAATTATTTTTGAAAGATGTCTTTACTCATTCAAGATACTGGGAATAATCTTTTCAAATTCTTTTAAAGAAAAATATGTGCCACAGAGAAACATTCATCAAGATATGAGTTAATTGGTTTTTGTGTAAGTTTAATAAATATTTCAGTGAAGTGACCTGAACACTAGAACTCAAGTTCTAGTTCCTAGAACTCAAAAATGTACCTGGTCTGTGAAAGCAGGAATAGACTTACAGTATGCCACAGAAAGTAAATTCTTGAGTCAGGACTGCTTATTATGGAGAGGCTTCTATTAGATTACATGACTTGCAAATATCTGTAATAACTATTTAAAAGAAAAGCATTCTGCTTAAACTTGAATGTTCTTGTAGTTGAGACTAAATCCTTATCTGAGAGGTTCAGTTTGTCTAAAAGGGTCATTTCTGTCTGTTCTCCAACTGAAAAATATAGGAGGCATCACTACGTCTTCAAAATGTTGTTAATTTCTTATTGTTAATTTCTTCAAATTGTTGTTAATGTAAATAGTCTGAAACAAAGAACTAAAACAGACTTTTAGTCTCATGAAGCAAAATAGTAATGGAAATAAGTTGTCAATACCGATAAAGACATCAAAGTGTTAGATGAACCCTGTTGTTGGATCTGTCTAATGCGTTGCAGGGCTCATTACTGCCCTTTGCATTAACCATATAGATACACCTCTCTGCAACAGTCAGGGACTTGTCCCAGCGTCATCAATTGCTGTTCACCAGCAGCTTTCACTGAATTTACTTCTGTTTCCTGATAGTATTTAATCAGTACTGCTAGTTTGTTTTTTTGGCTAGGGTTTCTGTGCTTTCTTCTACAAAAAGAGTTTTTCAGTTGTGGAGTTAGAGGAAGCTTTGCCATTTGTTTCAGTGGAAGCAGGGTACAGCCGAAACTAGCTGTGCATGTCCGGAATGTCAGTCTGCACATGCAGTTATTGCATCTGAAGATCAATTTATGTAGTCAGCTGAAAATGTAACTTAATTATATGGTTCAGTGAGATACTGTGTAATACAGCTGTAGCTAGTGAAATCCAATGTGAAGGGAACATACAATTTTAAAACAGAATCATCATCTGTAAATCCAGAGAAAAGGGAGCTAAGTGAGGATTTTGGTTTTCTGGAAAAACACGAATACAAGGATACAGCACTTCAAACATGGTCTCTGCATACGTGTTATGGTTTTGTTTGTTGGTGGGGTTTTTTTGTTAGTTTTTTTGCTGGTTGTTGTGTTGGGGTTTTTTTCCCCCTAAATAGCAGTGGCTGGCTTGTGGATGCTGTCCCTTTGCAGGAAAAATTTTGGTCCAGTATTTCAATTTGAGTGTAGCATTGCAGGGAGTCAAACCCCTGAAACCTGTGCTTTGAGGGCCTTGGGTGTAGAGCCTTACAGGAACTCTGTTTTCCAGATGTTTAGACAGTATTGAAGAGGAGAGACATGAATGTTCTCTGGTTTTGGTGATCTGGAGAACATTGTCTTTGCCTATGGGAACATCCTGGGAAAATCTTTGTGGGATCAGTGTTTCTGTGGAGAAATTGTGGAAAAACGGATATGTCTCTAGGAAATAGGTGCCTTGTTAGATACGTTTTCATCTTAATATGTGATGTTTTGTGGAATCTCTTCAGTAAATGTTTTTTTTTTAAAGCACCTTCTATTGGTGGTCCTTTTTGGTCCTTCTATTGGTGCTTTATTGGTGGACCTTCAGTGGTCTCCAAAATGGAGTATGCAAGATGATCCCTTGGGGTACAGGAAGGAAAATAGTAGAAAATGTATATAATTTATAAATAAATTTTAAATTACAAATTATAAATATTTTATGAATAAATATACGTATATTGTGGGTCCGTGGTCAAAATTCAATTTTATTGATGGGACACACAATGAGGTGGAGTCACTGCATGGGACAGTAATGTATTGCCTCAAATAAATACACAGAAACTACAAAACTTAAGTCCTGTTAAAGACTTTACTCATTACAGGAAGTTTGTTTCATTTAAAAATATTTTTCTTTTTATTTACTTGTCCTGACAGGTCTCTTCTTCCCTTCTTTCCCTAAGGGCATGCTGCCTGTGCAGCCAGTCTTCCTTGCATGGACAGTGTCTCAACTGCTTCAGGTGGATATCACTTCTACAGACATTTACATTCCAACTCAAGAACTTAGAAAAGCCTTGTGTTACGTTTTGAGATGCTGTTATGTTAACCAAAAATTGAAGTGATGCTTTCTCTGTCAAGGATGAGTCATCCTGACTACCTTTCTCTTGTACTGATTGAGGCTGTCTTCACATTACGGCCACTCTTTTCCCCTACTCGCACCAGCCTGGACCTTCCTGTTTTCGGGAATGACAGATGTGGAGAGGAGGAGCCCAGGATTAAAAGCACTTTCTCATTCACCCATCATTCTCTGGAAAAGCAGGTGGATGAACCAAATCCTTTCTCTTCTAAAGTTCCTGTTGTGATTTGAGGGAATACTGTAAATGTTCTGATCACAGTCGGCAATCCGGATACAACTGAAATTGGCTTGGTTTTGAGTTCTGGTATTTAATGTACTTAACATTAATGTACTTTAATGTTTCTTGCTTTTTGTTATTTATAAGGTTATCTCCTTTACAAAATCATTCTCTTCAGAGTAAAGAGTTCATGATCTATGCTTTGTGCAGAGAATTTGAGTGCATCACAGAGAAGGACATTACTTCAAAGCAGGTGCATCTTTTTGCTTCTGAATATTTTTTAAAGGTGTGAGAATCATCCGTTTTCACAGCCCTTTCTGTGGATAGATGCTTACTTTATGTAATGCACTTTTTTTCTTTGACGCTGCTCCACCTCTCCTTGCCCACAGCCTCAGGCACAGTGGTTGCAGCCAGCGTCTGTCCTTGCGTGTGCTCCCTGCTGGTATGGGAAGTCACAGCCAGCAAGCTCTGCTGTGCTGTCCCGGGCTGTGTTCATGATACTCAAGGTATCATTCTTGGGAGTGTAACATCTGGTCTCTTTTGCTTCGGGGTTTATAATTACACTGCTCCTTCAGATCTCTAGACTGTATATTAGTTTTCCCTGTATTCTAGAGAGTGATCTTAATAGCACTATGTGGGCCTTCCTGCTCAGTGTTTGATGCTGACTATAGAAATCTTGATCTGGGGGTTCTGAAACTATTAGAAAGGTGTATTTTTATCTGGAATTTGTATGCTAGCAGATGTTAATACTGACTGTAGGATTGTGGCTGTAGATCTTCCTTTTCTGTGTGTTCTGGGGAATACCTCACCATGTAAGATTATTTCAGAAATTATAACATTTCCTAGGGAGAATCCCATTGCCTTAACCAAGATCCACTAGGTAGTTTAGGAAAACAAAAAAAAGAGAATTGCTACAAACAAAAGTATGTTTACTTTTGAAATACCTGTTTTAAAAGCCAATTAAAAACCAGGAAATATGAAAGGAAACTTTACATATTTATCTAAGGAACTTTTCTTAATAGCTGGATGACTGAGTACATACACTGTAATCCAGCTTTTGTGCTGGATGTTTGACCTGATTATTTGATATTTTGTTTTGTTTAATTCTACAAAGTTGCATCCCTGCCAGCTGTCTACTGACTTCACTAATGACATTCCTCTCTTGCTCTCATTTGTTGTGAAGTCTAGGTAAGTGATCTCTGGAGAAAAGTAGGTTGTAAATTCCAGTTGTGACTGTCACTGACCTTGCTGAAATTATTTTGCAGGCTTTACCCTGGGCATGGCTGCCTTGTACTACTACAGTACTCTGGGGTTAATGTACCGGTACCAGCTCAAAAAAATGAGGCAATGGTAGAGGTTTAGTTTAACCTGCACAGCTACCAATGTGAGCATTTTTATGGGGTGGCACTGGCAGGTCAGGTTTGGAGTTTTTAAATAAAAATGCGTTTTTCACTTTTATCTTTTACTGGCTTGAACCTATTTAACTGCATGGTGAGGGACCCGTCAGAGGAATCTGAAAGCTTTGTTCTGAGTGTCTCTGGCTGATGGAATATGCTGAGCTGAGACCAGCCAGTCTGAAGCATGGGCCACTTGTAGCTGGAGTTGTTGGCCAGCTTTTCTGCAGGAATCAGAATTTTGCTGCTGCTTGTTTGACTGTTAGTGCTTTTCTTGACTAGCTGATGTCTAGTAGTCTTCATTGTTGCTGTTTGCTTTATTGATCACTAGCAGTGATACTAATTTAAAAAGAGAGAGAGAAAGAAAGAGAGAAGAACAGAAACCTTCATTTTCAGTAGGAGATTTGTAGATATCCTCCAGGACAGCTCTTCCCTAATGTAGAAGCCATCCTATGCAAAGCATGAAGGTTGCCTCTTCTGTTTGGCATGAGCTCCTGCTTATAGCCAGCTCCAGGTTTCCTGAGCTGGAGAGACATTCAAAGGGAATTAGGAGACATAGTGACAGATCCAGATCATGTCAGCCCTGGAGATGTGTCCTCCTGAGTCTGTATTTGAGCCCAATTGGCAGAAGTAACATCTTGTGGCTGGGCATCACCAGTGACTGAATAAAATAAGTTGATGCAGTTGTTTGGCTGGGCATGGAGAGGACAGAAATTCTGTGCAGCACAAACTTAAAAAGAGTAAGTTCCATGTATCCATTTTTACATGGCTGATGCTGTTGGTTCCCTTGCTGGTCATGCTCACCTGCAGCTGGGAGTGTGTAGGATTTGGTATTTTTACACTAGGGTCTAGTTTTTGGTGTGTGCCTCTTTGCAGGAATGCTGATAGTGATCAGTGAAGTGCTTGAGTGTCAGCTGCTGGCTACTACAGCATATGTCTGTGTCACGAGCAAGATTGGTTACACTGCGGCTGATACATTTGCAAAGGGAATTTTTAAGCCAATTTTACACATTCAGAGTTGGAATGTATTCCAGCAGGAAGAAGTAATCATGATGAAGGAAGCTTTTGGCAGCACTGCACTTGCATTGCACCCAGGTCTGTGCTTGGGATGGAGAGGCAATGCCGTGGCAGTATCGCGTCTTCCCAGGCACAGCTCATGGGCTGCAGCTGCTCTGTTCTTCTTCCCCAGGAGATACAGAACGGGTCCTAAAACCTAGCACTGAAGCTCATGGCTTGGAAGGAAAGAAGGAATGCTGCTCTAATTAAATTTGATTTATTTTAGTGCTTCATTTTTATTTCTGATTTGCCTGCTCTCCTTGAAGGTGGAAACAGTCCTAAAATTTTTTTGCTTTGCTATATGTAACTACTGTGTGGGTGTTGCTGGGAGAGATGGAAACAAGGGGCTGAGAAATTATCCCCACTTTTAAAATTAAAAGTGGTGTGTATTATTTGCCTGGTTTGGGGGACAGATATGGGTATGTGTGTACATAGATTTTTTTTTTTTTCAGTGTAGTATTTCTACCCTGATTGCTTTTAGCCTATCATATGTAATTTAATTCTTGAAACATCTTGCCTAGCTTCGTTATTTGAATAATACCAAAGATAAAGTTCACAGTTCAAGTCCTTATTCACAACTTATTGCCTAAGCATTTACACGTAAGTGTGTGGCGTGTGTGTGTTGGGGGTTAGGGGGGAAGAACCTTGCCTGCTTCCCTGACAAGGATATGCCTGTAAGTGCTCCTCCACCAGAGCTCAGAGAATCGCAGTGAAAGCACTGCTTGTGCATCATGTGCAAGGGAGCGGGCGTTCCTGCAGTTACTGAGGTACATTGGCACTGGGTAAGAAGGGGCTATGTGAGCAGCTTCCATCAATTCTGCTCAAATTAATCAAATCCTTCACAGAGGACCTATTGATACTTGAGTATAAAGTAAGAGCTAAAAGGCCTCCATTCATTAATTTTTAACAGCTCACATGGCTTTTGTTTTTTTTTTTAAGGCAAATCATAAAACAGTAATTCATATGCGAAAAAATTTGTCACATTTAAACAGCAGCAGAATCTTGTGGGACTTTGCAGAGGAAGACATATCCTGCTGTTTGATAACTTTTAAAAATCAGTGGTAGGGAGGCCAGGTTTTCACTCTCACTCTGCATAAACCTGGAACACCTGCATCATCAGATGTGTTTAAAAATTGGAGAAGGCTTTATGTCATACCAGATACAATGCAGCAGTGGTAAAATGATGCAACTGTACTTAAAATCTTTTTAAAGCTATAATTTTTCAGGGAAAAATTCTTTTAGTTTTTGGCTAGACTGATTAGCCAGATGGCTTTGTGAAGTAAGTGTTCTGTTAAATGAGGCTTTGGTGGTATAACCTCATTGCTTTCTAGCCCTCTAATATTTTTCCAGAAGTAACCCTGGGACTATGAAACCCAAATTCCCTCTAGTATGGGACAGTGCAAAGAAATAGAGCTGGCTGCAAGATAATGATTCTGGATCTTGGACATGAGCACTGGAGTTCAACTGCCAGAGTGTGTCAGTCTCTACTGAATGTTTTGTATTCAGTGATATCCTTAAGCTAATAACTGAGCAGTAACATATGTTGCATAATCCAGTGTTCGATTTTGTCGGAATTGTATTCCTTCCCAATTTCTTACATGGTTACTTAGTACCAGCAAAGAATGGTTTGAATTTTGTGCTTGTTTGTAACTTTAAAATGAAGCCTTTCACCTTCTCTCTGGATTTCTGTAATTGTTAGGATTCTTTTCATGATTTCAACAAATCTGGATTTAAAGTCAGAGAGCTTTGTCTTTAATTTTATTTGCTCTTTGAATGTAAAGAGAGGAGAAAAATTGAAATTGAGACATGGTACGTAGTTGAGCGATGGAAAGCAGTGGAGGCTGATAACTTCAAAAATATTTGCTTCAATAACTTTGAGTCTTTAAAATCAAATCTGTATAATCAGACAACTCAGCAGTTAAGACAAAGAAAGCAAAAATAATTACCATTGAATCATGAAGTATGCTCATTAGGTAGTTTACAACTTTACAAAGTTAATCTAGGTGATTATAGCAGGCTCCTTCACCTGCTGAAGTGTGGTAAACAGGATTGGAGGCTTCTTACTGTTTCAGGTGCAGGATGCTTGCATTTGGCTCTTTGATTTAGCATAGGTCTGGGCTGAATGTTTAAAAGAGAAACATAATCTAAAGGTATGAAAAGCAACCTCCAAAAGAAGGTGAATTTCTTCATTTCACTGTTCTACTATGGCAAACAAGCTAACCCCAGTCCCTTGAACTCAATTTTCTTGTTTTACAGCCAAACCCTCTGAGATGATTTTGCAAAGCCATTTGCTTGTTGCTCTGCTCTCTTTCATTGCATTTTTAAGCACTAGGCACTAAACATGCTTCCCCCCTTAAAAAAAAAAAAAAATTGAGGGGCAGATAAAATTGGCAACAGGACTTCCCATTTCACTGCAAGACTTAAAGGTTTTCTTGCATGCCCTTGGGTATTGTGAATTGGTCATCTGCAGGCCTGAAAGTGGAGTGTCAGTGGGGCCGTATTTGGTTGTCCTTTAATGTTTTACCACGAAAAGGCGTTTTTGCTGACAGAAGTGTCATATGTTGTCTTACACTGGATTTCATGGAACCTTGTCAAATTATTTTTGCTGCATGCTGTAGGAGCGGATCCTGCTTTCTGGGAGCATTGAATATTGATACAGTTTGTTTACTGTTTTTAAGTAGATGCATCCTACTAACAACAGTGTCATTTCGTACTTCCACTGACCATTAAATTCACGTTTGATTTACTCTCTCTTTTACCAGTCTTATACATTTTGGAGCTACACTGTACTTCTTGAAACACCATATTTGGGTTGTGACTCATGATAAATCTGCTCGGGTATGTCTCATCTTCACCCTCTGGAAAAGGCTGTCTTCTCACTCTGGAAGTGGAGATGGCTTTTCTGCATTTCTTCAGGAAGAGATTCATCCCACTACGGGCAACATTAACCCTCTAACGACCTGAGTTTGCCATGTAAAAAGTGAAGCATATTTATTTTAAAACAGCTTGCAATGCAGAATAGAGGTAATACAAAATGAAGTCCTAAAATTTGGATTTATCAGTAGTTCAGAGGAGCCTTTCTCTCCGTGCTGTTTCCTATGATCCTCTGCTGTCATCCGCTGTCAGTCCTACCGGGCTGGGTCTGAGGTGGGACGCAGTGAAAGATGCCTGCTCTACTTGGTGCTGTCAGTGAAATGTTTTTGTGCAAATTGATGTCTTTGATTATTTCCAGCACTGACAGTTTGCTTTATTTGATTTAAATAGGAAATGGGGTTAGGAGAAAGGTAAAGGAGCAGTTGTACATTAAACTGGCACCTTGTGGATTTGGGCTTAGTTGCAGTGAGTTACCAAGAGCTCATGTTAGAAAAGGGTTGTGTTTAAATTAAGTTTTTCTCGTGTTTGGATCACAGTGATAGTTTTCCCTCTTGTGTTCTTCACTGTAGATGAGAAAAAGCAAACATAGCATCCAGGATAACAGCATGTTTCAACACTGTCAGTTCAATGCTGTGAATTCTTGCCTGGGAGGATGCTGTTCTGAAGTTTTAGCGGGTGGATAATTATGTATCACCTTCAAAAGTCCTGAGGTTTTTAGCTTCTCGAAGAACTAATCCAGCAAGACTTCATTTAACAGTGCTAATAATTTCCCCTATCTGTCTGGCAGGGGGTTGTTTGTTTTAACGTGAGCTCATCAGTAATCTTAAAGGAGATGGAATGCTGCAACCTTTTATCCCTTTTATTCCAAAGCCAACTATATTTATGTGTTTTTAAGGTGGAGAGTATGCATCAGAATTATGACACCGTATAAACAGCAAACACTTCTCAGATGGCAAGTGAAAATTATTTTAGTTTATATTCTGCAACATGCAGTGTCTTAATGATTTGAGGCATCTTATTTTTACGGGACAGATTTCAGATATAGGTGACTGAAGTATGATGGCAAGTTCTGTCACTGTCCAAACAAAATCTTGGTTTAAAAGATACATATCTCGCTTTATGATTACTCCCCAATTTTAAATGTTACTCCATTTATGTAGGTTACTATACATAATTTGTGTATTAGTAATTCTCTTGAATAGAGCAATGAAGCCAAGAAACAGGGAAGACTGAAAGCAAGATTGTACACTTGCCCTGTCAGAATGTAAGAAAATCACCAATGTAGAAGAATTAGGTACTCCAAGAAATCCCAAGTTTTGTTTGTTCTCTTTCCCTGGGTTTTCTGTGCCTTCTCTTATGAATATTTTCCTTAATGGGGCATGACCTATCCTTTCTCAGGTGCCTTGGTGTTGCTTGTGGGACTCCGTAGACCAGGCTTTTGATAAGAATTAAACTACAACTTTATGGTGTTATCTCTGTGAGAATTTGTAGCAGTCAGGTACTTCGGTTGTCTCAGTGATTTTTCTTTGCACTAGTTGTTAGGCTGGGTTCTTCCTGTGCTGCTACACACTGCAAAAATCTTAAAAACTGCTTTTATCTTTGCCCAGGGTTTGATTCAATGATGACCCTATTGATTTTGTTTGCTTTTGTTGTGGGGTGGTTTTTTTCCTGAGGAATGGCAAATGGGCAACTTGTCACCTGTCTCTTTTGATGAGCAATGTGTTCTTTTTTGATCTTTGCTCTTTATCCAACATGTATTGTTCTAACTCCAGGTTTTATAATTGCAAATTATAATAATTTTCGAGGTCATTGGGACAAGTCTTTCTCCACATCAAGGGGGAGAGTTTTGACTAGCAGTGAGGGAATCATCTAGGGGAGGGATAGTAACTCCTCACCAGGTGGGATGTGAATCTGCTGTTGGAAACCAAGCACTGCTCGCATGTAGTGAGCGTGTCAAGTGAGTGTGTTAACGGGTTTGCTCTTTGCCAGGCATGTGATATGAATACCAAGAACAGAATAATTCGGATATTTTCCTCTTCTGATAGATTAAACAGTACACTGTGTTCAACCAGTCTACACAGAGTCCTTGAATATTTGATGCCAACACCTGTTAAATTCCTCTAGAAAGTGTTTTAGGTGTTGTAGGGAGGAAAATTGTATGTCCTTGTTTATGTACCCAGAAAGAAGCTTGGTGCTAAAGACAAACGTTGATCAAAATAATCAGTAAAAAAACTACTTGGAGGCAGGGGTAGGAAATCTTCCCTTGATTTTTTTCTGCTGTTGCAATTGCTGTGTCATTCCCCTCAGCAAGCAATGTTAAACAAGATTAAATATGGCTAGAGAAAAACATATCTGCATTTATCTCATCAGTGTACATTGATGTAAATTCATATTTCTGAGTAGGCCCCGGGATGATTTTTTTGCTACAATCTAAATGTTATCTTGAAATAAAAATTTTCCCGTTTTGCTTTTAATTTTTTTCTAAACTGACTCTCATTTCTGGACTGTGGCAGTAACCCACTGGAAACATAAAGCTCTCTATGGTAAAACAGATGTAAATCTTGGTCAAAAATACAGTGTGACTTTCTATGGTAGCCAAAGTAAAATGGCATCTCTGTCAGCTCAAATCAGTCTGTAGCTGAATTTAAAAGCTTCCTCTGCCCTGTGTTTTGATGACTCATATGCCATCTTCATGTTCACTGCAGAATTCCTTGAGGGCTCTTAAGGTTTGGGCATGCTTAGAATAAACTGCTGAGTACCAAAGAGGTAGCCTGCTCAAGGTTTGTCACAAAAACCCCTTCTTCTCCTGGAGCCCTGCAAAGACCCACACAATTCCTCTATGACCCATACAGTTTAGTGAAGAATTGTGCTATTATCCTCTGAGAACCCTTGAACTCAATTGGGAGTTGAGCATCACAAGAACTCTTCATGTCCTTGGTGGTGCAGTACCTTTTGTGTACTAGACGTCCTGAGGTCAGGTTGGTTCAAAGTAAAGGTTTAGGATTAAAAATACATTTATTTGATTCACTACAGGAAAAGTTTGTTTTCAAAGTTGTAAAAAGATGACACATCAAGATGTATTTTTAGAGTTATGCTTAGTTGGGTTTTCTCTTTGGTGTATGTTTGGGTTTTTCAGTCCTGAGATCCTTTCTTACCTGCTTCATCATGTTAAATAGCTTGTGATAATGGCTGATGAGCCCCACAGCTGGCTGACACATCCCAAAGAGTCACTAAAGCTATGTCTTCCTTCTGTATCCTTTCAGGTAATGTGTGCTGAAGGCAGTTTTGCTGGAGCTGGTTAGAACAGCTGCTCTGAGTTATTTTCCTCTCCCTGCCTAAAACATGAGGAGTGTCCTGACTTTTCCAGCCTCATTTCTTTCACTAGACACTGGCCTGTTATCTTGTGGGAGATGAAGCAATTTTTCTGTGTCCTTAGACTCCTGATTAAAGTTTCTGTTGCGTATCTCGCCTCCCACATGTCCCATTGTGGCCCTCAGATGCTTACAAGGCACATTGTGCATTTAATGTTGTCATCGCCTATTATATTTTAATGGTATGGAATGAAAAACAATATAGTAGAGGTAGGGAAACATTATGTATTTAATCTAAGCTGAATATATGAAATTCAGTTTACTATGCCTATAGCTTTTTTTTTTTATCATATAAAACCAAATGTGTTGCTGTAGAGCTGCATTTGAGTCTGAGCATTGAGTAATTTCATCTTCCTGTCACGTGCAGTGTTAGTTTTGAAAAGAGGAAGAAGATACTCTAAGATACTCTTAAGAGTAGTTTAAAAAATTGATAGTGTGAAAGAAGTGTGGAACTCTCAGGCAATTTTTATTTAATGAGTTGTACAAATGTGTTTTCAGTTGGGCAGTATATTTAATTGAGGTACAAGATAAAGTTTGTACTTGTTTGGAAGTATGTCACATCATACTGAATTTGTTGTAGCACTGGTCATGTGTAGCTATGTGTGGACATTAGATTTCTGATTAAAACCTTTTTAAGCTTCCAGTGAAGCTGGAAGTAAAGCATGGAAACCTTATGTTTCGAGTGTTATCTCTGTTATGCTGCATTGGAATTACAGTGCAGTTTTATATGATCCTTCATTCTGTCGTTATCTACTGGGTAAAACCTCATGGTTTCCACTAGTTCTTAAAAGCAAACAAACAGAACTCCCTAAAACTAACCACAGAGAAACCAACTTGCCATTCCTCTCGAGCTCTATAGTCTGGTCCGTAATAACTGCACTACTTCTTTTATTTAATCTTTTTCATTGTTCTGGTCAGTTATTTACTCTGTTTTCTATGGACTCAAGATCTATGCAAATGTTCTGTGTATACCTCCTTACTTGGCTGAAAATATCTAATAGGTTTCAAACTAAGTTTTACATTTATAGCCTTTTTTTGTGGAGATACTGGCTGTAGGGAGTGCTTATTGGTCTAATACTCAGCAAGTATCAGATGCTGGAGATGTCACGTCTTCAGTTCTGGGCTTTTCATAGCCCTTGAGGTTTTGGGGTTTCATCAGTACAGCCTTTTGGAGGAGAGATTGTTACTTGGGCTCTGTTGACAAAATGCAGATCTGGGTTTAGTTTGATGAATTGTTCAAATTCATTAGCTTGCAAAATGGCAAAGCCACTTGCCACGTCCCCTTGCCTCAGTCACCTCTCCTGGAAATTGTGAAGTACCCTCTGAGATAAGCTGCTGCTTAAAGTGAGGACCAGGAAGCTAAAAAGTCTCTCTAATCACTTCAGTGTCTTCTCTCTCAAATTTGCTTTTTCCTACAGGTATTGAAGTTTTCCCTTAAAATAACTTGAGAATCAATTCATATGAAAGTTGCATGCAAGAAATCTTGTATGCATAGGACAGTTCCCTTATAACCATGTCTGATTTCTCTACTGCTGCAGAGTTCAACTTTCAACCTGTGTTTTGCTGAGTGGAGAAGCCACTTGAAGGTACGTGGTGATCACGTGCAGAGTGTGGCTGGCAGAAAGCTAACCTGGTAAATGCTTTGTGGCCAGGGCAGCCTGCAGCTTTAGTGCAAGCTGAAAAACCTGCCTGCAAAGCCAGGACAAAGCTGGTGACTTGAACAAGCCACCTACACTGAGCTGAGGTACTAGTATGTGCAACATCTTTTGTGGACTGTACACTGAGACATGGGACAGCATTCAGGACAAGGTACAATAAATCTGAGCCGTAAGTTTCAGCCTGAAAAAAAAATTAAAAAAGAACCCAACCCAAATCTGGAGCTTTCTTTTCTTTTGTATCATCTTTAATTTCTGTTTCTTCGTGTACCTCTCTCTGCTCTTGGAGCCTTTGATCAGTACTGAGTTCACGTTATTGATAGTCTAGTTCATCTCACGTCCTGAGATCTCACCAGAACAACACAGGTGTTTTCTGTTACTGAATGCAGCTGGAGAGAAGGAACTTTAGGGACAATACATGGAAGTTGTAGTTTTGCCTCCTGAAACCAGGTTAGGGCAGTACTCCAAGAAGGAACAACAGTTCAAAACCATTTCTTCCTTAATTCCCTCTTCCTGTGGTACATGCAAACTTCACTGTGCAAAAAGAGAAAGCAACAACCTGGCAAGCTGTTATGTTATCCTAGCATGAATTTTCAGGCAATGCAAAGGAGGCTTTTGTATTTGGTCTGCTGACACTTTTACTTAAAGGTCTTAAGAGCCCTTACTGGTAGCAGGACTCTTCTTGTGACTGGCTAATCTGGAGGCTGCTGATGCAGTTTTTGTCCATTTTTGGCAAGGTTATAAACTGGACATTTGTCTTAACTGGAAGCAACTTTCTCAAAACCTCACAACCAATGTATGAGGGATTTGGGAACAGATACAGGTTTCTAAGCCCAATGTAGCATCATGCTTTTGTTGATGCCTTGTGCCTTGATGAGAGAGGGAGAAGTTTTGAAGTATCTCCCCTAGAAAAACTGGTGTTATCCAGCTAATGTTGTTTTAAGACAGCCTGTTTTCAGCTGCCTGCCTGTGTTCTCCACCAGATGAACCCTTCTGTAGTGTCCATCAGGATAGTGTGGTGTCTGCAGCTCGGCCCTGTCGGCTGTTGATTTGGCATTGGTCACTGGAGCTTGGTTTGGCTGTGAATGGGTAGGTGGGGGGCTGGAGGCAGCTTGTGGAGAGTCGACAGGCACAGTAAATCCTACTGGGGAAGATGGCAAAGACACCTGGAGCGTGATCAAGCCTCAGCTGCCTGTTTGCTTGGCTGATGAGTTGGGTTCACAAGACTCTTTATGAGGGCTTATTGCCTGAGCTGAATCCTCAGCCTTTGATTCAACATAGCTTTTTCTTGATTTGCTAGAAGGATAAAAGACTGATATATGGGCTTTTATTGGCCAAAAAATTACAGTTTATCTGATTCAATACCTGAGTTATCTCTTCGGCTGAGGCAAAAAACGCAGTTGCCTAAGGCAACCAATATGTTCAGTGTGATTGCAGGTTGTGATTGGTAAACCTCTGTGGGCCTGACTGATATGACACAAAAAAAGATGATGTTGCCTTTTTTCAGTGCAGTGCTGGTTGCAAATACATATTAATTTTGCTGATTTTATCCTTCTTTACCAATGTTTGTTAAGAACATCTGTCATCTCCTAATAGATGAGATACTGGCTGGGAGCCAGCTTTTCCTTTTTTAAAAATAGTGGTAATATTGGTTTCTACTGCATGAGAATCTGTCCCCAGTATGCAGATAGAGCTGGATGATGAAAAAATTTACTGTAATCCTTTCTTCCCTTGGCTTACCCCTGAGGTGAAGAGGGTGAGGAGGGTAAGAAGAAGCACTGTATAAAACCAACTGTGTGTCATTCCAGGGGTGCGGAGTACGAACTCCCTTTTTGGAGAGGTGGGGGAAACAGTTAACTCAGTTGACATCTTGGGGATGTGGAACTGTAGCCAGGAAAAGCACTTGCTTTTCCAGGCTTACTCTAAGCTGGTCTTTCAGTTTCTTGCAAAAATAAGTCCAGTTGGGCACTGAGGATTCTTGGGAGGGCAGTTGTTGATTCTGTCAGTCCTTTGCCTAGGGTGATCTTTTTTGAGGTGATGAACTGTCTCCATAAAATGGGATTGTTTGAACCTGCTGTTTATGTTTAATGTTGTACTTGTAATTATTTTTACAGTTGGGAGAAAGGAAACTTGTAATTGGCTAAGTAACTGTATATGAAGGAACAAAAATTATTTTTCTTGGTTACTTTTAGGAAAAGTGCTTTGAATGTAGGCCTAAGTATCCCATGTATCTTTGCTGCTTTTGAGACTGATGAAGATTTAACCCACAGTCCTCAGCAGTTTCAGCTGCAAAAGCATCCTTTAATGCTGAGTTGTGGAACTGGTTTTCCTGGTCTTGAAAGTAGCAAACCCTGTATTTGATATTTGGGAAACTGCTACTGAATGAGTATCAGCACCCTGTCACTGGCTGAGAAATGTCATTGCTCAGCCTGGGGACACCATCTTATGACACCAGAGGGTGTGGGTGCCTAAGGCACTGGGAAGCAAACCCTCAGTTTTGCCCTCTAGCTCTTCTCCCAACTTGACTTCACCAACAAACCCACTGGGAGTAGGAGCAGCCAGTGGTCATCTAGCTCAGAAGATGTATCTATATAGAAGAATGTATTTGCTAAACTGCCTGTCTGGAGGACTTAGCACAGGTGAAAGAAACTCCATGGACTATAAAGCAGCCTTGCTAGCTTTGTACGAAGTCAGAAGGGAGGAGAGGTGGGGTGGTTGGGTTTAGAATAAAGGCATACTTTTCTGTCTCCTGACCTGGGCTGTGTAACCTTTGTGTAGGTGAACAAGTCTGTTTCTTAGTTTGAAAAAAAATGTTTTTTTCACAGTCCTGTCTCATCCAAGAGATATGAAGAAAGGAATTACATTCTGATTAATGATACGTAATTGAAAAGTAACAGACACACCTGTTGTCAAATACAAAATTCAGATTTAGAGATGTACTTCTAAATCAAAAACTGTGATTAAACACTTGAAGAACTATACTTACTAATTGCTGGGGTGCTGATAGATGGCTGCAGTCTACAGAACTTACTGTTCACTTCTAGACAACTGTTGAACATGCAGGGGAAAAAAAAAATCTAACTTTCTCTCCTTACACTTAATGTAATATCAGATCCATTCATCTGTCACTTTTCTCTCCCCAAACTAGCATTCCTCATGCTATTTGTCCTCCTTACTGTGCAAGGATTATGTCAGAAAGCTAGATTTAGAGGGTGATTTTACCACAGCAAAATGGGTTTGCATATGCTGTGCTGCATTTTATCTTACTGGGAAGATTTTGTTACAGTGCACATTACCAAGCACTACCCTGCTTCCCAGTGGAAATCCCTGTAGATGTGTGTCATCAGTAAAGCTCATCTGAGGTGCAGACACAAAGCTGATGGGGGACTGACCCCAGGCTGCAACATGAGCTCCTACAGGAGCCTCACACAGTCACAAATAGTCTTGGAGTTGTCTGTGCATGCCAGCTGTGTCCTCTGGTGCTCGCCACCTTCTCTCAGCAGCGAATATAAACAAAGCTGCACAAAGCTGATTTTATATGTGAGAGGTAGTTGAAATATATTCTGAAATCAGGAATAAATTGGCATATTCTAATAAGCAGCAGTTCTGCCTGTGGCAGTGCATCCCTCACTCATCAAAGCACCAGGAATATATTATAGACAATAGACCTGCATTGCTGGGAGGTAGATACAAATAAGCCACAATAGAAGGGAAACATTTAACTTCTGTTTTTGTTTACATAGTATTCTATGCATCTGCTCATTTACAGAATTGCCCATGCTAGTTTATGGATTTTTTTTTTAATTTTTATTTAGCTTCCAAAGGTTTGGAAACGTCATTATTATTCTAATCTGCCAAAGCTGGAAAGAAAACCTGTTTTGTTCCATTAGGCTGTTCTAGGCTTCTGTGCAGTTTTTGACTTGCTTTTAAAGATACAAAAAGCCATGGGTATCAGACTGCCTGAAAGGTGAGGAGTAAGTACAAGATAGAGGTGTCTCAAGCTCTGCTCATATCTCTGAGCTGTTGCTTGTTTCCATTAACTTCTGACTGAAGTGATAGTGCTTAAAAGCATGCCCACCTCTTTACTTGACAAGATGGATAGACTCTTACATATTGACAAAAATAGTTCTTTCTCTGATTAAACAGGCATTATCAAATATATTGAAAGCAAACGTGATCTCCTTTTTTTTGAAAGAGCAATTCTTTAGGTAGATAAGCTTAGTAGAGTTGCAATGTTTTTTGGAGACCCAATATAGATGGGGTTGAGGAGTGTTCACCTCGTGGCATGCATCTAAATGATATGAAAAACAGCTCCACAAACTGATTGTTAATTTGAGTGTATTATCCATTGAGTCTTATAAATGCTTACAGAGTGGTGGTGATGCAGGGAATATTCTTAAAGCAAACAAGCTGAGTGTGATCCCCTTGTCTCACTGCTTTCTTGGGCTGTTAATGAAGTGATGCTGCCTTTGTTACAGAAGATAACCCTCTTAGTGTTTTGGAGACACTTCGTAAAGGACAAAGCCTGAGATGATTTAAACAGTTTGGGGAGTATTGTTCCCATGTCCAAACAATGGATTTCTTTGTTAATATGTAGTAAAAATGATCTGTCTTGCCTTAATCAAGAAAATTTTGAAAGTCTGTGTACTATTGAGAACTAACTATAACAGTGTTTTTGTTAAACTTTTTTATTGTGATATTTAAAGCCCAGTTGAAGGCCACTGTGGAGTCATAGGCAGATAAAGATGCTGGAAGCACAGAAGTCTAATGGGTAAGATTATCATTGCAGCACTCTTTGCACTAATTATTGAGGCTATTCAAAATGTAATTGGACACAAAGTTTCATCTCTAGAGAAAAATCTACTAAATATTTGGGTCATGTCAAAATATACTATATCCTAAGAGAATATTAGTTGGTATACTTCATAGCACATTGTCCTGTTAGCTGATTAAGGAAATGGCAAAAAAAAAAAGAAGGTATACAGTGATGCCAAGCACCAACTAGAAAATCAGAGGAGTAGAAGTGAGAAAACCCACAGGCTGAGACAAAGGCAGTTTAACAAGGAGAGCAAAAGCTGCGCATGCAGGCAAAGCAAAACGCAGAATTAAAGGACTGCTTGCCATGCGCAGGCAGGTGCTCGGCCATCTCCGGGAGAGCAGGGCCCCATCACATGTAATGGTTACTGAGGGAGACAAGTGAAACCACTTCGGACATCCCCACCTTCTTTCCCTCAATTTTTATAGTGAGCATGATGTCATAAGGTCTGGAGCATCCCTTTGGCCAGTTTGGGTCACCTGTCCCAGTTGTGTCTCCTCCCAGCCACCCCCAGTCTCTTCCCCAGCATGGCAGTACAAAAAGCAGAAAAGGCCTTGGCACCATGTAAACACCTCTCAGCAATAACAAAAAAAAAAATCTCTATTACCATCTCTCTATTTAGCACAAATCCAAAACATAGCCCCATACTAGAGGCTATGTGAAGAAAATTCTCTCTTCCCCCCCTCAAAACCATCATAATTAGGCATTTAGATTTTTTTTCTTTTTTTTTTCTTTTTTTTTTCTTTTGCTTTTCTTGTAGTTGTTTGTGCTGGTTGGCAGGAGATAAATCGGGGTGGAGGAAGTACTGTTGTCATAGAGGTAAGAAAACAGTGCAGTAAAGTTTTTGTATGCATATATAAATGGGAAAGATGGGATACTTATTCTGTAATCCTCTGGCCTCCCACTGATGTCTTTATGGCAGAAATTAATTTTATAGTCAATGGCTAGCTATGGTCTAAAAAGTACAGTAAATCCAGAAGACTGGGCAAAGTTTCATGCATGTGGAAGTAAGAGGATTAAGCAATTTTAGTAATATTTTTTTGCTGTAATTGAAAAAAGCATGCCTTCTTTAGCAGAAATACTGCTTGCGAAACAAAACAAAAGACATGCAATTTTCCTTCAGCATCCAACCTCCTGGAAAAGCCTCTTTTTTTCATAAAGGGAAAAGAAGCATCAGCCAGAATAACTTTCACAAGAAGGGAAGGAATCACAAGTGGAGAGACATATTTATCTAAGCTCAAGTGATAAAATGTGATTAACTGAGATTGGAGCAACCATTGAGGTTGGAGCAGCCACCTCGTACACTAGAAGGCCATCAAGCAGGAAGTGGACCATTCTTTTGGCATTTACTTGGAGGTGTCTGGTCCCAGTACTACAGCAATAGAGTAACATTCCTGTAAAAAATGTTCAGTAAAATATGCAAATAGATCTGCTTGCTGCCTGCTGTCTACTCCAAAATGCTACCTTGAAGTTCTGACACATCAGGGACAGTACAGCTGTGCTAAGGCTGTTCTGAAGATGCTTCAGGAAACGATTTTTGGTTTGTTCCAGTTTATGAATGGAAGCAGATTATAAGGACTATGGGCTGTCAGATTGGCAGGTTGGAAGGCTGGCATCTTTCTTTCGTGTTGGCATCACCATCCCCCAGTGGGTAGGGGAGCAGAAAGATAGTTGCTGCCATTGTCTGCTGCAGGCTGGTTTCTCCGCAGACCTAAATGGGCAACTTGCTCACCCCTGAGTGTGTAATGCTGCTCTGAAGTCAGTGTGCCTTCACTCAGGTACCCTTCTTTCCCTTGCTTGACCCTGTGAGGCCACACAGTTTTTAATTTACATGTTAAAGGAGAGAGGTGTGTATCAGCGGGTAGTGTGGCAGGAGACACCTTTGCCTCTGCTGCAAGTGCTCTCCGTTCTGTGGAAGAAACTATTTCTTCTGTTACAAAGTGCATTACTCCAAATCATTTCTTTGTAAGACTGAATTTTGTGCTTACTGATATAGTCAATATTTCAGAGGAATTTGAATTTTTTTGCTTGCTTTTTAATTTTTTTCCTTTCTCTTCCCACTAGGGGAAGGCTTCTCTGTGCTACAGATTTCTTTTCTAATTGATTCTGTATTCTGTGGGGCATTTTATTTCAACACTCTGAGATTGTACTTCTTAATCTTTGCATAGTAAATAAAATGTCCTAATCAAATAAGTTTATCCCTGTTTAAAATATACTTGTAGGAGATATATATAAATATATATGTGTGTGTGTGCGTGTCTCCAAAGCATAAAGGAAGTATGGTGATTGAACTGGTTCAGGAAACACTCACTTTGTACAGTAGGTGGTGTGATCATATTTAGTGACTATTTGAGTCTGTGGAGTAAAGAATCTCCTTTTTCTCAATTGAAGAATTACCCCTACCCATGAAACATGCACTCTGATGAGAAAAGGTGGGTATTCTGAGCTGGTTGATAGGTAAAGGGAAAGAAAATTATATTGATGTCTGTTAAAAGCAAGAAATCCAGTGTAAAGATGGAAGGGTCCAGATGTTTCATTAGCTATTTTAAAAATATTTTTGTGTGTGTCTGTGTATCTTTTTGTATAAGATAAAATACAACTTATTGACTGTACATACATGCAGTATTATATATACACTATTTTTTATTAAGCTGTTGTTTCTCATGCTTAAAATATTTTCTTTATTTTTGTTCTCTTATTTTGTAGGTGCTTCCAAGGGTTTTTTGCTCTATATGTAAAAGCTATTTGATGTTATTCTACTGTATTGTGCAATGCATTAAGGAATTTGAAGGCAAGACATAACATATATTAAGCTGCTGTATTTATTGCCTTATATTAGGAGACAATCTTGTAGAAGTGGAGGATAATCTTGAGAATCAGTTATGTGTATGTAAGTCTGCTATGAAGGTTCTGTTTATTGCTGGTTATAAAACTAGATGACTGGGAGTTTTTATTTTTCTTTCTTTTAGTGCCAGTATCTTTGGTCAGTGCTGACTGAGAGTAGGAAGTACTTCCTTCAGCTTCCTATTGGGGAGGGTGATGCAGGACTACAGAGTTCCTAGCAATGAGAAAAGAGAAGCAAGTCTTTTGGTGGTGAACCAGCTAGAAAGAACCAGCTAGAAAGAACCAGGTAGAAAAGGTTGAAGAACTGGGTCAGAAAGCTTGATACCATCCTGAGGATTGGGGGAAGGGATGTAGCCTCACTATGGCATATCCCTTTAACCAAGGGGCCTGGCAGGAGGAACCTGAGACAGAGTAAGTTTAGAGTAAAAAAAAAAAAAAGGAAAAAACAAAAAAATACTTCAGATAACATTGCAGTTGTATTTAGTGGTGAGGAGAGCTTAGAAGGAATGTGCTTGAATTCTGAAGAACTTGCTAGGGGACTGAAGACTGTGATATGAGGCGAGGTTAGGCTTTATCAGGTTTGACTTGGAGAATCCTTTAGGCTGCACTGCTAGTTCTGTGGGTACCTTAGTGCTGCATGTTCCTGAAGAGGAACTTGAGCACAGCACTGGGAGCATGTTCATACTGAGCTGAGCAGCAGCCAGGAAAACACCTGCCAGTGCTGACTTGGCAGCAACCAGGGCTCAGAGATGTCCAGGATCAAAAGGTCATTCAAGCATCCCTTCCAGTGTCTTTGTGATCCAAAAGGGTGGTGCTCAGACAGGAATGGCTCTCACCCTGCTATTGCCACAACACTGCAATCCTGATGCTGTGCTTCTTTTCTCAACACAGAGTTGGGATTTGCCAAATGACCATCATTTGCCAAAATGACCTAAGTTCGCAGCACTCATCGTTACCAACATCCCAGTTAGTTCAAAAACTATGTGGGCTTTTCTGCAAAACACTCTTTGGTATTATCAAATTTTCTTGTTGCAGAAGAGTGGTTAACTTCATTTTTCCTTGAGTGCATAAGAAGTCTTTCAATGAATAATGTAATGGCCTTGAAGGTTTGGAGAAAGGTCTTTTGAAAATGAATTATTTTTAATTATGGTGTTCATGGTGCAAAACAGCAGCTATCTGTACTCATCTTTTATGGCAGAATTATATTTCAGGTGCATCATATAGTGAAATAAGAGGGGTTTGTTTTCCTTTTTAAGACAAAGGGTGTAAGGAAAATAATAATTTCTTTTTGTTTCTCTGAGGTTCCTGAGAAATTGTCAAGTAGAAAGGCGTAACCATCTGACAGTGTCCAGCACTGGAGACGTTACAGGACTGTGTGGGAATTCCTGAGCCTGCAGGCTGGGATAAACTGCCCTTCATTGTAGGTCCTGTTCTGGCTGCCAGAACAACATTCGTACTAGGAAATACTGCTGAAGCAATTGTTGGCTTCAGTGTTTGTCATGCTTTTATGGGTGTTTTTCTAGTGTGTGCCCAGCACAACTGTGGCCTGTGCAATCTGGCAGTTTTTCAGATGGTACCCAGGAGCAGCCTGGGCAGTGTTGGGCAGTTTGGATGCAGACACTCAGTTCTGGGAGAGGATGAAGAGAGTAGCCCATGCCCTTGGCTCCTGGGCTGGATAAGGGCCAGTTGTATGTAGTAATACAGAAGTAGCCAGGGGCGGGCTTGCACAGTGGAGCAGGTTGCAGAGTTTGCTCCTGCCTGTCTGAGGCAGCCATGGTGCTTTCCCTTCAGCAGGCTCAAGGTCTCCAGCCTTCTGCTGGCCTGACAACTTGTGAAACCATCAGGAGATGGATCTGAAAAAAATGAATTATATTTGGGGGGAGAAGGGGTGGTATTTGTCTGGTGGGTGAAAGTACAAAAAGTGAAGGTAATGGGCCTGATGCAGGGAGAAGGGGAAAACCCTAAGGCAGAGGATGGGACCAAATGTACCAACAAGCTGCCCATTGAGTTGTTTTCAGCATCTATAGATGGAGAGGGAGCTTTAGTCTACCTTTCAGCCTATAGTTAGGGGAAGTTTGCATTTTCAGCAGGCTGTTCTGTCAGAGGCCTATACAGATTTTTATGCTTTAAAGTCCAGGTTTAACTTTTAAATTTTTTTTTAATATGCTGTCCCTAAAGGAGGGGCTGAAGGCTGCGCTCAGACTTGCCAAGCAGGAGACTTTTGGTCATAATCCCACATTCTGCCGCAGCCTCAGTCTGGGTTTAGAAGTTTTTTTTAGTCAGGAGACAGGCATTTTCTCAGATGGGTTAGAAGGATTTTTTTTCCTGCTACCTTGAAAACGGATTTCTTGTGTGCTGCCTTTACTGCCCCATCCCAGCTAGATGAACTCGGGTCTCCTTGGGACACTTTATGAATGTGGGACAGCCTGGTCACTACTTTGAAGATCATGCACCAGCTCCGTGGCTTTTCCCAGTCTAACACCCATGACTTAGAGCTGCTGGAGGTTCTTGTCCTTGATAAATGATTTGCAAATTCTTTGCTGCCACTTGTTGATCATGAGAGCAGATTATTGATTATTTCTCTACTGGCAGTGTTGGCCTTTCAATAACAGCTATCCAGCTTTTTGTGCCTTTCTAAATATCCTGTGCTCAATGACTCCAAAGGTATGTATCTGGGTAGTGTGCAAATGTCTAAATATAGCAATAATAATCTCTAGCTTTCTTCTTTTCAGTCACCAGAAGAAATTGCTGGATACATTTCTTGGTGTATAGAATATGGACTGAGATAAGTCTGTGTTGACGTCTGTTTCAGTATATATTTCTGACATCTCCTTGGTACTTTCAGAAGAGAAGAAATTGTTTTTATGAAAAAGTGTCTGAACTAGTCTTTGGTCCCTGGTTGTGGGTTGGGCTTTTTCCCTGGTATGCTAGAGAATACACAGTTCTCAGCCCCTTTCTGAGCTGCCAACTTTCTGTTCCACTGAAGTTACTTCTGGCTCCAGTCCCAGTATTTGTGGGGAACAATAGATCCTATTTTAGCCTATACAGATTTAATTGCTGTGAATGAGATTGGCAATTATCTCCTTTTGTGCCTAAAAATCCCACCAGCTGTTTTAGATGCATTTAAATAGTTACTCCACGTTAAACTCACATATTGCATCAGGAGCTATAATGCCAATATGTCCTTGGCCTTTATTTTAAAAATAATTTTTGCTGCATTTATTTCTGTTTCTTCTGCTTCCCTTTAAACTCTGATTCTCTGTGCTGGGTGGTATTATTAGTCATACCAAAGGACTAATAGATCAAAGATGCGTTTTGAGGAAAATGCATTTCAAATAGCAAAAAAACATATTGAAAGATAATTTGATGGGCTTTTTTGTTGTTGGTTTGTGGTTTTTTTAATTGTATGTTTGTTTTGCTCCCTCCACCCTCATTAGCTCAGGCATGTAAGTGGGAATCATCTGACCACATGCTGACAACCTGCTGTGTCAGTGTCTAGGCTCAGCTTTATCACCCACGAAGAGGAAGGCACGTTTCATGCTATGTAAACAACTAAAATAGGTCAGATGAATCATGCCCCCAGATGTCTTCTTTCTCTTTGAGCTAATCACCCAGACTTTAAAAGCAGACTTAGCTGTCTGCACCTGTCTGGAGACATCTGACTAGATCTCACCTCTGGGGACCATACTTGTAGCAGCAGTCACATGTGTGTGACTAGACACATGTAGACACATAAGAAGATTAAAAGTACTTGGCTTCTTGATGTAGAGCTACCGCCAGTGCCAAGGTGAAGGTGCCCTGGGACCATCTTCCTGAAACCAAAGACAAACCTGAGTGGATTTTCCCAAAAAAGAGACGTGTCAGTATTTGGTATTCACAGTCACATACTGCTAAACTGGAGTGCACTATCTCTTTCTCATTACTAGCTTCCTAGACTCCTAAGATACAACTTCATAGCTTTCTTTTTCAGAAATGTTAGACAAGACTTCTCCTCCCTATCATCTGCTATTTCTACCTCCATATTATCTCTTCAGTCTTTTTGTGGAAATATATTGATTTGGATTTAAAAAAAAAAATCATTTCATTGCACAGGTGGCCCTGTGGGGTAGCACACTGGCATATGAAGGTGGAGGTTGCTTGTATTGGGAAAGCCAGGAGAGGGGATACTTTACCTGAGTATTTGCCTCTCTTCCTAATTTTACGGATTGTTCAGCTGCTGAATTCTGTGGGGTTTTCTTTTCAGTCTGAATACATTGTTTAATGTTTATTTAGAATCTTGTCAAGGGGTTTATAAATTCAAATTTCCAGTTTCACTCTTTGCCTTCGTGCATTTGTGCAACTTGTAATTTCTGAAAGCGAGTTGTTCCTTGGTGTAGCAGGATGCAGGGACATTCTGATACTTTATTATTTCCTGATACATATTTTTGCAGATCTTGACAGAATTTTAATTTCCCAGTGGCCTGGGAGGCATGGAGACCTAGCATGAAATTTACAGTAGTCAACTGGTTCTGGTGTTGACTTTGTTCTTGTTGAGACCTCTCTGGCATTGTGTGTGCCTTTGGTCACACCGTGCAGGATCTACCCCATCAGGGCTGCTTAAGTTTGTGCCAAGCTATGCCATCTCCTCTGGGCCTCTTTGGGCACAAGTGATTCTCCTTAGTTATAGTGCTTTCTTAAATATTCAGTGTTGGCCCTACTTACTGTATTTGGGCTAAATATTTGCCAGTCTGTAGGCTTTCCAGTGAGCCTGTTGCATGTACAAGTGAAAACTTGGATTGAGGTTTTTTAGATGCTTGTGCTATTGACTTTGGAAGGAGTAAGATTCATGGTGGAGGCAGATGCACAGCACGAGAAGAGGAAATGGTAGTGCTGGAGAAGCGTGACCCTTCAGACTTAACAGGGTGTCAGTGAGCTGCTGCTGCTCAGGGCCAGTTCCTGCACACACATCAGGTAAGACAGGTCTCTTGCTTTGTGCTTTGCTCCTCTGCATTCCCATATGGACAAGGTCCTGGACAACCTGTTCTAGGTGACCCTGCTTGAGCACGGGGTTTGGACCAGGTGACCTCCAAAGAACACTTCCAAGCTCAGCTGTTCTGTGATTCTCTGGTTTTACACCTTCCAAAACTTCTTAACCTTGTTGAGCCTCCTCTGCTCTTGGGTGGGAACACATCTCTTCATCCCACCCCCTGCAAAGACAGCAGGAGCCTGTGGGGACAATTTACCCTGAGGTTGTGGCATACCGTGTTAATAGGTGTTGTGCAGATATGGGAGCTTCAGTACCTTCCCTCTGGATAAAGGTAGCAGGTGGGGCTGGAAAGGACACCCTTGTCTCCAAGCTGTGCACGCACACATGCACACAGCCAGGCACTCTTTTGTTCACTGCTATTTGACTGCTCTTGGGTAGAAATTCTGCATTTGGCTGTCATTCTTCTTTTAGTGGCACTGATTTTACCAGGGTTTCCATGTTGACTTCCACTCTAAACTATCATTGCACTTGAAAATTTTCATCTGGGATGGCTGAATAACTGAGCAAAGATATTAAGCACTATATTAAGACCTATGTTACATGAAAAATAAGTGTTTTCAGTAACATAATATTTAACTGAATTTTGTATAATTTGCGTGAGAAACACCGCAGGTTTTTGTTTAGAGGTGTGCGTGTGTATATGTATGTGTATATAAAATATATGTAAAAATATGGCAAAGTTTTCTTAATCCTGTTTTGCATTAATTACTGTGACTTTTTTATGCTTTAAATTTAGGAAAGCTAATTTTGGAATTGATTGTTAGCCCCAAGAGGAATAAATGAATGATCACTACAAATGTTTTGATGAATCATGGCCTATTGAGATTAAGGGAGCTGCCATTTTTCTGTAATCTTTTTTTTTCAGGCTCAGGGATTGCTGGTATTTCATTGGTTTGCATTTAGCTTCTATTTGAACAGCTTCAAAGCTGAGGTCTAGGAATGCAATTTTAGTAACAGAAGTAAAAGACTAGGTTTTGAGGCACATTTCTGTGGCAAAGAGTCATTGGAGTGTTTTTTGCACATGGCCCTTTCATGCAGATCTGCCAGCTAGTTCTCCCAGAGGAAAAGTGATGGATGTAACACTCCAGCATCAGGGTATAGTTTTTCTTTAATTATTAAAAATTACCAGGATATGAGTGGCTCTGAATTAGTTTCCTACTTGTGGATTTTTGGTAATAAAGCTGTATCTAATGTTTTCTCTCTTTTTATTTTCCTCCTCCATGCCTTGCCTATGTGTGCTTCCATACATATACATTTTCTATAATGCCTTTTAAGAATAAATTAGCAGATTGACTTCTTTCAGGTCGTGGGGGCTTCAAGTACCTGCTGCAGTAGAGGGATATTGTGAATAAGGCATTAGTGTCTATCTGTGGAAATGTGTACCTTCTCTGTCACACTTGCAGAGATTATCTTGGTGCTAATTTCAGTTGACAGCTGTATCAAAGGGATTAGTACTGTCACTGCTCATCTCTTGGGGTTAACTTTCACACATGCTAAATATAAGTGAGAATTTTTTTTTTCTTAAAGCTTGGATCAGTTTTGCATAAGCCATTTATCTTGATTTCTCTTAACCCTGGAGCTGAGACTGCGGTCTATAGCATCGCAGTCTAAAGATGTGGGATTTACTGCATTACTTTAAGCACATAACTTGCTTCACTGTAAGCATAAGGAGAACTTTTATTTGCATATAATTGGCATTTCTGTGAGGAAGAAAGGGTTTATTTTAGATGTGCTTTCAAAAGTAGAACTTTGGAAAGGAAACTGGGGAGGAGGGGGAAATAATCTTTTGTTTTCTTCATGCATCCTTGTCATGTGCAGACACTCATTTAAAAGTCTAGAAGAAAACAAAAATATTTTAATTCAAATTGAGGTTTTGGTTGGGGTTTTGCATAGTAGTAGTTGTTGGTGGTGTGGTAGTAACAGTAGTGTTGAGCTTGTAGACAGATTGAATATTTCTGAGGCCCGGATGCCCCTTGCTGTAGTGATTAGAGGCAGGTTTCTTTTCCCTGCCTTTTCATCATTTTAACTAGGGTGATTTCTGTATTTCTGGCACATAATTCTGTGGGGACAACTGAACCTCATAGGCAACCATTTTATCAGACTGTGTCTCAACTATGGTGTCCTCCTTAAGAGGGATGCTCATGGTCAAGACTGTATTCAGCCTCACAGGCAGAAGGTGGTACAGCTCATGGGAACAAACATGGAAGTGGCTGCTTCTCCTTTGCATTTAGAGGGAAAGGAATGGCAGAACTTCGGTTCCCATCTTGAATGTGAGTTCTAGGATAGATTCAAAGGTGTTTCTCATCTAAAAGTAGCTCATAACCACTATCCAGTGATGTGTTTCTTGGTGCGCAGTCAAAAATCAAGTATCGCTCATCAGTGAACTTTCAGGATCATCCTTACAGGCTATGACAGTGAAATCACATGTGATAAAATGACTGTGAACAAAATTAAAAAGTTACTATCAGGATGTGATTTCTTTAGATTGAACCAGGTGCCTCAATTTCGAGAGTTGTCAGTCCTAATGTGCAAAGTCACAAGGACTATTCACACATGGCTAATGAGACATGATAAAGGATATTCCTGTAGAAATGGTCCATTTCTTTTCACTACTATTTAGGGGTTTTTTTAATGCTTTCTGCTTCAATTTGAAGCTGAAAACTTATCACACCAGCCAAAGCTAGTAAGCATTATCAACAACATAGTAATGTTATAACAACATAATGAGGTAATATAATATTATAACATAATAACATAAGGTAAGCTTTATCAACAACAAAAATCTAGAAAAATCTAATAATTCAAAAAAACTCAATGTTTTTGTGCAAATATACTTGTCTGGAGGCTGTCTTCACCAGATTGAATATGCCCAATTCATATAAGAAGCATAATTTGAAGAACTTTTGAGGCAACTTCTTCCTGAATACCTTGGAAACAAGTTCAGGCCCATTTTCCCCAGATTAGCGGGGTTTGAGAACTTAACTGTTGGAGAGAAGAAGAAAGAGGTCTAAACATGTCAGTGGAAACTGGACTAGAAGGACAATGGTCAACACGAAATTGTTTATTCTCATTGTCTTCTGGATCTCTTGCTTCTATTTCAGCAAGCATTGAACAGCCAGGCAAAGTTACTCTAAATATGGATGGTGCACAGTCTGACCTGGAATTCTCTGCAATTTCACTGTGCTTTGTGGGAAATAAATGGTGGTTCTCTCACAGTGTCAAACTAATCTTTGCTTTTGCAACCTCTTCTTACCCGATTCTGATAGCTAGTACAGAAGAAGTGAGGAAGAAGAATTTGGCAAGTAGTATTGCCAGCTGTGGCTGAGATTGCTCAGCTCTGAAGTGAGATCATGCTTAAACACCTTTATATCCCACTGGTCTGGCTCGGCACCTGCTCAGGGCCCACTGTCCCTTGGTTTTCTTCTGCAATACCTGCATGCTACTTATCAAAAAGGGCTGCTTCTTCCTGTGTAGTGGTCACAGACCTTGCTCATTCCTGCAGTGACCTACAACTATTTTGTTCCCTGTAGTCACTTAGTATTTAATCTTTTCTTGGAAAGGATAGCTGGATGATGTGCTGCACTGTAGCATTTTGGGAAGTCCATACAAATAACTTCAGAGTAGACTTCCCTTCCAAGATCTCATTGACTTCAGTCTAAAGACAAGCTGTTGTTACCAGGTTATGACCATTTGACCACTGAACTTCTGGTAAATTTCCAGCATAAATGGTATTCTACTTTTATACTTTGCCTATTTTCATCCCATATTTAGTCCTTATTAGCTTGATGGGTGTCACAGCTTCTGGCTGGGCCTCAAAGTGAACTTGGCCTAGTATGCCAGTGTAATTGCTGGTAGGAGAAACCTTATTTTCACATGAGATCATTGCAAGATTTTATGGCTGAATATTCACTTCTTCGTGGGTTAATAAAATGAAAGTTTTATTTAGCCCCATGGATTTAGAGAACTGATTCAGGGCTGGCTTCAATTTCTGCCTGCAGTGGACAATACTAGTGAGTGCTTTGGTTTTGATGTGCACAATGTGACAGTTACAGTAATGAAAGAATGGAACTGTTTAGGCTGCTTGAAAATCTGCCTTTCATCTGAGGGAGGAGGTGAACAGCTAGAAGGAAATCTCTTTCAAGTTGATTCCCAGTGCAGAAATAAATCTCATGTGAGTGAAAGGGAGACAACAGACACCTACCTGGAAATCTAAGACTGTAAGGGAGATGTCACAGAAAAAAGCAGCGGCATCTACTCACATGCTAATCTGTTAAGGGGGAAAAAAAAAGTGGGAGAGGGAAGTAAAGCCAGCAACACTTATGTGAAAGTTGGTTTTTTTTATGGGATCTTTAATCATCATTCTAAGACTGCTGAAATTATAACACAAAACTGTTAGGAACACATTGTCTGTTGTCTATAGGTATGGTATTCATTCATCTGGATTACTTCTGTATTATTAGTTGGGTTGGATGCAAGCTGGGGTCATGCAGTTGTGGAGCAGTGTGTGTGTGCCATAGCTAGAAAGAGGAGAGGCTGGCTGTAGCTCCTGTGAGCAGGGGAGAGAAGGGCTTTGTGCCTCCTGATGAATTGATTCATTCAGAGTCAAAACAGCTACAGGTGTCCACTGCTAGTCTGAAACCCCAGAGGAGGGTAGAATTGAAAATTGCAATGTACAACAAGCTGCCTGTGGCTATATCCTCTTTTTTTCTATCTCCTTTTTTCTTGCAAACCCTTAGGGAAGGGGACACAGAGCTTTTGCATTTGTATGGGAATAATGTATGTGGAGCAAATGAGTACAGGTTCCCCAAGTAAAGACATCATGTAGGGCACTTTACAAGCAATGTTCCTTTACTGCAGCTCATAGACTGTTTGAAGCTTTTGTTGTGGGCTATATTTTGCTCCAAGTAGGTAATGCATCGACATTGGGGATTTTTTTGGTGGGTAAAACTTTCCTGCTACAACACAGCTTGGAATTTTGGCTGATTACAACTTAATGTAATATCAAAGAGCATGGTATAGGAAGGACACCCAAAGAGTATATGTATTGGTATTGATGCAAAAAAAAAAAAAAAAAAAA
>VZRR01007600.1:703821-808654 GCA_013398015.1 Oreocharis arfaki
AAGAAATGCTTAAAAAATTGGAAGGGGTTTTTTTTGGGGGGGGGGGGGCAGGGGGAGAAGGGTTGTTTGCTTGTGGTTTGGTTTGGGTTGTTTTGGGGATTTTTTTGAAACTACTGTCAAAGCCTGTTTGGGATTTGTTCACCAGGCCTGTTCTGGTTCTCTTAAGATAAACGTAGGATTTTGCAATCAGTGATCTTGGCACAGGACTTTGAGCTCTCCTTGTTGAATGAAGAATAGAAGCACAGTGTGACCTGCATTTCCATTCAGTCAGATGGGCTATGGGGTCTCATGAGATACCAGCAGAATGCTAATTGTGAGCCAGACAAACTAGCTGGCTCTCATCTGGTGGATTTGCTTTTAGCTGAGGACATGTTTAAGATTAAGTTTCATGAAATACGGAAGTGTCCATCCAGGTTGATGCAGATACTTCAACTGTGACCAAACCCCACCACCTGACTGTGCAGGCTTCAGGAAGCTCCTGTTTGGAAAGTGGGATGGGTTTTTACTGGCACCACTATACCTCAAACAAAACCTTAGGATTATTTATTTATTACTGAGAAATGCGTTTGACACAGTAGAGACAGTAAATTCTGTGAAAAGAGGGGTTGCTGATCCAAATTAGGTACATTATTTGGGTCAAACGTTGCAAAAGATTGGATAGGAGATATATGGGTATTGGGAGAGAGGAGGGAAAGGATGGAAAGCAGTTGATCATCAATAGGTCTCATCAGTGTCTTGAAAAATTTGGAGAGAGCAAAAGGAGGAATTAGCTTGAAAATATGTCTAAGTAAGCTAGAGAATTATGTAGGCCTCAGTCTTCTTTTAATTAATTTTTAACTATTTTGTTCTCTGCATTATTATTAATATTAATGGTAAAATGGAATTGAAATGACTGGAGGTGTTTTATCTAATTTTGGTCATTTTACTGGTGGATAACTTATAATTTAAAGTAGACAGGAAAAGATATGAAGGGGCAATCTTTGGAAGCTGAGGCACTTCATCTGTGGAAGGAGGGGCAGATTTTTCCTTAAGAAATTCCAGAGGTCTAATTAAGAGTTACCTTTTGGTGATATGAATATCTTGTTAGTTCTGCTTTATTATTTGTATAGGCAGCTAGATGTGATTTTTGTTCTGGTAAGTTGCAGTCTGGAAGAGCAAGAAGGAAAGACAACAGTGAAATCAGCATTGGAAAGCTAGTTGAAAAAATTGCCTGGAGGAGGGATTTGGGAAACTGCAGAAAGAAAAGGTTTTCAAAAGTCAGCAAAGACAGAGCTGTTTGAAGCTGAGTAGATGTTACCAGCTTCTGTGCTTGGCATCTGGCACCAACACATAGTTCAAGCTTTGACATTAAAAATCACAGGGCTTCACTGCAGCAGTTTTCCAGGGTTTGCCTATGAGATGGGATGTGAGAGTAGAAGAGTGCCTGTGTCAGGCGAGGGGCAGCTTTTGGTGTCTAGACCTTGTATTACCTGGTAGGATCCATAAGCACCATTTTTACATTATGATAAATCCAGGCCTTCACAAAAAATAAAACAGACTTAATCCTCTGATTAAGAACGAAAAACTGGAGTTCTGGGAGAGACAGTTGATTTTTTGGATGAAATGCATTGTTCAGAGCCCCACTCCTCCCTCCTCAATACACTGACACCCCAACTCCCATGTCTACTCAGTATTCAGTCTTGCCAGAGTCCTTTTGATCATATTCTCTTCTAGCAAGGTGCTTGGTATGCAATTTCAGCTCCAGGTGTTTTATGATAGCCAATATGATAGTTTTATGATAGTTTTGTGATTGTCAAGCCAGTCTATTGGGTCACTTTGTTCTCATAGTCTTTCTAATGTATTCAGTGCATTGACAAATTTTCTTGGTAAGAGCTTTATAAAATGATAATATTGTGCATAACTTCCCATGTCATTAAACATCAGGCCATCACTAAGCTCAGAAACCAGAGCTACTCCAAGAGTTCAAAGACTTTTGTAAGAAACAGTAAGTGGTAGGAAAGCAGCGATTTTTGTAAGGAGTAACTTTTGTCTCTCACTTGTCTTCTGCTTCTTTTTTAAAATGGGATTGAAAACAGCAGCATCAGTAAGGAGACTGGTTGGCTGAACTGAATATTGATTAGTTCCTGATATGATAAAACTACACTTTCTCTGCTGCTGCAGTATTTTAGTCATGTTTGTGGCATTTCAAACTGAACAGGTCTTGGTCAGCTGATTTAAATACTTTGGTATTTATGATATTGTCATGTGTGTTGTGTGTTCCACCTCCCCCCCCCCGACCACTTCCCCCCCATTTCTGAATATATGCTTCTAGTTTTCCTAATGTCAAGAAAATGAGAGTTCTCAGACTGGAAGCTTACTGTATCTTCATATTTCATCTGCAATTGCCCAAAGGTTAAGCACTGCAGGGGATAAGTGGTTAAACTGCTCACAAGTGCCTTGCAACTAATTGCTCCTTCATCTCTGCTCTCTGTGTGGCAAAATAATTTTATCCACAATTAGTATTTAGTTACAAGACACACTTGCAAACAAACGGTGGTATTGTGCATACAGAGAGACTGCAATGTGTAGCATTTAGCACTGTAAGCAAACTTCCCATTTCTGAAAACAGTTAATTGCAGTGGATGTACATTTTCTTTTAAAAAAAGACTGTTTTTTCTGTTTAGAGGCAGGGATACTCATTTGCATGTCACAGCATCATATTGCTCCTTCAAAGTCAAAAGAATGTATTATCTTCAAGCAAGGCTGATACAGACTTGACATTTTGGCAAGAGCAGGCAAGCTGGGGTTCCCTTCAAGCCTGCCTTTGGCTTTTGTTTTCTTTTCATTTCAACAACCTTTAGCAAGTATTTTCCTATTGTGTAAAGTTTTACTGTAATGAAAACATTAGAGATCAGAAAGTCAGGTATGTCTTGAACTTGCCCTCAGGATTATGATGTGCTTTCAAGCTGTTTTAGTTTCCAGGGAGGCAGCAGTTATTTCTAAAGACGTTGTGTGCCTGATGGGAAACTCAGAATATGTTTGTCCAGTAGTGGAAATACTGTCTCTGAGTATTGGTCAACTTGTTGACCCAAACCTCACAGTTAAGAGGAGTGGGTGCATAGTGTTTGTGGAAGAAGACATGCTTGCATCAAAGTCATGGTGCCTTTGCTTGGCTGGAACAAGGCATCATCCCAGCTTGCACAGGTTTTCCCCATGTGAACCCAGGACTGTCAACTGATGCAAAATTGGTCAGTTTGTGATGAGATTCTCATGTAGAAAGTGGAAAATGTGTTTGAGCTTGACTGTTGTGAGATTGATGATATTAACCACAGTATTTTGGATAATGCAGAGTTCTGATTAAGGTTTTAAAAACTTGTTGGTGGAATAGCTGTTATTTCAGCCTCATCACTGATCAAAGGAAGGAAACTGTGGTACAAGTCTCAGGATACCTTTGGCTTTTTAAAGCTTGTACTGTGCTCTTAGTGCTGGGTTTTGCACGCCTGCAGCTCTTAGTGCAAATCTGTTTTCTACAGGGCAGGTGGGACAGGTGGTTTGAGGTAGGCTTCTGGGGGACAGGGGGTTATGTTTTGTAGTAGTAGAGGGTTTTATTTAGTATGCCTCACTATATCACTGTGGTACAAGCAAGCTCAACTTGCTTGTCGGAGACAAAGTCTTTCCTTTGTATTTGTGTCATAGCATTTCTAATATATGTCATTTGAACAGACTGCCTTTAGCAGTAAAAGCTTTGTAGATTTATAGCAGGTATTTTGTTTGTGCAAAGACTTGGAACTCGACAGAATGCACACTCTTAGCCAGCAGATTCATTATTTATAGCAGAGGCTGACAGGTAGAAAAGCAAATGAGGGTCTCGTGTTTCAGCTGGGAAGCATGCATGTTATCAACTTCATCTATAAAGTAGGCTCTTTTAAGAGAAAGTATGGTGTGCCTAGGGGTGAAATATGCTCATGGCACCATTGGTTCTTATTCACATAATTCTGCAGAAAATGCTTGTTATGTCATGTGTATGTGTACAGAAATAAGCAAGTATGCCTGTGTGTATGTTTGTGTCTGTGTAAGGCAGTCAGGTATTTTAATTCAGTCAGTACTTGCAACACTGCTGGACTCTGGTTCCGTACGTCTCGAGTCACATTATGAGATACAGATTTCTGTATCTTTGCTAATGAAAGCACAGGGGGCTTCTGTGCTTTGCTAATCTGGTCATTGTTTTCTTTTTTTACTTTGCTTTTTTCTCAGGGTAATAAATGCAGGGAAGAGCACGCACAATGAAGATCAAGCCAGCTGTGAAGTCCTCTTTGTCAAGAAAAAAGCTGGAGGCAGTAATTCTACACCAAACAAGAACTCTTCAACAAAACGGAGGTCATCGCTGCCCAATGGAGAAGGTCTCCAGCTGAAGGACAATTCAGTAAGCAAATTTCTATATCTTGTCAGTGGAGAAATACAAAATAAATATAAAAGGATTGTGAGAATATGGCACTAAAAGGTGTTTTCTGTATATTTCATATCTTTTCAGTTCTTTCTTACTAATTATCTCTGTTTAAGTGCGGAACACTTCACTATATTTTCCTGAGCTCTACTATTTAATTTTTTGCATTGAAAAATGCTCCTTGCATCTAAGATATTTTAGTTTAAAGATGGGCAAGGAGATGCTCCTGGATTTATCTTTTTGTTTCATTTCTGAAATACAATGTTTAGAAATTTGAAGATGATGAAAGGGCTGGAGCACCTCTTCTGTGAAGACAGGCTGTGAGTTGGAGTTGTTAAGCCTGAAGAAGGGAGGCACCCGGGGACCCCTTAGACTAGCCATCCAGTACCTAAAGGGAGTTGGAGAGTGACTTTTTACAAGGCCCTATAGTGAGAGGACAAGGAGTAAGGACTTCAAACTAAGAGAGGGTATAGATTAGATATTAGGCAGAAATTCTTCACTGTGTGGGTGGTGAGGCACTGAAACAGGTTGCCCAGAGAAGTTTGGCCAGGTTGGATGAGGCTTTGAGCAGCCTGGTCTAGTGCAAGGTGTTCCTGCCAATGGCAGAGGGGTTGGAACTAGATCATCTTTAAGGTCTCTTTCATCCCAAGCCATTCTATGGTTCTATAATTTACACAGATGCCTCATGGTGTCACAAAAACACAGGTCAACCTCCCTCTGCTCTAAGTTTCTGCACTGTCTTGTAGGCACATTTGCACTACATGGAGCTCTGGGACACTGCATTAGGAGCTGTTTTCACTGTGCCTACACAGGGCTCAGATAAAGTCCTATATGAACCATATAGTCAGTTAAAATGTGTATTATATCTAAGCCACTAAACCACATCTTCAGCCAATGTCAAAAAGATACCTATGTTCTCTAATTTAATGAGCTACTAAAGCAGGAGAATCTTTTGGTTTGTGCAGGTAGGGTAAGGTCATCCAGCACACAGAATTCAGTGATTTTTTCAGGCTATGGCATCTCTCATTTGTGTGAAGTGTGACGTATGTCATACACTTGTCTACTGGCAATCATCTGCTATTCTTCATCCATCTTGTTTCCTGACTGGCTAATTACTTCATCTGCTCTTTAAGCATGAGCTCAGCCTCCAGTAATTGATACTGTGTGTCCAATTCCAACATTTCACCATGTAATACTAAATGCCCTGTCTGAATGTTGGAGTCAGACAATGTGGATATGCTGCATTCCTGCTACTGGAGAACACAAGTGGTCCCTAAGCAATAATTAATTTTTCAGTGGACTGTAAGTGGCCTTTTTTAGTGGTTTGGGGGTTTTTTTGTTTTAGTTTTGGGGTTTGGTTTGTTTGGGGGTTTTTTTGTTGCTTGGTGTGTATGTCTATTTTAAATCAGGTCATGATTAGCAGCCTGCTTTAGTCTCTCTCCCAGAATTCCAGGGCTTGGTACACCCGATGGCTGCAGGGTTCATCGGGGTCCTGAGAAACAAGCATTCCTCTTGTACTGTGTCCCTCCCCACCTCTTGTTCCTCCAGTTCTGTTTCATACTTCATTATTGCTGCAACATTTTCAAACTGACAGATTCTCAGGGTTTGGAAATTGCCCTGTTCTTTCCTCTTCAAAACCTTTTTTTAAATCACGTTTCAGTACCTGTGTGCTGGTATTCCTCATTGTATTCAGGCAATCATGATTTCTTTTTTTCAAGTACATTTTTATAAACTCCTGGATAAAGAATTGTGCCCCAAAATTGCTGAGACTAAGCATTCTACATACAGTCGTGCAAGGCAAAAAGGAATTTGTTTTAATAAGCTGCGGTTTTAAAAGTCTTTTCTACAAAGTCCAGGCAACTGCCTGCTGTTGGTTCAGGAAGGCGCTTGGTTTCAGGAGTGTGTTTAACTTTTGTATGCATTAATTATGTTTAATGAAGCAAGCATTTGGCCACAGTACTTGTTTGTGTATAGAAAACATAACAAGAGAAGCACCAGTGTCCTTGGTCCAGGTGACGAGTTTGTTTGACTCTAAGGGTATCACTGTGCCATGCACACAGGCACACTGCAAAGACCTCTGTGCACACACCAGCCTGGGTACACACATCTTGATGCTGTGCAGAGATACAAAGTTTGGTCTCATACCACATTTAAGTTCCAGACCTACCATGTGAGATATGTGGTCAGGTGCCTCTGCATCTGAGATGTGGGTGAATGTAACTCTGCTGATTTTGCCTGGTTTTGCATATTTTGGGGGCTTGCATGGGACATAAAAATCTTTGTAGCGTTGTTTCACAAAGCCCGATTAACTTCCAGTATAAAAAGCTTCTCAGGAGCAAAAGCCATGCACTGCATGGTTAATCAACTTCCTCAGAAGAAACTTTTTTCCAAACATTGCATCATTAATAAGATTAGATTGCATTAAAAATACAGGGATCTAAAATAGTTTCGTTATTGGAAAGGCATCTTAACTAACCTTGATGTTATTCATTGTTACAGCTGTTGTACTGTTATGGCAATATAGTGGTAGGGTTAATTAACTGCATGTTTTTAAAAGTGGTTCTTCTTATCCATTGGAAATTTCATGATTGTCAGTAAATATCTCCTCAGTAAATATCTACTTACACAGTGTTTATGAGAAGTATATCTCATGGAATGTTCTGATTTTTCTTTCTCTCTTCACTAGTGTATTTCCTAGTTTGATTCTCTATCTTTCATCTTGATTTTGGAAGAAACAGCCACTCCCTTTCAAGTTTCCTGAGAGAAACAGGTTTTTTTCAAATCTTCTGTTCTTGATTCTGACATATTTTGACCAGAAAGGAGCATAACATCTAAAGTCAGGAGCCAGCTGTTCCATAAAATAGAGTATACTGTTTTCTTGTTATTTGTTATCTTGTTCTTTATATGGTCTCTTCTTATCTACAAATTTACTTGTATTTTCTAAATGGCACTGGAATAAGTGCTGTCACACTCATTATTTAGTTATGGAAAACCTATTCTACCATGTTATTAGACCACAGCTTGTGTATTTAAATTTGTAGTATGTTTTCCTGAAACAGGCATCCTGGAGAAAGTTTTCTACTAGAGGGCAGTCTTACACTAGCAGTTAGTAGGATTCTTTCCTTGCTAAATCTTCTGTTGGTTGAATATATCTAAAAAGGGGGGAAAAAGCACATTTCTATGATGTGTCATATTTTTGTTTTCATATTTTAATACTATGAGATATAATACCCCTCACATAGCACTGTTGGTAAATATTTTTTAAGGAGTGTATGAGTTTGGTGTTAAATGTAATGAGGATGCAACTTAATTTGTATGAATAAGATTTAGAAATAGTGGCTTTAGACACTACAGTGAATGATAGAATATAATCCCAGGAAATACTTAGTAAGAAAGCCAGGGGTTAAATACTGTAAATGTCTCATAGGGAAATCCCACTGTAACACACAATCTGAAATTGTCTCCATGTGGTGAAGCATCTTGCAGAAGTACTGAAGGAAAAAGGAATGAGGGAAGACGTTTATGGAAAGGAAAGCATTCTTCTGTTCTTGTTCAGTTTTTCAAAGTGTGGAGCACAAGGGAAATAGGCACTGAAACTTAAACTGTCTCTTCATTTAAGAGTCCTTTTCATCATCCTCAGATTTTTCTTTTTTTTCCCACAGAACCTTTGAGAATGCCACAAACCATCTTTGTTTTATCCTGCTTTTTGGAACGTTTGTGAAACATCAGCTACATCTGAGACTGTGTGATTATTTTTGTTTAATGCTAACCCCATCAATCCAGCCCTATACTTTGACAATGCAACATAAGGGAGTCTGATATCCACATGTTGTCCACACAAGTTGAGTGCCACTATCATGGACTCTGCAGAGCTTCCAGAGGTGGAAAGGAGGAGGTGGTAGGCCAGAAATGCAGAAGAGAACATTTCTTTAACCTCAACACACAAACAAATCCTAGGAGGTCTATTAAATAGCATAAACATGGTTTTCTTCTTGACAGGGTTGGTAATAAAATGAGCAGAGCAGTGAAAGAAAAGACTCTTTAAATTCAACCCTAATTAAGTAATTCTCTCTCCTTCCCCCCTCCCTCCCCCCACTCTAATGCTGCTTGATTAATCATATCTGCTGTCTGTCCCCATTCAAGAACATTCATGTTAAATTGCACATCTTTTTCACTAGTACTATGTTTAAATGCCTTTAACTACAGAGTACCTTCATGATGAATGCTGAAAACCATCAGCAAGTGAAATGGAAATCCTGTGCCAGGATATTGTTACAGTGACAATCAGGCTGAAGGACTTAATGTGATGCATTATTAATTGTCATTGTAATGTGGAGATACATAATTACTAATTCTGTAGTTTTCTTTGCCATGAATCTGGGATGGTGTATATGTTTTGTGTGACACAAGGCTGGTAGTCTACCACAGGCAGCTGAACATCTAATTTATAACATGAGGAGGCTTTTCTCTGAGGATTAGGGTGGCAGTTGCTGGCCCAGTTCAGATTTTATGAGAACTCAAGTTGCCCTCTCACATGTTTCATGAGTGTAGTTCATATCTGGAACAATAATAGTCAGGGAAGGTTGTAGTTCCCAGAATAAATCTTTAGTGGCAACATGATTTATTTGCCTGTTTGGAATTAGCTCCATAACAACAGTCTGAAGGTTTGCAGTGTAAGACTGCTGTCTAGCTTACCTGAAAAGCATGTCCCAAGTAGGTATTGCTAAGGTTTTTCCCTTTTTTTTTCTTCATATCATTGAGTTCAAATAATGTGTATATATATGCAATTTCTCTCATGATTTCTCATCTGTTGCTTGACCCAAAAATTTGCATGTCTTAATTGTATTTTACAATTGCAAAACCCAGGAGACTGCTGAACCTTCCTGAAAGCTAGGTCAGCAGTTGAGGGGCGTGAAGCTTATAAAATTTCCTGGTACATTCTGAAAATTAATTGTAAGGTCAGTGCAGTGAAGGATTTGTTTTCTCTTCATGTTTCTGGTAGCTATTCAGCCTGTTGTTAGGTTGGAATCTTTCAAATGAAAATCTGAAATAAATCACTGTGGGTACTGACCACACTCCTATTTGAGCACTCTGTCCAGTTAAAAGAAGAAATGTAGATTGGTGTTTGAAAGACTACTTTTGTCAGAATACTGCCAGTGCTAGTACAAATAGATGTCTTGTTCTCTGAGTTTGCAGAGTGTCAGTTCTTTTCAGGAGGAAGTTCAAGCTCCCAAATGTAAAAGAGAGAGAACAGCAATGCATATGCACACCGAAATAGGTAATTGCTTGGTGGCTGCAGAGGTTGTCTCAGCTGTGCGAGGAAAAGCAAGGACCTTTCTGTGCGTTTTGCCTCATCTGCATGCCCTGACTGCTGGCCCTTGTTTGTTCTCTGAGTCACTGCTTTAATTGCATCATATTTTTAATTCTCATTGAATTGGTGTGGTTTTGGGGAATTAATTTCTTTCAAATAGAGGATCTGTTTTTATTCTCAGAGTGGGGAAAAAGAATTTGGTTTTTTCTTCCTTTTTTTAGACAGCTAATAGGTTATCTGTGGTTTTCGTCTTAGCTAGTTCAAAAGTAAATGAAGCTTTGTAGGAATACACAGAAGTTTTTCAAGACTAATATTTAGGTTACAGTAATGCCTGCAGATCCAAGCTGAAGTTAAGGCCCTAAAGCATCTCACACAGAATGTCTGTATGAGAGCAGCATTATGGTAGTCATCTCCTCTGAGTGCTTAGAATACAGACTTTCCAGTTATCTAGGGTACTTCCGCTGTGGCTAGGGAGAAATAAATCTACTTTGGAATGAGATGAGCATAGTCTGAAAATGCAGAAGTTTTTCTGTCTGCCGAACATAAGGGCAATTTAGAGAACTATCCTGGAGGTGTGCAGTGTAGATGTCTGAACTTAGCTGAACTGGTAACAACGTCCTCTTTGTTCAAGAATTATTAGTCCAAAAAGGACAAGATCAGTGAACCACCATAGCTGATCTGGCCGTGCCACAGTGACACGTGTCAGTGACAGTCTGAGGATACAGCTCAGGCCCATGTGAACTTCTCTGTCCAAATTTGTGCCACCCATTGGCTTAGAGAAAATAAGTGGTAACATTTCAATTTCAGTTTTTGTCATGGGCTATTGTTCATCCGTTTTAAAGTCTCCTCTTTATTTAACTCCCAAACTCACATGAGGCTTGTTCAGTGTAGGACCTATCCAGAGTTGAGATCATAAGAATGAGAGTAAATTGTGTTAATAACTGTTCTCCTTTGTCTTCTGAAAAGCTGTAACATAGACTTTGCTGGGGATTTGCTTTGGAGAACTTAAGAAAATGGAGTGCGGGTCAAACTTGTTCTTAGAACAACTTACAAACTTAAAATTGTTTCCAGTCTGGGGGCAGGGGGAAAACAATGACAAAATATCTTCTTCCTTTTGGTGGAAGGTAAAATATTTCAGTCTCAATCAGAAATGCCTTGGGGTTTTTTCCCCCAAAGACAGCACATTTCCAAAGGAGTAGCACCTTTAAAGGACATGAGGATAAAAACTGTGGAAGCATTATACATGGTGCATCACAGCATGGAGTTTTGCCAGGGAGACAAACTCTTAAGAAAAGAATGGGAGCAGAAGTGGTTTGATACACAAATCCCAGGAGGCACAGTGTTGTCATTTTGAATAAATAGTTTCAGTTTTCAGCTGAAATACTTTCACTTTGGAAAACTTGTTTCTGCTGGCAAAATACTTTACATTTTACATGAATAGCAATCTATTTTTACAAGCAGGTTTTTAAATTGCTAATCCTGTTAGCCGTTAAAAATTACTTATGCAGAATTTTACAGCCAACTGTTGTGTGAACTTGGAGGGGTTTTGAACCCAGAGCAAGGTAGTACAACTGCCAGTCCTGCCTTCAGGGGGGAAGTTTCACAACAGGTTTTTTGATGAATTTACCAGGCTGGGTGAGTGGCAGGGAGGAGGGGAGTGGGGGAGGCGTCTGGCTAAGGAGCCATGTTCAGAAATGCGGACATGTGTTGGTTTTTCCAGGAACCACTAGGATGTATCCTGTATGATCCTTATTGTGGTAAGTAAACAGTACTTTAGGACAATACTCCCTTATCACAGCATTTCAGTAATGAAGTGGAGAATGCGTGAGAGACTGATGAATTCCTCCTCTTGGAGGAGCTCTCTGCTGTATAGATGACTATGCTGCTGATGCATTGGTTAAGAATATGTTTGAACTTTACCACATCAGCAATGATGTATGCAAAAAAAAAAACCACCTCAACTTTTATGCAATTTTTATGATCGTGGCACCATAGTGGAGCATCTGGAACAGCAGAAAGTAAAAGGAGCTGCAGTTCACAGCCCTGTCCATAAATTTGAAATAGGCAGTGCTTTGGGCATGAGGTGCTGGGATGCAGGTGGTGCCTAGACTTTATGCTGATCTGTAGTGTAAGGGAGCAGTGTTCGGGTGAACAGAACGAATCACGTCTGTCACATCCTAAATTAGACCACAGTCAGTGCGTCACGCACATGTAATTTTGAGGTTCTTTGACTGCAGTGAGGTCTAGGTTATGCTTTCTTATTAGGAGGTATTTTACGATAGTATAGCCTCATTCCTGTCCCTTGCAAAATTGTTTCTTTCTAAATCTGTATTAGTTCACCCACATCTGACTTGCAAGGCAGCCCCACTAACAGTTGTTTCTGCATAGCTGAGAGAAGGTGCAGGATTAAAAGAAATGGAGGAGAAAGGAGAGACAGGAAAGGCTCTTTCCCCATGCAGCTGCCAAATACGCTGTCATGCAGAGATGGGTATCATCATGCCTTAAATGCTTACCCAAGGATTGCTAGGTGAATTTCTCTTCTCCAAAAAAGTTGAGGTTATTAAGAGTATGGCTCCTTGGTATTTTCCAGGCATATTGGAGTTTGTGATGCCCAGAGCTACTCTGCCCCCAGCCCTGGGTTAATGCCAGTACTATACAGGAAACTTTTTAGGGGACTGTGAAGAACTAGGCAGTGAACATAGAGGGTAGAACAAAATGAAGTGCAGTTGATCCCACCTGTGTGTGTCACCCTCGAGGACCTCTCTGCTGGTGTTGTTTCCTGGGCTGGCATGGGCAGGGAAAGCCTGAGTTATCCCCTCTGCCAGCACGGATGGACCTGATCTACTAGTCGTGGAAGTGGGGTTCACATCTTGTTGCTGGATGTCAAACTGAGGTCCTTTGTCTCATGCCTAGTAGGAAAAGAAGGTCTGTCACAAAAGTATCAGGTGCTGTCTTGTGCAGAATTTTGATCTTTTGTGGTGGAAGGTCTATCATATACTCAAATGCTGTTCTTCTACAACCTATGATGGCTGAAAAATGAGAAAGATTTTAACTTCAACCTTTTTTTTTCTTCTTTTTCTTGTTTTTTTTTGTTTTTAAGACGTTAAGGAAAAGAAAAAACATGGTGGGGATGTGTGGTAAAAATAAACATCTCTTCTTTCAACCAGAGTTGTACTGACACTGGGTATTTCTGCATTTCAGAAAGAATGTAACCTCTGGGACAGTTATCTGTGTTTCACCTGCTGCCTCTGTGCTACCAGTCACCTTGCTCACAACTGTGTAACAGTGACCATTTCTTTTCCTTCCTTTTCTCCCCCTCTTGTTTCTCCAGGACACAGACGGGATCAACCTGTACTACTGGTCCCTGTTTGACGGACACGCTGGGTCAGGGGCAGCTGTGGTCGCTTCCAAACTGCTGCAGCACCATATCCTGGAGCAGCTGCAGGAGATTGTGGACATCCTGAGGAACACAGCCGTCCTTCCGCCCACCTGCCTGGGAGAGGAGCCTGACAACCCATCCAGCAACAGCAGGACACTGACACGGGCGGCCTCTCTGCGCGGTGGTGTGGGAGCCCCAGGCTCGCCCAGCACCCCTCCAACACGCTTCTTCACTGAGAAGAAGATCCCACATGAGTGCCTGGTTATTGGGGCCATAGAAAGTGCATTCAAAGAAATGGTATGTATGTCTCAGGGCTCTGAAGTCCTTGTTGTTTTCAATGAGTCACATGACCTAGAGAAGATGAAGATTTAGATTTTTTCTTTTCTTTTTTTTTTTTCCTTTCATTGCTTTTAACACTGTGTGTGAACAGAACTGTTTAAGAGCCTCCACAGCTTACCAGGTACCCTGTGAGGCAGGAGCTGCATCTTAACTCCTAGGCAGCACTGTGGCAATGTTTATGAATTACTTGACTTTTAGATGCATGATACTCTTATTTTTAATTTTCTTCTCCCCCTCCTTTTATAAGATAAAGGTCAGTATTGCCTTATAGTGCAGATTTCAGCACTGGCAGTTATTATCAGGCTGAGTACATGGACAGGCACTTTACAAAGCCTCACTGCCCTACCAGAGCAGCAGCAAAGGCTGCTTGGTCCCATGACCTGTAGTTCACATTGGTGTTGGAGTAGTGACTGTAGAGCTGCAGACACTCTACACTGAGGCAGGTTTTGTGGGTGAGTGGTGCATAAAGTACATTCCTACCACCCACTTGACTTGTGTACAGCATGAACAACTGTCAGGAAATCATGACTCTATGGAAACAGAATATCCCATCTACTTCCCTATGAAAGCTGATTTTTTTCTCTTCTGTAATTCATGTAGCTCCTCCACATCTTCCCCCTTCACTTCTCCACGTTATTTAAAGTCATTCTTGTCAGGCAGAGCAAAGGTTTGGCCTGCCAGCGAGTACATGTGGATCAGATCTTGGGAGGTCTGATACTGTTCTTTTTTTCTTTTTTAAAAATTTTGTTGCTGTAGTTTTCAGAAAAGCCCCTTATTTGAAAAGAAGGACTGTGAACTATTCAGTGTTTCCCAGTGGTTTTATTTGTTGTCTGAAAAAAAAATCTGATCATTGTTTTTCCTGATGTATGTGAATTTTGTTCAGTACATGCATTTAATTAGAGACTGCAATTGTTGTTACAAGTAGTACTTCACTTTGAGTTCTGAATAACAATTTTTTTTGCTGAATTGTTCTTTCTTCCCAAGGAAGTGCAGGCAAGCAGATCCACCAGCTGGGTTTGGACTTGCAGGTTAGGTCCAGGAGCAGCATTCACAGCCATAGCTTAGGCATACTTCAGTGGGGGATGGTGCAGGCAGATTTATGCACTGTGGGAAGTGGGCTCAGTTTCTGCTAGGTGAAAAGAAAGAGGAGAGTGCAGGAAAATCTGTCAGTTTAGCACACCTTTTCAGAAAGGGAGGACTAGATTGTTTTGTTGAGAAATGAGGGAGGAGATGACAATGCCCATCCACTGCACCCTAGTGAGTTCAGAGCATGCTTAAGAGGAACACCAATTTCATGCTTCAGTTGGTGTAATTTTGAGGCCAGAAGAGTTCCAGGCTCTGAGAGCGTGACGTGATTCTCTCCTGTTGAAACTGTCTCCAAGTGCAGGAGAGATGAGAAGTGGAGTTTCATGGGACTGGGCAGTGGAGGTAACGGAGCATAGAAGGGCTGTATCAAGTACTCTACCTGTCCTATGAGAGCAGCATGTGTGTTACCTGTCACTGCCTTCCTGAATGTGTCTGTGTGATCAAGGCTGTTATTGCCCTGCTTGATTTTGACTTCACATCTCTGGTAGGTGTTCACACAGAAGACCATCTCAGTTTATGTTCAGAGATCTGACTGGTTGTGAGGGCTTTTGTGGGTAGAGTATGACAAATGCAGAAACCCTGGATAACACACTCCAGTTACAGTGTTTAGGTATTCCTTGTATAGCTCATACTAATCTGTTCTCTCTGTTTCTAAACTGAACTAAACAGAACATCTTTCTCCCTGTGTCTTTGTTCATATGCTACAGATCCAATATCTTCATTCCCACTTGCTTTATATTAGAGGACTGAAGTTCATCATCTGTCTTTGATAAACAAATGACCGCCACAATGCAATGTAATTTCAGCATTAAGTTTTAAAAGAAATCTTATAAAAATGGACAGATTAAGGAAAGCAACAGAGAATTGAATTGTATCTGCTTTAAGCTCTGGGGTGTATCTTGCACTTATAATTGGTTTAGGCAAAAGAGTGTTTTCTTTCATCTGTGTAAGGGAGCGATTCATAAAATCAACACTTCTGTGTCTCATCTGTGCTTGCAATGCTTGATCTTCCTCCTGCCTCTGTTTAACTTCCTGCTAGCTTATACTCCATTTAGTCTTTGCATCAAGACCTTGGGCCTCTTTCACAGCACGTTGTTTAATCAGCCCTTGTTTGTGCTGGAGCTGGATGTTGTTGAGTTAGGTCAGTGCAGTTGAGATGTGCAGCGTGTATAAGGGTTTTGTGCCAGCAGAGTGTATCGGTTTACCTGGCACTTGGTGAAAGCTCAAGTTTCCTGGACACGTTGGCAGACTTTTTGGTGGTGTTTTCTGAAACACCCACTGCTGCAAAGGAGTCTTATGAACCAAGTGAAAATAATGAGTAGCTGAAGATACCTTTTTTAAAAGAGTCCAGCCTTACAGGTTTATCTGATGATGGCTTTGTCCTCTTTTCCTGGGAGCATTTAGTATACCCTTATTTTTTTCCCTGACTTCCTTTTGAAATCTAGTTAAGGTCCCCTGTTTTCGCCTCAAGTCTCAAATAAAATGCAATTCATGGGTTTCAAAAGGGTTTAAAAAATTTTTTTTCCCTCTTTTTGGTGTGGTTTTCTTTGGACAGTTCTTGTCTCACAGCTACATGCAGTAAAACACTGTGGAAAGCTGACACAGATCAAGTCATTGCCTAACTTAGACATTTAACAATCAAACTGTCCCCATTTTGAAGTATGTCTAAATGGGGTTTTCTGTGTTGAAACTTGGATTAGCAAGTTTGTGCTGTGTTTTCAGATCATTTAGTGCCCTGTCTAAAAAACAGTAAATGTCAGTAGTTGCCATTGTTCACAATTCACAATTGTTCCAGTTATAGATAAATAAATGAGCTCAAATTCTGAAGGTGTCGTAAGTCAAATCCTCTAATTTTCATCTGTTGAGTTTTAAAATGTGCATTTATAGATTGAGTTCAAAGGAGCCAGGAGGAATGCTTCCAAGTGCAGTTCCGTATTGGATATAAATAGCAAATTATAGTCCTTTCCCTGTATTTAACCTTGTATACTTGTGTGATGCTGTATGTATTTGCAAGAAACTTTAAAGGCAGAGAGCACCTGTTCTACACTGAACCCCATTTAATTTTAGATGGGAAAAAAAGGCACAGAACTAGTCTCTGTGATTTATTGGAAGGTATACATTTGCATTCATTGTATGATGATTTTCTTCTTTATTGAGATTTTTTGACTTAGGTGAAATCTAGACAGATGCTTTTTCTAGATTGGTGCCATTTTAATTAATCGAACAGTCTTGAGAGAGTGGCATGTGTTGTAGCAGCTCTCTTTTTTAAAAGTTTCCACTCATTATATACCCAGTAGAAGTGAAAGTTTAAACAGAATTACAGGCATTTGATGTAAATCATGCTAAGGAGTTAATTTTTTGCTTATGCCTTCTGAAAGTTTTTTTGGGGGCAGATACCTAATACTGTAAAGCTGCTTTGTCATAGCGAGATTTAGATCCTGGAGGAAAAGCCCCTGCACTGAGGATAAATGTAGATGAAAAGAATGTGCAAGAGTGTGGCCAGAACATTGAGGGAGGTGATCCTCCCCCTCTATTTGGCTCTAGTGAGGCCACATCTGAAGTTCTGTGTCCAGTTCTGGGCTCCTCAATAGAAGAAAGAGAAGGAGCTACTGGAGAGGGTCCAGCAGAGGACAACAAAGATGACTGAGGGACTGGAGCATCTCTCTTATGAGGAGAGACTGAAGGAGCTGGGCCTGTTTAGTCTGGAGAAGACTGAGAGGGGATCTCATTAATGCACATGAATATCTCAAAGGTGGATGTCAATGGGATGGTGCCAGACTCTTCAGTGCTGCCCAGCAAAAGGCTGAGGAGCAATGGCCATAAACTAAACCACCATAAGTTTCACCTCCACCTGAGGAAGAACTGCTTCACACTGAGGGCGTGGCAGAGCACTGAACAGGCTGCCCAGGGAGGTCGTGGAGTCTCCCTCTCTGGAGACATTCCACACCCACCTGGTTCCTGTGGGTGACGCCGCTTTGGCAGGGGGTCGATGATCTCCAGAGGTGCCCGGTGGCGGGGAGCGGCGGCCGCTGCGCGCAGCCTCCGCCAGGTGGCAGGAGCCGCCCGTGCCGGGCCCGGGCCCGCCGTGGCTCCGAGAGAGGGTCACTCCTTGTGGGGAACCCGGGGCGTGTGCTCCGGGAGCCCGGCCCGAGCCTCGGCCCGAGCCTCGGCCCGGCCAGCGGCTGTCTCGCCGCCCCGCCGCTGCCGGGGTCTGTGCGGAAAGCGGCCCTGCTCGCCCTCCCCTGCTCGGTCCGTCGCGGTGTTCTCTGCAGGCTGTGCTCCGCCCTCCCGCATCCCGCCCCAGGGAAAGGGGACCAGGCCTGGCGCAGGCCTTGGGAGCCCCTGCCACCACATGTCCCGGCGCGGAGGGCAGAGCTCCGGCTGAATTAGCTGCTTCTTCGGCAAAAAAAAGAAGCTTGCTCTGAAATCATTCTCCCGGTGGAAAATGAGGAAAGCTTTGTATGCACTCTGTCTGCCCTTTTACGCTCATAAAGGCTTTAGAGGCATTTTGGGGCTTCTGCCCGTGTTTGTGCCCAGCACCACTGTTGTAAAGTATTTCATTAAAAGCCAGTGTCTCTACATCAGAATGAGCTGGTAGCATTGGTGTGCTCTATTTTATTTTGCTTTATTTCTCCCCCTCGAATCTTTGTTGAGTTGTCAGAAAGCCTTGCCCTCTTTCCTTGCCACTGAAGAAGAAAATGTCAAGCAAAGTATGTAATATCAAATTATACATTACACTGAATGTACTCTGACAAGTCATGGTAGTAAATTGAAGTTCTAGATGGGAGAGCCCAACAACAGTAATGATTCAAGAAAACCCAGTACACAGATCTAGTTTAAGTCAAGGAAATTCTGAAGAAGTGGCCCTAAGGATTATCCATCTTCCCTCCTATAATAGATGCTTCTGAATTCTGCTTATTGGAAGAAATAAATTTTAATTTAGGCATTCCAGCGCTTGCAAAGTATATGTATGACAGAGCTGAAACCAGATGAGGAATTGCATGTTGTTTGAAGGTCTTGGAGGATATGCTGAACTGTGGAACTTGAGATTTCTTAAAATTCCTGCCAGTGCTTGGAAAATCCACTGTAGTATTTATAAGTTTAAATTATTTTGGTGGTTAGAAATGTCTGTTTCCTTTGAACTCTTCTTTTCAGCTTAATTTAAAAATATGTAGAAACCATGGGGAGGAGAATCAGCTTCTCTATGGCGAGATTAGATAAAGAGGCATTTATAACAGGCCCATGTCTGTGACCAAAGGTTCTGCAAGGTATGATTTATAGCTTGGAGGTGTTTTCCTGCTGGTCCTCACCGCCCCCCAAACCCCACCCCCCTCCCAAAAAAAAAGTAGGTGAGTGCAGTAGAACCTGTATCCCTGTGGCAGCCTCGTGCAGTTTCCACACACAGCTGAGGGTAGCCCTCTGGGACAGCACCTCGGCACTGTGTTGATGGCACAAATGGGATGTATGTGCATTGGCCAGCAAGGAGTCATGTTATTTGTGACAGACACCTCTGCCCACCTGCTCAGGACAGTGCCCGAGCACTGCTGAACATCCCTGCTGCTGCCCCAGGTAACCTCCCTCCCCTGAAATTTGTAGGAGACGAAGTATGGCACAGGGACCTCCTCCCACCTCTGCAGATTTTCAATCAAATTGCAGCTGTCATGGTTTGCATTTGTTGTAGTGCTTTTCTTCAGATAAATTTAGCTCTGAAATAAAGCTCTAAATTCCATACCCCAAGGCATGAACAATTTGAGCTGTTTGTTGCTCAGTGCAGATAGGAAAATGGCTGAAGTATAGATCTGTATGTATACACACACAGAGGCGAACATATTCATAATAAAAACCAGATTTAGCTGGAAAAGATCTGCCAGTACTTGCAATACTGATGTTAAATGATGCTCCCTGCTTGAATCCAGTATTACAAGGACAGACCAGTTTGGAACTGGGTTTGTTTCTGGAAACAGGAGAGAAGGGTAATTTGTAGCTTGTTATTACCTGAAACTGAACTACAGACAGCAGAATTAATTAATTGGCATACACGTCAACATTTGTTACAAATGTATGGATGAAAGTAGCTTATTTACATGTTTGCTCTATGTTCCCCAAGCTTTCTTGGGGCACTGTATATGTATATGTGTGTGTGTGTGTGTATTTATGTATTTTTTTCTTTCCAGGGCTTTATTGACTGTTCATGATAAGTATAATTTGTGTTCTCCACGTCTGTGGAGGACTTTTTAGTATATAATATTTCTTGCACTCTGAATCAGTGTAATATCCACTCATCCCCTGTGTTTCTGAAGGGTAGCCTTGTGACATGAGTGTATCTTGCTGTTGTTCCTAAAGGTGTATACCCCACAATCCTACCATTCCTCTAGGGGAGCAGGTATTAATTCGTGTTGTAGCTGGGTCTCATTAATTATGTGCTGTCTATGTAAAGCACTCTCCAATTATACCACCAGGTACCTGTTGTTAAGCTTCATTTATCTTTGCCTTCGTTGTGCTTTTGCCATAGCAAATTGCCTTGCATCCTTGAGAGTTGCTATTTATTCCTTAGTACCTGATGTTTTATAGTCTCCTCACCTGATTTTCCCGAACATCTTTATATATAGGTACTCCTCAACTTTCTGTTCTTCTCTCAGCTCATGTGGACATAGCTGCAAGAAAAGACAACCAGTGGGACATACAATTTAATAAAGACTCTACTGTATTTTTATTCTTTAGGGGAGACGTCATTTTCTCAAACATTAATTGCAATGCTGTCTTTATAAATCTTGTTCTCTTTTCCCACAGGATTTGCAAATAGAGCGAGAGAGAACCGTGTATAACATTTCTGGTGGCTGCACAGCCCTAGTGGTGGTGTATTTATTGGGGAAGCTTTATGTGGCAAATGCTGGTGATAGCAGGTAAGTTTGTTGTCTCCCCATCTAATCCTTCACCCCAAACTCCCCAGGCCTGGTGTTACTTAGTTCCTTAAATGCAAGTATCACAAGATTCTGTTTCTTGGCTGGACACTTAGCACTTCTCACAGAAATGAATACAAGTGCCAGGGGTAGAGTTCCAGTATCTTGAGCAGTGGTTACAGTCGGGGAAACTTCTGGTCCTGTAGCAGTTTTTTAATGACTTGATGGTTGCAGAGAAGTGGAAAGGTGCTAAAAAGCCATTGAAACAGAAGAGATGTTGGGTGTGTAGTAGAATTGTGTGTTGAACACTGACAAGGTGACTGCATCCAGAACAGCTGGTAGGGTTGCATTTGTTCCACAGGAAGTCCTGTGTCTCCTGTTGCTAGGCTTAGTCTTGATAGGCTGTTTAGCTTTCAGATTTTCATGTAATTGAAGGTCGTGATCAGTAAGCAAATAGCTGCTACTCTTGCATCGGGAGCAGAGGAGAGGGAGACAGGCTATCACAGTCTAGGTTTTTTCGCTTTTCCTGTTCTAGCTCGTGTGCTTGTACGTTTCTCAGAACTGAATGCTGTTGCTCAGGAGCTGTTGCTTTGTTTTATTTTGAAGTTGGGTGCTTGAAGACTCATAAGAAGCCTTTGCTTTCTGATGTTGCTGAAGATAGGAGCATGCTGGAAATCTCTCACGTGCGTTCTTTCCCCGTCTCTAACTCTGCTTTTACCACCATTGGAGAGAGATAATACGGTTCTTCTTGCATGCTTCACATGCTTCTTTTGGCAGTGTACTGTATAAACAGGACAGGGAGAATAGTTCCCATGTGAGACAAACTGCTGTTGTATTCTGTTCGTTTACAGCCGAGTAATTAAAGTCTGCAAAGGTATTGAACCATGTTGTCTTTAGGTGAAAACTGCTATGGTTATGCATTTGTGTTTAAGGTTTGTGCACACACTGTTCATGTTTGTAGTGTGTACACCCATGTACTCACAGAGACAACACTCGAAAGTGAAGGGTTTTGTAGTTTAAACCTAAGATTTTTATTGCCTCTTGCTAGTTTAAACTGTGTAGGAAGTCAGAAAAATCCTTTGTGCATAAAATTCCTGTTCTTTTCACGTTGATTATTATTTTTAAGATGCTAAATTCACTGTATATGTTGCAAGTTGCTCACCCAGTTTCTGTTGACTAGTGACATATTTGAATCTCTTTTTTGCATCAAATGTCAAGTAAGCCCTCACATGGTAGCTGCAAACATGTTTGAAGTGATCACCTATCTCGTCAACAGAACTACTAGCTGAACTACCTTGTATCTCTTCTGCCATTAAATTAGAAATAATCATGTTTTCTTGTGCTATTGCACTTGAAGTACAGTTGAGTCTGCGTTGGCTGATTTGCTTTATTGCCTCTTAAAAGTGCGCTGTGTAAAACTAGCCATGCAGGACTTACTTCTGAGTAGCCTAGTACTTCTAAGATCTTTGTTCTTAAATGACTGAAACTGGCTGCTTCCAGTTCCCTCAGGATTCCTCCTCTGCTCCCTGAGAGCAGCCTCAGCTCAATTGCAGCCTCTGATACCCCAAGGGCAAGGCACTCCTGTTGGCAGTGATCTGCAGTGGGTGCCAGAGTATTGGTGTAACTGTAGTTAAACATACTAAGTCTTCAAGGAGTTTTGCGTGTTCTTTAAGTCCACCCAAAGCATCTCTTCAGGAAAAGAGGGAGAGCAGGAATCACAAAGGAAACCATCAGCAAGATTGGGTGTGGTTTGAACCAGGATTCAAAATGTCATTCCTAACTTGTAGGTAATAAAGTCCCTCCAGATTCAAAACAGTTTGGTTTTGCGCTTTCCAAATGGACCTCACAGAAAATAGCTTACACTGAGGAGAATTATCCCAAAATCTTTCATTTTCAGATAAATCCATTCCTAGACTTTCCTAGCCCAAAAGAAATTTTAAAGCTTGAAAGTGTAGATCAGTTGGTCTGGGTCTCTCCCACCAAATCCTCTCTTTCCCACTTACAGGGAAAAACCCAGCTTTTGCAAAACATCTGAGTTGCTGTCATGACAGAAAGGACATTTTAGGACTAGGCAAGCCACTGAGGTTGTCTGCCCACTGCCAGGGTACACAGTGCATTCCTGTATTTTGGAGAGCCCAGTTACGTAGTCAAGAAATTTTACTTGTGTTAGTTGGAAAAATATGTTCCTTTTTGCTGTCTCATGCATCATGTGGCCAGCTTTGTGGTTTGTACAGATAAAGGGAGGGCAGTGAGAAATACAATAAGGAAACTACTTCGAGAAAAGTTTATCTGCTCTTGAGAAGAAGGGTGAGTTTGTTTTTTCACTCAAACAGGGGACTTCTTGTTGCTGTTGGAACTAGATGCCGAAACCCTTAATTCTTAGTTCCCCTGCTCATTTGTGCCTTTCCCCTCTCCTCCTTCTCCTTCTTCTGTCTCTGCTACCCCACTGGAAAAAGCCTGCAAATAAATCAAGTTTAATTTCCCATGGACAGGAGTCTGTGAGAGAAGGTGTCATGTGGGAAATAAACATTTTGGTTTCATGCAAACCTCATTTATACTGCCTCTCTCCAGGAGAAGGTTAGGTTTTATAATTTCATGGAACTTCAAAACAGCAGAAGCTTTTAACAGTGGGTTTTGAACAGCTTCTGCTGTTGGAGGACCAAGGTATGTGCAACAAACTGTTACTATCACAATGAGACGAAGGAAACGTTAAGTGTGAGACTTGAATAATAATGTACTGTGTGGTGCCAGCTATACCTCAGACTTATGTCTGTGGTATTCAGTTTATCCACCAAAGCTTCTCAAATCTAATCATTTCATGCCACGTACCCTGGCAGTGTTGTATAGCAGCTGTCCTTTTGTAGTTGATGTGTAATTACATCATGAAAAGACTTTAATTACCATATTACTAAATTACCAGCCAGCAATCCTTTCAGGTTCAGCCCTAGCTCACTTCTGTATGGACTATCAGGCTTCTCCAAGCTGAACACTTTTGGTTGGTGTAAAAGGGAGGAAAAATTGTGCTAATTGTAGGTTTTGTTATGAACAATTATTGAGCTTGATGTTATGGCATCACTAATGTCAATGATATAATTAAACTTCTGCTAACGATGCAATCACAGTTCTGTAATAATTATATGTTAACTGCACATGATACCAGAACCCTACTAAAAATGAGGTGATCTATTCAGAGCCTGATAAAAACAACTTGGAAGGAACTGCTTTCCTTCTCTAATGGCTTATCTGATCATTCTTGGACTCTGCCATAAATATACCTACTTGCACAGTCAAAATTCATAACGGAATATTGGCCAAAGCTTTTTCTAATGTTTCTTCCTCTCTCTTTCTTCTTTTCAGTGATTAGCATTGTCCATGCAAGGTTATCTGATTACGAACTGATAGTGCTGTAGTCAGCTATCCAATATATAGTGCTTTTTTTGGTGAGCATTGAGGCGCTGTTATTTGCTTATCAGCATGACATATTTGCTATGAAAACTAGGCCATTGGCATAGCTGCTGGTTTTTTCTTTTCTTTTTTTTTTCCCCAATATGGAATAGTAAATCTTCTCTGGTCATTGTTTTAAATAGTGTTGTTCATTTCTATATTGCTAAAGTGACTTTTGCTTCTAAACTGCCATAACACACCTTGTTAATCTCTGTTCTCTTTATTTTTATGCTCTTTATTAGGATGTTGTTTTATAGCTACTGATGAAGCAGTTGTAAAACAGGGACTTAATGTTTTTACTGATTACTGCCCAATTATTGTGTAGCCTCATGCAACATAACATTTGTTCAGTATCACTACAAAGACTGTAATGCAATATGATCATATTAACCATCTTTGGCACAAGCACTGTTCTGGCTTTTGTGTTGTCTGGTTAAGGAGCTGCTCAGAGACTGCAGGCACTTCCATTTTGTGCTGTGCTTGGAGCCATGTAGGGTAGCTGTGCCTTTATCATTATACAAGAAGCAGAACATCACAAGTTGATTTGACTTTTCTATACACCCTGAAACCCTCACTAAATCTGCAAATGGGTTCTTGGGCTTTTTTTGATTTATTGGCAGAACATGGCATCAAAGCAAAGAGCCTGATGTTTTGAAGGCTTCACGGACTTGCAGGGTCACTGAATTTTTTGCTTTGCTTCATCAGCTCTTTTTTATCATCTTTTTTGCCTCCTTGCTTTTGCTCCCCAGTACTTACGTTTTCAGGGCATATTCACACTCTGCTTGAACATACATCCTCATGTCCAGAATAGATTTTCTCCTCCTTTTTGCAAGTATAAAATTATTACTAAGGCATTTGAGCTTATTAAATGGTAGAAGCTCTTTGGGTGAATATTTTTGTGATGTTTTGTGTGGGTGTAGGTAAAGTGACTTCATTGGTATTTCAAGAGACCAGGTGTGGGAGAGTGTGTTTATAACACAGTCTTCTACCAGTGTAATAAAATAGTGACTTGAAAATTGAATTTGTTTACCATTTCAGTTCTTTCTAGATTTGCTGCTTGTGTTGAAGCTTACTACATTTATAGTTCCTCTTCTTTGTCATGGTGCTTGTCAGCTGCTTCCCTCATGGTTAGTTCTCATTATAGGAAGTCAGATTTGGGGCTTTAATTTGTTTTTGTAAAGTAAATGAGAGAGGCATGGAAGCAGCTATGTGTCTGCCGACTGGCACTGTAACTTAAATAGAATTTTTGAGTAGTCAGTATTGATGATTCTGAGCCATTTTTGTGGTTCATGGTGTCTGACCTCTTCCTCGAGGCAGTCCAGCAGGGTCGTTTTTGCCAGAAGTGCTAACACTGTGTAAGGATGGAAACTAAAAAGTGTTCTAGTGTATTGCTATTTTAGAACTAGTTTACTTTAGTCTTTGGTTTACTGTTTTTCTAGGAAGCTTTACTTTTCTGTTTTTCATAACTACTTATATTCTAATCTAAATGGTGTGTATTTTCCCTGTTTTCTGTGAGTGGTCTGCCTAAGCCCTCTCTGTCTTCTTACATCTGTGTCTACATGAACAACAATAACTGTGCTTCACACTAGAGACTTAGAGGTCTCTAGAGGAAAGACTAACTCAGTTACTAAGCTTCTGCAGTATTTGGAAAAACGTTCTTTTTCCTGTCTTCTCCTAAAGATGGGGCAAAGAAAGTCACAAAACTGAACAACACACAGGGGCCATGCAATCAGTAGGGATTTCTCTTTATCCTCTGAAGTTCTCATTCCTTCAGATTCTCAAAAGATGCCTCCCCAGAGGCAAGAGCAACACTTACAGATTGTATTTTGGCCAGTCTATGGTACATCACCTTTTTAGGTTATTATTAATTCTCTGACAGAATCACTTGAAAATAAAAAGTGTTAGATCACTTCAGGGCAAGAGATAACCTAAGTCTGGTTTGCTCACAGCTCTGTGTGGTGGTGAGAGACTGAATTCAAAGCAAAGCAAGTCTCTGCTATGTACATTCTCCTTCACTGACTGCAGTTTGATAGGTGGAGAAGTCTGATCCTGACTAGCCCAAAATGCTGGAAAAGATAAGCCATGTTCAGGAGACATGGCCATGTCCTCTCTCTCTGTTCTCCCTGTCTCTTTTCCTTAGAAGCATGATTTGCAGGCCTGCAGAAAGCCCTTCTCCCCTTTTCCCGCCTGGCCTCCTTCCAGGGAGAAGCAAAAACACAAGATTCATTGGAATAACAGCAACATCAGATACTGCAGGATTTTGTGCTGGGTAAAGCTTTTGAAGGCACTTCAAGAAACACCTAAGGTGAGGTGTGAAGAAAAGGTGTTGGATCAGAAAGAAGTCATTTCAAAGGGCAGTGCTAAGGAAGAGCATTTTCTAGTTATCCAGTGGATGACAAGTTCCAGGTTACTGGCATGTCATATCCAGCACTGACTTGGTAGAAATTATTCATTTTGTAGTAAATGTTTGTAGGCTTTGAAGACAAAACAAATGCCCTACTTCATTTTCGAATTTTTGTTTTTCTTGGGAGAGCATGTGCCTTAGCAATACCTATGGCAATTAGGAGGTATTGAGGCCATTGTAAACATTTTCAGTGAGGAGTACATTCAGTTAAGTCTTTGGTCCTAACCACATGGACATTATCTTATGCTACAGATAATGAGAAGGAGAAAATTTTTGGCTATTTGATTAATACCAGTAAACTGTAAAGCCACAGTTCATTGGTATTGGTTTCCAGGAATAAAGAATTTTATTAACTTTATTTCTCATGGAGTTTCAGCCTTAAAAAAAAAAAAAAAAAAANAACTCCAAACAATCTTTTTAGTCTGTGCCTTTGTAGCTGACCCCAGAGACATGCAAGTTCTTCACTGCAGTGTTGCAGGGCTAGGGCCAGGGCCAAGGCATGCAAATCAGGCTGAGCACCTTGGTTCTCTAGCTCCCATCTGTACTTTGGGAGGACGGCCAGAGGGAGTACCCCAGACTTGCTTGGTGAGTGTTTCAAAGTCTGCTGTGGTCCTTACTATGTTGAAAAGCTTTTCAAATCACCTGAATTCAGGAAACTCAAGGCAGCTCAGGCTGTTCAGTCTCAGCAGCAGCTATGCAATGCTGCTTGAGCCCTGCTCCTTGGACTTTTCGTGATGGCTCTGGTCACTTCTGTGTGGGTGAATGAAGCAGGGCTTGGGTAAAAATTCACCGATGAAGAGCGAGCAGAGAGTGCGACTTGCAGTCTGCTTTTACATCTCAGTCCAGCTTGTTCCAATATCCTGCAGCTGGTACTGAGTTAAGCAGAAAAGCTGAGCTCAAACTAGGTATGACTTTAGGTGCTGGAAGTCATTCTTTCTTTGTCTATGGTAAGACACTGAAGAGCAGGGAGGTAAAAAATCCTTACTTCTTCCATCTTACATGGACAGCCATATCCCAGCCATATTACTGGCAAAATAAGCACTGACTTGCACAGCAGTGCCTTCATCCACTAAGTCCAGGTTTAGTTGCCATAGTAACTCATCTTGGAGATGAATGTGATATCCTGGACAGCAGGAAAAAGACTTTGATTCCACAGATACCAGTCCTGAGGCTCAGAGCTGGCCACGGAGACGTGACTGCACTCCTTTGTTCATTTCCCTGACACGGCCTGAGTAATTGGTGGCATGTTGTTCCGCCATGATACAGAAACGTGGTGGTCTGTCATCGTTGCAACCTTGTACTTAGCTGTGTTCAGATGAAGAATACACTGAAATCATCGGGGTGAAATGAATCCTAAGAGGGCAGTAAATCTCCAACCCGAGGGTATTGGAACCAACAGTGGGCAGGTTTTGTGTGCTGGTAGTGTCACTATAAACTGGCTTGTAATAGTTTTCTAGCTGCTAGCTGAAGCCCTTTCTGAAAGATTGATGTGTTGAGATGTAAACCACCAGGAAAGTACACACAATTAATTACAGAGCATTTTAGTTTAGTTCATTCACATTTGGGTTAGTACTACTGGAGCTGGAGTACACAATACTAGGAGTGTATAGGTAAACTTATAAAGTCTCTACTGATTCAATAGCAAAAGTTACTTTCCCAATTAAACAAGAACATTGCATTCAGATAGCCAGTGCCATGGCATTAGTGATGGGGTGGGCATAACAAAAATATATATGATTAGCCCTAAAATGAAACACCATTAATAAAGCCAAGTGCTAATAATAACTCCATATTTAGGTTTCATCAGCCAGGCAACACACTTGAGGACCTAAACTAGAGCAGGGAATTCACTGTAGAGTCCCATGGGAATGGAGCTGCAGCCCACTAAAGAGGCACTGACAACTAGAAGCATACCACTCCAGGGGTCAAAAATGATGGGGCAATGTGTCTTCTCCAAGCTATCTCCTCTGTGGATAGCCTGCAAGCTCAGGCTATATTTAACTTAAAACTGTAGATTAGTGATACAGAAACAACTGAAGTGATTTATTTCCATTGGTGGTGACAGCCAGGTGCTTCTCATGGTTAGATGCAGTATGTAGGGCAGAGGGAGGCTGCTAGTGGTAGAAAATCCCTCTAACTGCTGCTTACTAGGTTGTTAGTGAATACATGAGATAGAATACCAGATCAGTTCTAAAAATTCTGATTTCTGGTATTTTTTGGTGGCAGTAAGAAAAATCCTGGCTGGTTCAGGTGCTACTGTAGATGAGAAGTAAGCCCTTCCATGGAAATCTATGTTATTCTGCTTAGAGAAACTGCTTCTATTTGCCTATTTGTGACCCTTTATTAAGAATAATACGATTAATTCAGTAAAATCAGACCACCAGAACAGTGGCTTTAGAGTATTTCACCAGCCTCATTGCGCCCAGAGTCCTTCTCCAAAGGAATTGCTAAATAAGCACTAGAAATATAAATATGAATGAGTCAGGTAATTGGAAACAGCATTAAGCTCTACACGTGTGTGCAGGAACAGGAACAGCTCGTGTGCTTGCAGGTGGCTCTGAAAGACAACTTTCAGGGAGGTTTGCAGGGTCTAGATTTCACAATTTCTTTCTCTGCTTCTTTTCAAAAGCAGGAGGAGGTTCTTGTCTTGCTGCAGGAGAGGTGTAGCATGCTTGGCTCCATGCTGTGGCAAAGACATGAGGAAAGGACCTTGAATAAAATACTTGGGAATGCCCAGTCAGTGTCCTAGTGGAGCAATGGCTGCACTTGGCAGTTGTGCTGCTGAGATACTAACCCTTGGGGCAGCCAGGGTGGCTGGCAGTCTGCAAAAAGCCTTAGCAGAAGTTTGTGAATGATCTTCATTGTCCTGGCAGGAAATGCTAGGGCACGCTCCTGTAGGAAATTACTTTTGCAATACTTCACCAAGGCAAGTTCTCACACCTTTTATTGGCTTGTGGGAGCTGAAGTTCCCCCAAGTGATGAATGAAAGTGTCTGAGCAGCCTGCTATAGCCCACAGTGTAACATGAAACTGCATTGTCACAGGAAGAGCCACAAGACGGGAGAGTCTGCTCCCGCTTAACGTTGGCTTTGTTTGGCTGAAAGAAAAATGATCCAGTGTTTCTGTCCTGTCACAATGTTTCTGTGAACAGGCTCTTGTTTGTGCTGAAGAATATGAAGAAATCAGAGTGGCAGGACTGTTGAGTGGCAGTAAATGGAAAATGAGGACAATTTTTACTGGCTCTACTCCTTCTCTGGTTTGTTGCTTGTTTTCTTCCTGAGAGTTATGCTGAGAGTTGGGACATTATCTTAGGTATTACGGGTGGGAGGCAGCCAGAGTGTTTTTTCCATTGGTGTTGCTGAGGGTTGCTGCTTCCACCTGAGTTTTATGGTGGCGGATATGTCATCTCTGGAATATGTTTTAATGCCAGCTAAATTTTACATAATGGTTTGTTTCACTACCCCCAGCCTGCCTTAATTCATAAAATTAAGGAAATCATTTAAAGACTTTGCACTACAGTTCCATCTTGTTAGTGGATACATGGGATGGAATATGAGATCAGTTCCACAGTTATTGCCAGCGCAGTGAGGTGTTTGTTTACCTGATTTCTAAAGAAACATTGAGAAATGGGTCTGTGTGGGACTAAGTGAGTGTAGTACAGTTTGAAGTAAGTAAAACCAAGATGCCAATGCTAAATGTATTAAAAGTCATCAGTAATTATAATGGCCATAAGTTCCAGTGCTTGATTTACTGAAGAGAAAAACGTTTCTCATTTTAATAATTTTATAGTCATTGTCTTTCACTTCTTAGCAATTAAGGTAAAGAAATAAAAAAAAAAAAAGCACAGCTGGTTGGAAGCTTACCAAACATTAGCGTTGATCTTCCCTGGACTGTTAAAATATATGCATTTAGTTACCAAACGAAACAAGTACCCATATAGACTGATTCCATAGTTCTGGGATTTACTTTCTTATTTCCACAACTATCTTGTGGCACACGTAATTAAAATCTACTGCTTAGTTCCGCTTTGAATGTAATAAAACCCTGCCTTATTCTTTCTGTCAGTTTAATCCCTCTTTCTTTTTCATTGACACATTTCTAATACCTTTGCAGACAGACCAGACACTTCTGCTTCATCTGTACTGAATCCACATGCTTAACACCTTTTGACAAAATGGATACATCCTCCCTGTGGCTTGGAATTGATATACACTGTCAAAAAGGGCTTTCTGAATGGTCTTTCTCTGTCACCTTTACAAGATTTTTATCTTGTGTTGTAGAAATGTGCAGTTTAATGTTGCGTTTCAAATCGTTTTCGGCTGAAAAAGTGTGTAATGGAATCAAGGTGTCCCCTGAATACTCCTGGCGGTTGGAGATGTCTCTTTGTTTTGAACACTGGAATCCCGATAGACCTGTGACAGCAATGGAATTACACTTTTGACCTTGTTCACTAAAGTGTTGTTTTCTCTGTATGATTAAATGAGAGTAACTAAAGAGAGGTTCCTCTAAAATGTATGAGTTTCCTCTGTTTGTTTCTCATAAGAAACATAGAAAGGATGCTGTGCAATTTTCAGCTGATTGTGTTTTCCACTACAGAGAAAAAAAATCAACCAACCAACCAACCAAAAAAACCCAAAAAAACCCAACAGCAACAAAAAACCAAAGACCAAACCCTGCTTGATTCAAGGAGAGGTGGTAGTTGTTAGCCGTATTAAAAACGCAAAAGCAGTTGATATATCAATATTTTCCTTAAACCAGTGTTGTTGCTACATCCTGAGTGTCACAGCAGCAGTACAGCACAGTGGCAGATTCTTATCCTTTTGTTGCATCACTCTCCATGTATTTTAAAAGCGGATGTATACTAAGGCACCAAATATGATTTCAAAGTATTGAATCTGAATATAGAAAATAACCGTATACTTAACATTCTATGTGAATTTGGCTGATCGTTATGGACTACACCGTCATGTCAATCCAAAATATAAATGCACTGTTTTCTGTAGATGCACATGCAGCCTTTTAAGCTCCTGGTGTTTGTTTTCATTTGCACGTGACTGAGCAGAGAGCCGGCTGTAGGATTTACCACGACTGCCAGTCCTGCCTTGTGCATTGAGCCACTGGCACATCTCTTGCTCCCCGTTTAGTTATTCAGGGCATGGCTCCTCTGGATCAGAAGAACTCGAGAGGCCAGAAGAGATACAAAATCAGATTCTTGTTTCTTCCATTTTAGGCTGCTTCAGCTGTGTTTTGGGGGATTTTTTTCCCCAATATAGTCCAGTTTACTGTGAGTATCCCAGCTCTGGATTAGTGAAAATACTTTCGTTGTCACGCAGAGCGTGTGAAATGCAATGGCAAGTACAATCCTCTAGTTCTTGTGGGTGGGGAGTTAGGGTTTAAAAGAGAGAAAGGGACACAGAGAAATCTAGTTTGTTTTTAGAAGAGATCAGAGTAAGTGACTTACTGGCCTCTGTGGCCTCAAGACTTCAGAGCAGTTTCTCGCTGTAGATAATGGTGTGTGGAGAGGGCATCAGAGCATGGAGGGCAATGCACTGAGGAGGCTGCCGATCTGTGACTCCCGATTTCCAATCCTGCCAGAAAAAGCTTTTGTTTTTTAATTACTACTTCATTGGTGATATAAATTAATGATTGGTATGGGTCTGAAGCAACCTTGTCATCAGCGAATATTTGGTTAGTGTTGACATACTTGTTCTCTGCAAACATGAATCATCCATCTGCCGTTGGCAGGCTTGCCCTGTGGCTCTGCTATAATGTGTTTCACCAGTGTGGTGGAAATTAAAATGTCACTATTAAACATGGCAGAATCAGATGCTCTCTGGGCACCGCATCTATTCAAGGAATTCTTGCTTCCTATGTAGTTATCTCTGACAGTTTAATAGGACAGCTGTATTCTGGCATAAAATAATACGTTCATATATATCCTCAATACATGGTGAGTTAAATGCTTTCAGAGCACTATTTCCTTGCATACATGTGTGTTTCATGCATGGCAGAAGCAGTAATGCTCATGTAACACCATGTTGGTGCTTAGTCCATTAGGAAGTGTAAAGTCAAAATTAATTGTCCTGCAGGACCGGATAGAGTGAGTCTCTAAAAGCAGTTGCTGGAGCTGTTTGCAGCTGCTGCATCAGCCAGGCTCCCTCCTCGTGAGCAGTTATTGACTCTGGGCTGTTGAATTCAGGGCTCTGGAGGTTGCTCGGTGGAAAAAGCCTTCAGTCGCTGCTTGGCAGCTCTGTCACTGCAAGGTCATGGAAAGGGCACTTCAGTCTCCAAACCCAATTAGGGCCTTATTCGGCACCTTTTCAATCACAGGGGAAAATCCCACCTAGCAGGGTGGCTCCCAGGCCAGGCTTTTGCACCCAGCCTCCTCAGCGAGACAGCTGACAAATGTGTCCATTTTTGTCGCTTGGGCCATCAGAAATACCCTTTGCTGTCATGAAACAGCTAAGCAGTTAGTGCAGAAAGGTCCCACTATGGGCTTATAAGCTCATCACAGTTGAATTTGGACCAGTACCTTGTACGTGTATGTCTGTGTCCATCCCGTTACTCATATCTAGAGCTGTCCCATTCCTAAGATCAAATCATTTGACTCTTATGAGCAGCTGTAACTTGCAAGTTGAATGAAGTCCAACTGCTGAAAACATTAATGAGAAACATAAAACTCTATTTTATCAGGTATCAATAGTACTGCTTTAATTCCTCCCCCTCTGAAGATTTCGTGTGTATGTGTGTGCTTTTCATCCCAAGTGTCTGCCAATTCTGGTGAAAATAAGTTGAGCTATGAAAGGTTGACCCACTCGCCTCTGAATTGCTTTTTATATGATGCGAGTCCCTCAGGGCCCAATTCTACCCACAGAAGTGAAAATGACAGCTATCAACATGTATAGGAAGTATGTCAATGTGCACAAAGAAAAAGGTGAACCTGAGACTGGTCTGCGTGGTCTTTAAAATATGGATTTCCTGTGAAATGGTGATTAAAGGGGAATCAAAGAATAATTAGAAAATTAGCCTGATGTGCCAGCAGTTATACCAATATGTGGTTTTGTATTAACTCTTTCAGACAAGCAAAAGATCAGAAAATCCCTTATGACTCTCTTAAACTAGTGTGTAAAATTTGGTTAGTGTCTGATCAGCTCCTTTGATCAACCTAGTCTAGACTGTTGCCGGTGTACATACTCTGTAGTAAACCCACAGACCCCTTAAGTGGAGGCTTACTCAAATGAATCAAATAACATATAAAAACATTGTATAAAATGTTCGCTGTCTGAGCAAATTAATCTGGTTCAAAGCTGAATACTTTAGGAGTTGCAAAAAATAAAAGCAAATGTGTTGTTGCAGAAGAGAGGTGGTAGAGTTCTTAATTCGTATTTAAATGACTGTCTCAGAAATGCAAAAGAAACATTTTCAGCAAACTTTTATTATTTTTAATTGGATAGGCATTTTTGTAAGCCTGTAATGTAGTCAGATGCACTAAAGGAGAAAAAAAAATCTGTCAAAAATTATGCACAAATTTGTTTTAGGAAATTAAAGAGTTGCAACTACCATGTCTGTCTCAAGTACACAATATCGGTTTTAATTAAGGGCCAGTGGGAACTTTCAGTATGTAGGCTGTGCTCTTGCCACCTCTAATTTCTACACAGGATTATTTGCAAGGAAGTTCTGGAAGTCCAAGAGCAGTAAATTTATTACCTTCCAAACCAAAGCAGTTTCCCCTTCCTTGTCTGAGCTTCTCCCCACATCTCCCATTGCAGTACCATCCTGAACCTATCTGTTCTTTGCAACATGAATCTCAGAAATGTGAACAGTTCATTTACTCATAGATAATGCTGCTGCCTTTTGCACACTAGTAATAGTAGATGACAATCTGGAGACAATTTTAGTTCAATGACCTATCCACGAGACTTGGAAATCTATCCAGTGCCACTCATTTTAGAAATTTGGGTTTGTACCTGAGTTGGTTTTCTCAAGATGCCTGTATTTGGAATTTAGAAGTGTAATTTTTCAGTCTTTGTGTGCCTACCATATTTGTTGGTTGCATTGCAGTGCCGTCAGAGCACCTGGCATAGAAGCAATGATAGCAAATCGATCAAATTATCAAGGGAAGTAAGCTAGCTTGTAGATGGGATGTCAGTGGAGTGAAAAGATCACAGAAATGGGACCATTTAAAACATAGAGAAACTGAAATCCAAGTGGCAAATACATTTTTAGCTACACCAAATTCTGTCTAAAGTCAAGAGGAGAACTGGTAAGCTGCTGCTAGCCAAACGCTGAATTAATCTACTGATGGCTGTGAAACAGTTCCACAACAGGCATTAAAGTCTTTGGGATGATACATAGTTTATCAAGCTCTTCAAAAGTGCCAGGCATTGCTCTACTTACAGAACTACCTAAATAACGGAAAGATAAAGGAACTTAGCTCTGTGGGTAACACATAAATGTAAAATGTAGTAGAAATATTGGGTAAATTCTTCCCTCCTGTGACTTGTGTTCCAGCCAGTGGCATTACACCAGGGAAAGATTGGACCATATTTTGTGTGCAGCATAGCAAATTGTTCAGAGGCAACAGGCAGGTGTTTGAGAAATTTTTCTCTCTGCCATTTGCAGAAGTGTGTGTGAAATCTCCTGGCTTATCTACAGCCATTCCATTACCTGCCATCTTTCAGCAGGTAACTAGTTAAATTTGTGTTAAATAGGATTTGCTTTGCTATTTCCATTTGCTGTTGGAGTAGAAATGTTCTGACATGACGTATGACCAGTCAATAATTGGAAAGTGTTTGCATGAGTCATTTGAAGCCAGTAGTTTAGACAGTGTCAGCCATAACTGGTATTAAAACCTGCAAGAGTTGTTCTACAATCAGTGATTCTGCAGCATCTCCTCTGGGTGTCTGCATTTTACTTAATAAGGATACCCTGTAGACATCAATTGAAATAACTCTTGCTTCTGTTGCTTGGATGTTTCTGTGAGCTCTAAAATGAACTTGGTTTATACAAGTATACTTTGTTACCCAGCCTGAAGGATGCAGGGCAGGAATTACCCTGTTCTGCTGACAACCTCTGTAGAAAAGAAATGGCTTTATTTGGCTGTGATTCTGGAGAGTATAAGAGTGTGACTGTACCCTATGGTTTCTGGCATTTTTTTACCTTTTTTTTTCCTGTGCTGATGATGTTATATTACTTTTACAGGGCTATAATAATCCGAAATGGCGAAGTCATTCCAATGTCTTCAGAATTCACTCCAGAGACTGAACGCCAGCGACTTCAGTATCTGGTAAGAGACCTGAGGACCAAATCAGGTGCTGCTGATGACAAGCATTGCCCAGTAATACCTAAGGCTCAGAGAAACGCTGCTGATTTACTGTGGCTCAGTGAAGAATGATATGTCTGCTGAACAACAGTGACTGATCATGTATGTCTTTAAGCCATTAGCAAATGCAGAGAAAAGCCTGGTGGTGCAAATCTCAATGAAAGGAGTATTACCTCTTTGGCGAAGGCCATCAATTAGCATGGCTGTGCTTGTGTACCTTGCTCAGCTGCAGACCCTTCAGCAGCTCACTGGTGTTGGATTTTGAGAGCTCAGACACAGAGCTAATGAGCCACAGACGTATTTCAATCCATCTCAGTGCTTGCTGTGTGACAGTGTAAAATACCATAGACTGCTCTTTGTTTGCACGTGAATGATACTGCAGAGTTTGATTAATTTACTCTAACAGTATCTCTGCTGGGGGAAAGATATCCAGCTTAGAGGGGATCTCAGTGAACATTAGTAGCTGCAGGACAGGATGGGTGATCAAAGACTAGTTTTATTTAGTGTAGCAGCACTCATAAAGCTGGGACAGGGTGACTAGCTGGGAACATGTGGGATGCTTTATAGACCAAGTTGTGTTGGCTGATAAGCTGCCTGAGTAATATAAGTAAAAATGTATGGTGCTATTTTTCATACAAACCATCCTGTTACTTTTTAAGGTTTTCATTGATGGACAGATCAGTTGGTTGAAGTCGATTAGGTGTTTGTCAAAACGTCGTTCCTGACATGGCTGAGAGATTTCCTTTGTGCTTCTTCTGGTCTCCTGCTTTTTCGTTTTAGAAATTTAAGTTTCAGCCAAGGCAGGCTCACTCTCAGCCTTGCCTGACTCAAGGTGGACAGGCCGAGGCTCCTGGTGTTCCCAGGTCTCAAGGTGTCTTCTATTTTCAGCTTGGACCAAGCGCTGTAGTTTGAAACTAGACAAAATGCTGGTGTTTGGAAGGTGGTGGTGGAAGATTTTAAAGAAAAAGTTGTGTTTCCTCAATTGTCACATTTGATTTTTTTTCAGTCAGGTTTATTGGTTTGAAGCTGAAAATTTCAGCTTTGGGACTATTCATATTCAGAGAACCAAATGGAAAAGAGGCCTAATAAATATTTACAGTTCAGTTACATCTAAAATAATTTGTTTGCCTCTAAAATAAAAAGTATCTTTAGCATCTAGGGAGTCTGCTACTTCTGTAGGAAATATGAGATAAAATATTGCCTACAAGGGTTTTTTTTTCCTCTTTTGATGTCCTTTCTGGCTTATATGTGAAACCAGTAGCTGATCTGAAAAGCATTTCTGCTGTTTCCTGTGGAAAATTCCTTTACCTTTGTTTGTCTATTTTAGTTCTGTATGTAACAAATATGCCAGATCTATGGGTATCATGTTCAAAGAGAATACATGCAAGACAGCAAGAGCGTGAAACAAAATTACAGATCATTTCAAACATAACATTCCCTAAGTAAGATTTTTACTCTAGTGTTTAAAAAAAGAAAAAGATGACCCCACATTTCTTGCAACGTTGGCATAAGAACTACACTCCAAAGTTTGCATCTGTCTTGCTGATTAGATCCCAAATAATTCCTCTTACTCACTTGTCTGTCCCCAGGTTCTGCAATCAGTCTATTATGCTACCATCAACATCTCTCCTCTATTGTTCCTGTCTGAAAGTTATTTACTTCGAGTGTGTCTTCTTATTTGCAGTTAAAGCTGAGTTTCTTTGTTTCAAACATGTTGCGCTGCTCTTCCTGCAAAATAGGAAGAAAATAATTTAATCACTTTAGCATTAATATTTTATTTGGTAAATGCAGAGATACTGTTCGCTCTGAGGAAGTTATTGCACAAGCAAAGGGAGGGTATGGATTTACAGCCTGCAGGCTGTTCCCTGTGCAGCAGACACTGTTGGTGCAGTCAGAATGAAGGAGCTTTCCTCTGCCTTTAGTGCCTGTTGATTGCTTCAGTCACACAGGATGTTCTTTTAGGCCCTCTTTTCTGAGCCTTAATTTCTGTGTGGAAAGAAATCCATGGGATAATGAGTTGTTCAGGTCATGTGAGTATCTTTATATGAAGTCCTCCAGTCTAGTCTTAGACAAAACTGTGCTTCAGCTAGTACTGATTGAGTAATGAGAGGGGAGGGAAGCAAATATTTTTCCTGTCCTGGCAGGTTTATTGCCATGCATCCAAGAATGGCCTTGGCAGGAGGCTTCTGGCATGGAAACCTGAAAAGAACAAGTTGACTATCCAATTGTTCTGACTTCGAAGCAGCTCTGAGCATGGTCATCGCTCCATAGGAGGGCAGCGGCGGGGCAGCATACAGCTGCAGACTTCAGGCTGCAAACTTCAGGCAGGCAGTATGGCAGAGGCAGACTTCTGTGTCAGGCAGCTTGGGAGAATATTGCAGAAGGCAATCAATCCTTCAGTCAGAGAGCACTTCTTAAGATGTAAAGTGTGAAAGCTTTGCACCAGTATTCCCGTGGTCCTTTGGCTTCCGTAGAGGTTCAGTGCATCATGCTGCTTTCCTTCCACTGGTGGGCATTCAAAAGCCTCCTTTTCCTTTGAGTTTCTGTCTCTCTTTTGTTTTTAGCACTGTAGCAGGAGAGCTCCACACAGTGCTTGGGAAAAGTCCTGACTTACCATGTCAGTGTATCTTGAAGGAAAAAAATGTCCAATATTGACTGGGAACTGCTCTGGTACATTTGGCAGTTGTGCAGGCAATGACAGCCAGAAGCAATTTTCTTTTCATCTTCTGAGGAGACTATTAATTTCAGTCATGATAGTCTAAATTGTAACAGTAAATAGGATAGATTTTGTTACTTATTCCATTGGAAAATGTGTTTAAAGTGAATGGTGAATTGAGCATACTGCAGATGGTGTATTTCCATTAGTTACTGAAGTTGCACTTTCGAGATGTCACATGAGGTCAGTGTGGTGTTTGTAGCGTCTTCATGTGTGCAGCCAAACAGTTCACCAGAAATGGTGCCCACTGCTACCAGTGCAGATGTCACTGCTAGTAGAGACTGGGTGGCCATCAGTGGCAGTGACCACGGGTTCTCTTTGTGTTTGCTACTGTTCAAACAAAGGTTCATGATCCCAGATAGTCATGGGCTCAAAGGAGATCTATTCTTATTTTGTTGCTCAGGTGAGGGTAAAAGTGATACTAACTCACCTGCTGAAGGATGCCTGCAGAACCTGAGCCTGAAGAGGAAATGCACCTAGATCTCCTAAATGTACAGTCAGCACTTCAATAACAAGTCAGTCAAGGTGTCATTTTCTTACAGTTTGTGGCTCCCTGTATCCCCCAGAGTAAGATTGCTTCAGCCATCTGACAAGAGTGCATGATGCTGTGGTAAAAGAGGTCTGTGGTTCTATGGAAGGGGTCCTGGCCTTTCATAAGATGAGAGACCAATCAAGGGACAGATTTGGCTTCTATTCTTCTTCCTTTTACTACCACATCCTTTAGTTTTAATCTCTCTTTGGTTTAAATGTGTCCTATGATAACGACCGCGTCATGAGCAAAACTTCTGCGTGCTGTACATGCTGTTGCGAGCAGTAGTCCCATATAGTAGTCCCTTTCTTTTGGAGAAAAAGGCACGATATGGTAAAAGTATAAAGTTGTAAAATGTAGTTGGTGTAGGGGAAAGCAGCAATTCTGAAAATGACACAGAATACAGTGAAACCACTAGTGCCAGCGACGTTCCAGTGCAGTGCCTACTGAAGGAGCTGGAAAAGGCATTGGCAGGCCTTAGTGAGGTACAGATGAGATACATGCGGTGTTTTCTGCCACCTAATTAACTAGCATGCTAGTGTGTGAGTCTAGGTTTATCTTAATTTCCTGTTTGCTTTTCTAATCACCAGGGAACATAGCAGGAATAAATGGCCTTTTTAAAGAACCATGACTAATATTTCCTTAAGTGAAGTCCATTTTAAATAACTAATTTTGAATGCAATGCATCCAGCCACAAAATACACCATAAAATGGCAGAGTACCAAAAACACATGATGCAGACTATGCCAGATTTATGCCAAAAAGCTCAAAAAGCTCAAGCTTCTGAAAGAGAAAATACAAAAAATGTTCCAGTTCCGTAACACAGAATAACAATGTTGTCTGAACATACCTTGTAAGGATATAGAAAGTGTTTGATAGTCACACTATTTGTTAAATTTCAGGTTCTCCGAGTTGTGTTTCTGAACTGAGGTTCTTGCAAATCGAGACTAAACAAATCAAAAACTGGAAAATACATTGTGTCATCACAAAAGAAATTCTGGTAGTTCACTTACCATTTTTGTTTCTTGTTTGATCAGGTGAGAGGATTCATCATTTTATGGTGTCTACTTGTATATCTGTTTGAAAGATCTGTAGATTTTTAAAGTGTTGCTCTCTATGTATTTTCTGTTTCTGCTGCCCAGCATGGGTTTTTTGAGTTGGAGAGAAGAGCCCCACCTTGTAAATGGAGAACAGTTCTCAACAGACCCGACTGGAAGTAGCAGCTGAGTTTTATAGAACGTTCTTCTCTCTGTAGAATTATCTGTGAAGCATCAAAAACAACTGTTTCAAAAAATGGTAAAAAATATGGAAAATTAAAAAACAAAGCAAAGCACAACAAAAATCCCCATTTCTTCACATAAGGATTCAGATCACAGAACAGCAGAAGCTTCCAAATTGCTCTTTTCCCTCTGTTTCACTGATGCCAAAAGTATTAGAATCAAGTTAAGATCCCTGGATTGTAAATCAAGCATTGAGGCTTGGCTGCGGAAGAGAAGTCTTATTTGAACATTAGCAGTCCACTGGTAACTGTGCCAGCTTTATTGATCTTATTTCAGTTGTGACCTCAGACTTTCCGTCTGAGTAAATCTTTATGCAATGCGGTCTCTCCTGATCGCTACCTTTTCAATAAAGGAAATTCTTGGTTTTAAGTGAAAAAATGGTAAAAGCCTGTAAAGTTTTTCTTCTGGACCTCTGATTCAGACTAGTAAATAATCTCACAATCTGAAATTATTCACTTTGATATCAGGTGTGCTGGTTTTTTTCTTAAAGTATGACCTTGTTTTGTAGGCAGGTGACAGTCTTTAGCTGGTAGTGGTTTGTAATGTTTTAATCAAGATAGGCTGTACATTTTTAAAAGTGAACTGAACTGCACTTTCAAAGAACACTGACTTCATTGCTTACAATATCATAGACTAGAAAAAATCTAAAAGTAACAAAAAAATCCAGCTCTTTATTGTCACATAAACAACAAGTATCGTTCATATGTTGCAATACATCAAATCATTAGGAATTTTTCATCTTGTTTGCAACTGGAATGAAAATAAATAAAATAAAAAGCTTATGTGTACCTTTGAATGAACAAATTCCAGAGTTCTGTAAGTATGAAAAAACTCATGTGGGCTAATACTGCTGAACCTCTCAAAAGTCACTACTGCTTCTCAATCGTTTCTGTAGTGAGGAAAGGGATCCAATTAGATGGTCCTTGACAACAGTATTTGGGTGGAGAGGGGGACCTTGGCTGACTGTAAACTGCAGGGGAAAAAAATGTAATTCCCTTAACTGTACACAGAGAGAATTTGGTGGAGTTCCTATTCCAGGAAGGGATCACGATGTCAAGATCACACTTTGATGTTTGAAAGCCACCTCTTGAAAGCAGAATCCAATCTTGTTGGCTACACACAGCAACCTTCCTCAGTACTGTTTCAACCAAGCTTGAGGTGTTTTCTGGAAGGATGTCTGGTGACGGGAACAGGGACAAGCTGATGGAAAGTTAGCATTGTGATGTGCTGAGCCTGATAGAGCGCGTATTAAATTGAGTGGGAGCAGGCTCAACTCTTAAATGCAGGAAATACTTTGTTGTGAACTATCTGCATGACAGATGCCAGGTAGATCAATAAGGGCTTCCAGTGCTTCCTGCTGCTTACCTTTGATGAGCGCTAGATTTATGACATACACACAAACTAAACCCCAGCTCATTTCGTCTACCTTGATGGCAGCTGCTGCTGAAGATAAGACAGACTTTATTGCCTTAACTGACTGAATAAGGAAAAAGAGTTATCTGCAAGAAGGTTAAAGAAATGCAACTTTTTTCGGTTCCCTAGCCCAATTGCCTGTGTCTTTCATGAGAGCTCGCTCACAATGCAGCTTTGCAGAGGGAGAGAGAAGGGCTTGTTTATTTGAGTGCTAAAGAAAAAGGAGTGAGATTTATTTCAAAAAGAAGAAATAGAGTATGTTTAGGATTAACATATCATGTCAAGTGCTCGTGTATAAATTCAATCCAAAAATTTACACAGTGGACGAAGAGCCTCATGATGCTCTTGGCTATGGTCAGCTTTGGAGAACATGAGGCAGAGGCACAGCTCTGGCAGAGGCTCCCAGCATCTGCAGAGCAGTGCACCAGAAAGGACATGAGCCGCATTTGAACGTTAAAACTGTCAAAGGCCTTAGTTGCAGTTGTGACACAAAGCTGCTGCTGCTTTTCTAAAAGTCTGTTTTGCATGAAGGAAGTAGTTTTTCAAAAACAAGAAAATAAATTGCTCTGAAGCTTGTGTTTATTTGCAGTGTCATGTGTGATGGGGTGCATTTTTCTTGAGGTGGTGACAATTAAAGTGTAGTAGCAATGTTAGATTTTCTGTGTTGTTGGCATAGCTGAACTGGGAGTCAAAAAACTTGAGCTTCACTGCACACTCACCCATCCAGTTCTCTCCATGGCTTTGTATTTGATCATTCTTTGCTCTTTTGCTGACTTACAAAAGGGTATGTGTTCCGTTTTACAAAGCTCTTTATACTCCTTCAGGGTCAATGGATGAAGTGTAGTTTAGAGATCCTAAATTTTGAGGAGCAGGGAGAAGAAATGAAGGCTTTTGAGAGCGAGAGGACTGCTCCCTATAAGGCTGCTGCTGGATATCAGGCAGGGTCAGAACTGGTGTATGTGCATTGTTTGTTGAAGTGGAGCACATCATCTTCCTTATTTAAAAAGAAGGGTAGAGGACGGGGTGGAATTTGTGTGGGAAGGGACCAGGAAGGGATGGTAATACTGTTTCATTAAATATAGATGATGTCTTGTTTTATGTGGTGTCTGTGGTTTGATTTCTGCCTGCAGGCTTACATGCAGCCCCACTTGTTGGGAAATGAATTCACACATTTAGAGTTTCCACGGAGGGTGCAGCGCAAGGAAGTTGGGAAGAGGATGCTGTACCGTGACTTCAACATGACTGGCTGGTAAGAACATGTCCTTCTCAGCATGGGGTCAGCCTTCTCCCCAACCTGTGCCTGCTTTGTACCTGTCTTCGATTGGTGTAAACTGCATCAAACATGGAGGTGTACCCCTGTGTACTAAAAGATAAGGCATTTCTTTCTTTCAGATGTATCTTTCTTCTAGAAGATTATCTTTTAAATAAGTTAACCTTCCTCCAGAGCCAGGATTTTGTTTCATTTTAATGCGTGAGCACTCAAAGCAGAGCAAGCATATAAAGGAGAAGATGTGCCGAGGGATCTTTTTGAAAGCTAAACAATTTTCCTATCTTGGAAGTAGCTTTTTATAAATTCTGAATCAGTGGGTCAGACATTTGTCTTTTAAACCAAGACATTGGCCCATCATGCCTTCACATGCCGAGGAAAGCTTGCAGAAGGGAAGAGCTGCCTCCCCTACTCCAGTGCAGCAGGCGCTTGATTTGGATATCCTTTGAGGAGTTGTTTTAGACATGGGCCTATCTGAACTAGCCTAAAATGAAAAGGCTTGAATAAACACCATGGACTTAGAGAAGCAAAGACAGAAAGAATGATGTGGGTTTTTTTGATTCTGGCTAAATGTCTTCATTGTTTTTTGTTGGTTCAAGAGACTCCTTGGAGAAGCCCTAATCTTTGCTGTTGTGAGTTTTGCGTGTGACCTATAAAGGCAAAAGCCCAATGTATGCAAATGGTCTTAATTTCCATGACGTTTATGTTTTAGCATCTGTAGTAAATGTCCTTTCCGGAAGAGAATGAACAGAGAGGTTAAAAAATAAATCCTGTTTTAGGTTTGGAAGCCTGGATGCTCACATACAACTGCAGCTCTACATAACTTTTGATTCATTCCGTGCTTTATGGACCATAAATATAATGATGTTTTAATGGCAGAACAATGATCTAAGTTTAGTGTAATCTGAAGTGTTTGTGCAGAACATGTAAATCTGAGAATAACCATCATTGTCTGTCATCTTGAACAGCTGCTAGTAGAATATGCAGTTTCACCCTGAGAATGATGACTTCACATTTTAAAAAGGCTACAGGCATGAGCAGAAGAATAGGAACAGAATGAGAACATTGGATCAACTGAGGACTTAGACAGCAAAACATTTGGAAGATCATGAGACACTCTCCCAATTTCTGCAGAAGGAGGGGTTTTTTTGTTAAACTCCCAGATGTCTCTGGAGGCACCAGTAAAGAATGGTTTTGTGTAGACTTCCAAAAGCTCTTTTTCAAGATGTGACGTGCCAGCTGGGAGGACAAACATGTGGGAGAGAGCTACAGAAGTATCATAGGCCAGGAACTTCCTGAGAGGAGGGCAAGAACAGATTTCTGTCATCATGGTTGGAAGGCAAATAGGGTTTCTTCAGGTTCATGGGAGTTGTTTTTTGTTTCCCTGGTTGGTTAGTGGTCTGGAAAGGAGATGAGATTGCGGCATTGGCAGGTGACACCACAGCTCTTTTCCTATTAAACGAGAATGACCATGAGGTACTGCAAAGAATTAAGTGATTAACACAAATGGGCATTACAGTGATCAAATTTGGTATTGATAAATACCAAGTAAAGCATGAAGAGGAAAAAATAAATACTTATGCACACTAGAATTTCCAAATGAAATGTCGAAAAACTCGGTCGAAGTTTTGCTTACTACAGTAATTTTTCCAGTCCAAATCACCAGCAGAATATTGAGATTTGTACAGCATTTGAAAGTTTAAAAGTTAAGTGAAGAGATAATTCTGTATATTAGTTTCTACCTCACTTGTGAATGTACGCATAGCATTTTACCTTATCCAGAAGGTTTATTACATAGCTAATACTGTTTGGCATTAGAAAAAGGAACAGAAATTCTAAATGTAGAATAATGAGTAAGGTAGAAGAGCTTTGGTTAGTCAAACTGGCCGATTTGATTCAATGTGTTGCTTTTCAATACTGGTTTGTGAACTCTCTTAGCTCTAGCATATAGCAGGGAGGAGAAGACAGTAATTTTCCAGTTGATTTTTCTGAATTTCCTCATGTCTAGGACACATGTTGATCCAGTTAGAGATTCTAATATGGTCAATGCAAAAATTGTCCCCAGTTCAGTACAAATGTGCTTAGCTGTAAGCAGTTATTTTGGAATAAATGCTTCAACTGTGACTTGAAAATTCAAGTCTGAATTCATCACAGTATTGTCCCAGAAAAAGCTGGCCTGTGCCAAGCAGAAGCATGTGGAGACTGTGATGAGGCTACCTCTTCCTGCTGTTCCTTTTGACTTCTGGATGGAAGTGAAAAATGGGGCCTACATTTTTGTCCTAATAAAAGAATTGGAATCTTTTAGCTGCTCCATATTGCACAACTAGTGCATCAGTTACCTCTTTGTTTGGTTGCCTCAGGACAACAAAATGATGAGGAAATTGTTCTATTGCCATACATTTGTGTAAAACAGAGTCATCCTAAATAATGATCCATTTCTTTTTGCAAGATTTCACCCAAGGTGTTTGTTATCCATTGAATTGTGTGCAGTGATCACCTAGGTAGAGGAGAAGCAATCAGTTTCTGTTTATCTAAAAGTCTGGGTCAATTTTTAATGGTTGAGATTGTGGGCAAGACATTAGATTTCCAGTTTGGGCCCTCAGAGGTGACTGTTTGAGGTTGCAAAGGTTTCTTAGTGATTGTTTTCCACTTTTGTTGCTTCTATTTTCTTCCCTTTCTGATTCCTGGATTCAACTGATGCATCAGGACACAGTGGCTGAGGACATGTCTGTTTTGCATTTGTTTCTAAGGACACTATCTATCATGGAGAATAAATTAGCATATATATTCCTTTTCTAGAAAATGTCAGATGGCACTTTGGCCAGCCAGAGCTTCATAGACTAAAATGCTGCTGAACTTTTATCACATACAATGCAGATGATCAATTGTCTGAATTGTTTTATGGTCAGTAACCTCACTGTGTGTTGACATTTGCACATACATGTCAAGAGGTGGAGGTGATATTAGGAAGAAATAGCCACTCGTATACATAATTATTGAATCCTTTAGTGAGAGAATGTAGAGCACTCTCTGCTTTGATGTTTCCTCAGGAAAACAAACTGTTTTATTTTACAATTCAGCATACTTTCTGTGTTTTCTATTAGAAGCTGTATGACATTTTTTTCCTTCATTTTTATCCTCCTCCTTTGCTCCAGAGCTTTTCGGATTCTCAACAATGGCTTGGCTTGCCCAGCTTGTTTGGATTACAGAAGATTATTGTCTTTGGGTCTGTTATAATGCATTTGGCCTTTTATTTTTTCTCTCTGCTTTTTCTTTCTTTTTTTTCTTTTCATGTGAAGTTTCCACACTGGCTTTGTCTCCACAGCCCACAGTGGTAGTACAGCTGCCAAGTTTCCCCACAGCATTAGGACAACCACTGATCCAGCAATGTGTACCGCATCACTAGTCCAGGCTGCCTGTAACTGCTTTGAGACCAGCCTTTCCCTTCTCACTCCAGCTCTCCTACCCTTTCTCCTTTCTTTGCAGTGGCAATTGCAATGAGAAATAATGCTGTATTAAATATACCTAAAATAAATCCCACACTTGTGAGAGCTGACCGTGAGCTGCCCTTCCTGCACCCTTGCCCCATGTGCGTCATGGTTGAACAACGATTGCAAAACATGTACTGTAGCTGGCAAAGCATCTTAAGAGCAGTGTGTCCTGCTGAACAAGCTTTTGAGCTGTCTCGAGCCATAATTTGCTGGCAGGTATTTATGTTACTGTCAGTCTTTCACAGCTGGGTGTCTGGGCTGGGATTTTCAAGCCCATGGCTTGTAGAGGTTAAACTTGTATCGGAGAGAGGTGTCCTGGTGGCTTTGACAAGTCCTGGCAACAGAAGCATCAGGAAAGACTCGGAGGCCATGTAAGCAGAGAGTGCTCGGTGCTAAAAAGGGGGGCGTGTAACCCGAAATGGAAATATGGGGGGGGGAGTTGGGGATGAGGAGAGCAGGCCTGGTGATAGCTGTTCCTTTAAAGGACTGCGCAGAGTTAGTGTTCTCTGTCTCTGCCTTTTCTTTAAAGTTAAGACACGGTTGATCAGATTTCCTTCACTTCTACATCCAGTGTGAACAATTTTGAAGTACTTTGCTTTGACTATATCCTAGAACCTTCCCAAACTTGGATTTCTCGCTGGCTGTGTCCTTCACTGTGGCTCCTTCCAGAGTTGCCCTCTCTGCCTTCTGCGGTGCTGGAGTAGCTGTACAGTGCTGTGCTTAACCAAAAGCATCCAGAAGGCACTACCAATTGGCTTCAACTTTGGTGTTTTCTAAATTAGTTTTTTGCTCCTCCTTGGAACAAAAACAGTGGCTTTTCTACTGCTTGCATAGAAGTGCAGTTCTTTAAAGGCTTGTTACCAGCTCACAACTTCAGGTTTTTGACTTGATTTTAGCATGGCAAAAGAGACCTAGACACCAAATACATTTTTTGTTGGTTGCTTCCTTTGCCCTCCAGGAGAGGCAGAGCTGAGCAGCAGAGCTCAGCTGCACCCCATCAGAAATGGTCTGAGGCAGTGTAGTGCCCACCACACATCATGGGCTGCAGCCCAAGGTGGCAGTGAGTAGGGGAATTGGGCACTGTCTCTGAGCACACCGTCCTTGGAGCAACAATGGAGCCCTTGCCAGCTCCGTGTCCATGTGTCTGGTGAGAGGGTGCCGTGGCACGCGGGGTCAGCGCCCGAGGGTCAGCCTGTGCTGGGGAATCGCCTGCCCGCATGATTTATTCCAAAGCAGGGAGGCTGGTGCCCTGAGGTGAGTGCTAAGCAAAACCCGTTTTATTCTAGAGTCAATATTGTCCACTGCTTGGAAAGCTGCCAGCCTGCTCTGTGCTCGCCCTTTTCTTTCCAACAGGGAATGTCTTTCAGCCTCTAAGCATCTGATTAAAAAAGCAACTTCACTTTTCAAGCCATTTTATTTTGTTTGGGATGGATGCCTTTTGCTTTCATTGTGCAGCCCGCCTTGCTGTCTGCGGTTCAGACTCCAGCTCACAAAAACCAGGCTCTCATTAATCACTTATTGGGGATCCAGAATACCCCGGTGAGAGCCAATGTACATGTTTTGCTTGGTAATGAGTGAGCTGATTTGAACAAATATTGCCAATGCAGCTGCTATCTTATTCTTTATTGCTGGGCTCAACATCCTTTGACAGCACATTCAGGTAGCCTGCCCAAGGAGTGCCTGAGCAGATTGAGAAATGCCACAGAAATGCTTTATGGAGCTGGTGCCTGTGCTGTACCCTCCTTTAATATAAATTGATTTATTGAATCAAGCGCAGAAGCCCTGCTACAGAAACCTCAGGCTATAGTCTCTAGAGAACCACCTAATAAAACAGCCCCAACTGACACTCCTCATTAGCTTTTCCACCGATCCCAAGGCAATATTTAAAGTGACAGTGTCCCTCTTTTTGGCCTGAATTTATCTGCTGGCTAATGCCTGTGGGTCTAATTAGCTTAGCATTATTAGTCTTATTCAGATAAGCTGCATTTCCTAACAGCTTGAGTCCAACTTGTAAAAAGTAATTGGAAGTCTGCAAACCCTGTGCTCTAACCTGCTTGATTGCACCTTTTAGCCAAAATCATGTAATTTACAAAGAGTCATCCTTTTCCCTGTTTTTTTTTAATTGAGCTTTTTTGTCTAGTGAAACATTCTGTGCTTCTTCTGCTGAAATCCCGGCTGTATTATTGTGTTTGAGACCTCAGCCGTATCCTTTGTACAATCACCAGGGAGAGATCAAATTTTAATTTCATAATTACTTCACGAGAAAGCAACCTTTTCCCCAGTCATGCCTGATATTAATTTCCTTCCAGCAACTTACATTTTCATAATTTAATGATTATGGGGCACCTTTGCAGCACTGAGCCTTTCTGGAGGAGAGAGAGAGGATATCATTTTTGCAGCAGAAACCCTTATCCGCAGTCACTTGCCTTGCTTTCCGTGTCTGTGCTCTTGTGTCTCACTGCAAGGTGGCGGGGAGCGGTAGGGGACGTGCCTCGTTGGTGCACACAGCTAGAGCAGCTTGCTGGGCTGTGCCTGGGTGTCGGGGGCACAGCTCTGCGATGATGAATGGCTGTTTGCAATGTGCATGTTATGCATCTTTTCAAGATTTGCAGCCCTCACTGCAGGAGCAGCGGGAGGTGAGAGCTGACCTGCTGTGTACAGCACGTCTCCTGACGGTGATGAATGGCTCTTTCCCCCAAGTGTGCACATGCCACAGGAGCTGAGCCAGTGTCTTTGGGGCAGGAGAAAGCAGAAACAGGAAAGTAATACTGCTGCAACAAAAGAGAAAGCTTAAGTCCGGAGTAAAGCTCTTTGTAAATGGCCTCTCTGGGGCCAAATGAGAGTGATAAGCATGAGGTTGGTCTGAGTCATGTCCTGCAAGAGCATCTCCTGCTGGAAGCAGTGCATCGAAGAGCTGTCCCTGCATGGCTGTGCATCTGCACTTGGGCTTTGCCTTGGCGTGGAATCAGGTGCTGTGTATGCAAGGGCAAACAGGGTCCCAGTCTATTTTATCAGAAGGAAACTAAACTGGAATGAGATAATCTTCAATCTGAAAACACAAGCAAAAACAGCCCTTCTTCCTGATAAGGTGAAGTCTCTTTCCACACTCATGCTTTCTCTGGCTTCCCCATCTGCACAAATTTGACATTGCCTCAGCTGGGTCCATAGAAGTTCTCTTTCTTTCCCTTGTTACCCAAGATTGATTTATTGCTCCTCTTCTGGCTGAGAGGAGGCCCCTTGGTCCTTGGAGGAGTTTCCAGCACTGCTATGAGCTGGTGAGGTCTCTGCTTGCTGTCTCACTGCCTCCTCCATCCTGCACTACAGAGATCTTTCCCAGAAGAATTTGCTTTGTAATTCCTTCTTAGTATCAATTTCCTTTGCTTCCAGAGGATCCCAGCTAGCAAGTGTGGAGCAGGCACTGTGAGTTTAACACACAGCCTTTCTCCCATCTGCCTCACCACGTCCTTTTAACAAGAAATTCGGCAAAATAGAAATTTACAAATGGTGTTTCTGTCCATCACAGTGCACTCTAGTGCACTCAACCCATAGAGTATTAACAGCCCACTTCCCTTACCCCCTATCTCTAGAGTAAATTGCTGGCAAACCTTCCTGTTTGTCTTTTAGGAGTAGAAGAAATGAAATTTTAAGAAGCGTTCATGGCAGCAAGTTCACTGGGTGAAAAAAAAGAAAGACTCAGCCTGCTGAGGCTGTTGCAGGAGGTGAACCTGCTTGATATGCAGCTGCAATATGTACACACAAGTTCTGTCACTCAGTAGTGGAAGCTCAACAGGTCACAAGCAGTGAATGAAACCACTTGCAATACTCTTGCTCTGTCCCTCCCAGCCTTCTGAGCACAAAAGGAGTAAGGGAGATTGCTTTTAAATACCTTTTTTTTTTTTCCTGATTTATCTTTTTTTGGGCAAGGACCTCTCTAAATACTTGAGATGCTTGACAATCCTGTCCCTCACTTTTCTTCTACCACTTTCTGTTAATGCTCCATTAGAGGTGAATGGACTAAAAAGTCAGCCACATTCCAGGAAATGCCTGAAAAGATTCTGGTGCTTGAGTCTTTCAACTGGGCTGGCCAAGATGGATAGTTTGTTTTGCTTAGGAATTACTTCCACAGGAATACGTGGTGCTGGTGCTCTCCAAAGTCCAGACTTGTCTTAGGACTGTACACAGCAGTGAAGGCTTCCTGGGGGTCCAAGGCTCATGTACTAGTCTGATTTGACCAAACCAGAGATCATATATGTGTACAAGTCAAGCTGACATCCTTTATATTTCTTTAATTTGTAGATTGGTAGACAGAACTGGGATTTGCAAAATAAAGCATTATACACTTTCAGGTTCATAAAAAGACATTTCTGAATTTTTCTAGTAATAATGAGTGTTTTAAAACTTGTATCTTTTTCCCTTTGTTTCAAAGAAAGCCTGTGAGAGTATCTTGGTTAGGGTAGATCTTCCCCTAAAAACTATTTTGTGCACGTGTGCATGGTCTTTAATTGGTTTGGCTTTGCCACCATTTTTTCTCTTAACAAACACTGCTATAGTTTGTGTGCTTTAATTATTGTTGTTTATTGTAATTTTGTTTCATTAAACTATGTGTCAGATGAGCAATAGGGGAAAGATACTGAGACACTGAACATTAGAGCTAACCTATCTGGAGGGCACTTAGTATCAGACTGCTGTTTGGATTTAGAGATCCTGACTCTGCAGAAGCACAAGTGTAAGGACATTTTTTAAGATTATGGCTGAGTTGAGACATAAATTGTATAATTTTCAGTGGCTCTGTGCCTAACCTGCACTACACATCTTTTCTTCTTGTTGGTAAGCATGCACTTAACACTGGGTAGATGCCTGTAGTTCAACAAGACAGTAGAGATGAACAGTTCCTTTTGGACTGGTGATATAAGCTCTGTTACCCAACGGGTGAGCTCCATTCCACTGATTACTTGGGTGGGAGGAGAAAAAAAGGAAAAAGTTTCTATCAAGTGTTGTGTTGCCTAAAGATTAGAATGTGATTTTCTGTTGGTATGACCAAAGAAAGTTGAGCTTTAGAAGGAGGTTGGTTGGATAGCTGGGGTAGTTTTGTGAGCTGGGTTGTTTTGGGTGAGGGTGAGAGTAGAGGCAGGTGGAGGGTGTATGGGGATGGCTCTAGGTTTGGGGTTTTTTAGAGTGGTAGCAAAGCAGTGTTTGAAATACATGAAATCTACAAACCTGTCTCCGAGATGCCTTTAGCCTTGTACTCAGTATGAACTAGGACTTCTGTGAAGCAGTAGTGCTTTCTCTTGGTTGCTTGCCACAAGTAGGTTTATTCTATGCTTCAAGCTAAAGCCCTTTGATGATGATTTTCTTTGCTCTTCCTTAGGTTTAATTCTCAGTTTGCTATTAGGTGGCATAAGCAGAGATGTGAAACACACTTTATAAAGCCAAGTGCCATGAAAAAGCAGAGCACAGAGTCTGGATTCCCCTGTCGTGCACAGAACTGAACCTTCCAGGTCAGGGTAGATTGTGTTTTCAACACCATCTGTTGGGCCTGGGGATGCCAACGCAATACTTTTCATGACCAATTACGTTACACAGTTTGCCGTGAAAGAAAATGGAATGTGGGTTTTGGTTTTAGTCATCAACTTTACTCTTACGTGAATTTGTATGTGCTTTCAGAAGGCCAATTTTAAGAACAACTTATATGGCAGGAGAACTCATAACACATGTAAGACATTATCTAGGATTTTGGCTCTTAAATTTGCATATGAGAGCTGACTGTTTTTTCAAGTTCTGTCCCAGCAATATGCAGGTAAGTTTGATAATCTTTTATGTAAAGAGTGCTAAAGCGCTGCCAGTGATCTCAGCACTGTAAGAAACTTCTTCTGTAGATTGTGTTGTGCATTTAGTAGCTCCTGGTTATTTTTTCACCATGCATTTAGAGCAGATTCCAGTTAGCATATGAGTAACATCATGTCAGTCCTAGTTGTTTTGTTCTGACATCTCTTTTGGCTCCTGGCGCGATTTGGCCCGGTTTTCCAAAATGTTGATCCTGAGTCCAAATGTAACTTTGTGGGTGGTACATATGTCAAGGTCTAGTTCAGTATTTTTGGACAGCGGTAACATTTCATAATTCTTTTGAAATGAAAAGAAGAAACGAAGTTAACTGAAAAAAATGCAGCTAGATCTAGCTGGGCACGAGCTTGCCTTTTCTACTCCCCACTGCTCCCCCTGTTTTTCCATTTGGAAAAATAGAGGCTTACGTGGCAGAAGCACTTAACAAGCTTTAGGCTCATTCAGAGCTGGAAGCAATAGCATTGCCTTGTCTTTATAACCTTTCTTGTCATGCCCTGGTGGCCACCTAAACCTCCTGGGATGTGGACAAGAAAGACAGGGACAGAGGAGAGTTGCAACACTATGTTGTTAAAACAGTGAGCTGGGCTGAATTACACAGAGGGCTGAATAAGGCCATGCTGGCACTAAAAGAGCCAAACCACCCCCTCAGGTTCTCTGTATGTCTGTGTTGGATATACCTACTGCCGTATTATATCTTTATATACAGTACACAAGAGTATAAATGCAACTTTATTACATAAAATCAAGAGAAATAGTCCAGAAGGTTGTAGCCTGTGTGAAATAGACCCACATACAAAATATGGGAGGTTTCACAGGGCATAAATTAAAATGAATTTCATATCTTCTTTCTGTCTGCCCAGTGCAGTTGCTGAGTTGTTAGCTGAAAAGCTGTGCCTCATGCTTCTCTTGCAGCAAACCACACACTAATATATTATTAATTCTGTTTCTCTAGTAATGCAGGACATAGGTACTTTTCTAGAATGTCTCAGGTTGCTTTTCAGTGTGTCTGTGCTACCTCTGCTGCTTTGGTTGCAGTTCTGAGCATTGTTTTTTAAGTGCTGATAATTTTTCAGGCAATAGCAACATCAACATTAAAAGCACGTTTGAGATGAGTTTGACACCCAAGTTCTAAGCCCAAGAGGTGACAAGCTTTGAGAAACCACAAAATAAATCACTGTAGCTCTCTGGGCCTCCCTTACTTAGTTGTATAGCTTCAGGAAGTCACAGGCTAGCCAGCTGGTCTCCCTAATCTGCTGATGGAACAAGTTAGCTGCAACCCTTGGAACATGGCCTCTCCCAATGTCCTTACGCTGTGGTGTCACGGTTGAAGGCCTGAGGGACAGTAGTTTTTGTAATGGTTCCCTGAAAGAAGCTGGACTCAGCAGTGGGGACCATTCTTTTGAAGGACACTGGCCTAAATGATACTTTTTTCCCTTCTTCCTAAGGCACAGTCAGTGTGAGGTGTTGTGCAGGAGAGTATATGGAGGAAGAGGAGAGAGGGGAAGAAAGCTTGTTCCCTGTTTTTGTCAACTTACAGGGCAGTGTAAAGGGAGGGCTTTGGTCTTAAATATTTGTAGTAACCTTGCAGATAACACAGTCTGTGTGTAAAGAATTGGCTTGTTTTTTCCTTTAAAAAGGGGGCTGCGAGTAGTCAAGTCACATCATCTTAGTTTTGTTTGCTATTTTAACAAACATGTACAACAATGTGAACAGCCAGTAGGAATGATTGTCTTCTCAGGCTTGTGGCTTGATTAGTCATTTGACTGATGCCCACAATGGACTCAGCTGATACCCTTTTTCTTGGCATCAGAGCACAACTGGCTCCATGCAAGACACAGTTTGGACTCCTCAAGGATGTTTTCCCAGGGCTTCCAGTACTGTAGGTCCAGTTGGAAGCTTCGAAACACGTTCATGAGTAGTCAGAAATAGTAAAATTTTTGCTCTACATTCAAACCAGGATGTCCAAGTTAGTGAGTGAGGCAGAGATATTTGTTGGAAATAAAGGAAGGAACAAGAGCAAAGTGTGTGACTGACTCCTCCTTCCCAACTAAGTGCTCTTCCACAATTTAAACATCAGGGAAGTATTATCATGCTGGCAACTTGCAGTAATTTGTGTTGTTTTGTTTGGTTTAAGAGCTAATTTATTTGCCCTCCGCAGTACAGAATGCCATTTGGATGCCTTCACTGTATTGTCTCTCAGAGAGATGGCCAAATATTATGGTTATATATTCGAAGATATTCTTGACTACATGAAGGACCCACTGTATTTTGCATACGTCACCTAGTTTCATTTTGGGATTTCATACATAGTAATGTTTTGTAGTATGTGTGGGGAGTCCTCCACTACTGTTTCTTCTATGCATTCTGGATGCTTTTCTCTTTTTTGTTGGTCCTTCCCTCATCCCCAAAACCCTAGTATGATCCCTTCCTGTGATTACTGGGAAATGTAAAGGCAGGGCTTCAATGTCTATGCAACTCTCAGTAAGTCCAAGGCTTGCCTGGGTGATGCAGCATGTACAGCACCATTTATTGACCCCAGGCCTGTGCCATACTTTGGTGAAGCAGCGGGCAGTTTGATTACAATATAGGATTTCACCCTTAATTTTTAATATCCTGCTGCTTTATGTCACAGCCTTAACACTGCTTAAACTTGATCCCCTGTGACTCTCTGGAGCTCAGGCAGCCATCCTACAGAGCTGGAGAGCTACACAGCAGGGGTTGGCAGTGGCCCCTGCACAGCACCTTCCCTCCCCCTCCTGTTTGTGCACTCGGGGTGCTTTTGGTATCACCCCCAGGGCTTAGGGCATGGATGGGCCAGGAGGGAAGCACGATGTGCAGATAAAGGCTGAGGAGGGACGATTTTGCGGTATGAAGGGAAGAATACCCCTCTGGGGCAACAAACCTTAGCCGAAAGGTACCCCAGCACCTGAGCTCAAGCATGTAATATACAAACCACAGGACTGTACAGCTTATGAGAATGACTGTCACCTTCTGTTGTGTTTTTTTATTTCTCACTGGCGAAATTGCCAATCTTCTCACCTCATCAGTGTCAACAGCTGGATGTGTAAAAGGTAGAGTACGCAGGCATGTGGTAAACAGAATCAGAGCATGAGCATTTACTTCTCTTGTCTCTTGTCCATGGGAAAGCTGCTGTGAAATGTGAGACCTCTGACAATCTTGACTGTTGCAGTCAAGGTCAAATGAGCACTAAATATCCTAAGACTTCAGCACGTGAAGCTTCTCTTGGTTTCTGTGGTCCTGGAGGGTGAGAACAGGATCAGAAAGCTGTTTCACACCATCTGTAAACGTCCTGTCATTGCTCACGTTTCACATTAACAGTGTGAATCTAGGCATTGGTTAGTTTCTTGATGGGTTTGGGGTTGTTTTGTTTGAGTGTTTTTTATTTGGTTGGATTTGGGGGTTTTTATGGCACTGTATTATGGTGTAGCTGGTACCATATCCAACAATATCTTACCTGATTAGGATGTTACTCCAGTTCACCTCTTTCGTTGCAATCAATAGAAGCAGCCTGACATGTTAGATATTTTCCCTTCTTCACTTTTCCTTTTGGTGAAATGGATAATTATTTACAGAAAACCTTCCTGTAGGAAAAGAAATTTCCATCTTGGTTCAAAGACAGAGTCCCTAGGAAAAATAATCTTTTTTTGTTTTTTTCCCTTTTTTGAAATCACAGCTGCTTGTTTCAGGGCACTGGGTCACTAATTGAGTGCAAGCTTCATAAATGTTGTTTGTCCTCCCCCCACAGGGCATACAAAACCATTGAGGAAGATGACTTGAAGTTCCCTCTTATATATGGAGAAGGCAAGAAGGTGGGCATGTTTGCTTTCCTCAGACCAAAGGAAGAAGGAATTCTGTGCTGTTTACCACTCAGTTTAGCCCTTGGCAGTCCAGTGTTTTCCACTCAGTATCTCTTTATTTTATCGTTTTGACAGCTTGAAAGAGTATCTTGGTTCTGTCATAAATCAGTCTCATGTCTGGGGGGCGGTGGGGAGAGCTCAACATACAAAAAAGCATTTTACAGCAGACATAGTCACTTGCTGTTTAGTTTGCTTTGTTTTTGTTTCATTGTAAATAGGCTACAATGAGACTCTCTGAAGTAATTGACTTTAAATGTTCCTGTTTCATTGTAAAATATAACTAGAACAAAGCAGGAAGATATTTAATAGTGCTCTGAGATGCAAAACTCTAATTTAGGAAGGGGAGGGATCAGGGCAGGATTTGTAAAGTATAACACCCCTTAAGCTTATCTTCTTCAGCTAGTGTATGTGATCTCACTGTTGAATTTTTCTGATGTGTGAAGGCTGATAGTTGAAAAGGAGAAACACTGTTCTGTTTGGTATACTTTGTTTTCAGCTCTGTGATTAAGAACAGTGAGATCATTAGTGTTGGTCCCAGCAAGCTTAGCTGGATGCAGCAATAGGATCAATAAAAGGACGCAGTGGTGTCAGTTTGCTGATATTGGTATGCTTGCTGTGTTTGTAAATAGTGCTTCCCTGCTGCATTAGGTTCTTATCTCAATGCAAAAATAGACACTCTTCAAAATTAGTCCATGTTTCGAAGGTTCAGACCTGCAGCTTATCTCTGAATTTGGTTAGGTTTACAGTTATTTGCAAAATGTTTCATGCACATCTTTTTCATTTACTTTCTTATGGCCCTATGGAGCCAGGAGTTACTAAGGCAAAATGATTCTGAGTCAGTTGCTCGCTGTTATTGATGCTGAGCTCCCTTGCTCAGAAGCTGCTGTGGCTAAGCTCGAGTTTGGGGGAAGTGATCTGCAGAGCACGGAGAGCAAGATTCCCTGGGAGGCTGAATGCCTGGTCAGTCTTAGAGAAGCTTTAATGAAGGAGAGCCCAGAACCTCTTGGGACCCCACTCATGCCACAGAGGAAGGTGCTGGGGGAAGGAAGGGATAGACGTGAGGGAACTGCAGGCTTGCTGTAGAGTGACTCTCCCTAGAAGAGAGCACTGTTGTCAGTGCTGCTGTCACCTGTGTGTTCAGCAATTTAGGGTGGCCTTTGGCACTTTTCCCTGGTGAAGGAAATGCACAACGACATGTCAATAGGAAGATGCCACAGATTCCTGATGTAAGTAATTAAGCTCCTTGTCCTCTTTATAAAACCTATACTAACAGTATAATTTGCTGAAGGAATGCTCTCAAAGACTGGTGGGGACAGTGAGGTGACTGGGTTAGGTTTCCATAGTCCCAGTACCTTAGAGATGGTGACTGAGTGGGATGTGTATGAAAACAAAGCTTGGAATAAGAAGGAAAAATGGAGATGGCATGAGTGTGAAAAGCTTTGACATCAGTTAGCTATGTTAAATCTAGAGTTTCTGGGAGAGAAAAGGAATTCATCCCTAACTGTAGCAGTTACAGAGTAAGAATGTTATCTCATTCCCTGTTGACACAGTCCATGTAACAAGATTTTATCCCATTGCTTTTCTTTATTTCCAGGCTCGGGTTATGGCAACAATTGGAGTGACCCGAGGACTGGGAGACCATGACCTGAAAGTGCACGACTCCAATATATACATCAAACCTTTCCTGTCCTCATCTCCTGAGGTAAAACAGCCAAGGTTCAACTGTCTGATTTGTGAGAGGGAAATAAATTTACTTAGTATGTTTATTTGTTCTTCTCAAATCATCCATTCTGATTGTGGGCCAGTCCAGGTAACATGCTGCTGCTTCCAAAGGTGTGGCATGATAGTAACAACCACATAGTAGGAACTAAGTTCATAGTAGATTCTAAGTTCCCCAAGTGTGTGCCCTAGCTCTGATTGCTCCACATCCCTGCAGAGCACCGATTCCTTCTCACTCCCTGCTCTATGGTTATCCCATAGCCTTGCCATTCAGTGTGACGGACGCCCATCTCTCCTCCCACCTTCATGTGCTCCAGCTCCTGTCAAAGTCTAGATCATGCTGCCTTCACAGAAGATGTAAATATGTGTACTGCAGAAGGGTTGTCATCCACAGCAGTGTAATATCCTGCATTACATGGAAGATACCAGATCGACTCTTAAGCAGGGAAAAGCCAAGAGCTGTAGGAAGGGTACTTTATGCTTCCATCTGTCTGCCCCTTAACCTTCAGTTCTTAATTCTTTAGATAGTTTTGTTCTTAGTTCTTTTGATAGCAAACACCAAATAATGAGAGTGTGCATTCCCAAATGATGGTGTAATGAGGATATTATGGGCTATTTGGGTTAGGGGTAGTTTTAAATGCCTCCTTCAGTTTGAATTGCCTCATCACAAACAATTCCACCCAGTTTTTGACCACTGGAGACCTTTCAGTGAAGGATATCAAGCCTTCCAAAGGGATATGAATGTATTTGTTAACAAGGAACATGCAAGCCTTGCCTTTTTTTGTCCCACTGCATTCCTGTTCCTATGTCAAGGAACAGATGTCACATATTTTTCATAAAATATTAAGCAAGGGCAAACCATCTGATGACAGCACAAAAAGAGGCAGCTTTGCTTCCATGGCCCAAATGCTGAAAACCGTCCATTGTGAACTGGATTGCCAAAGTTTTAACCATACCCAGTATTTGACCTTGAATTTATCACTTGCTATGGCAGTATGAGAGAAAACACACAAATAACATCATACTGCTAGGAAGGAACCAAATTATTAAATTAACCTTGCTTAGAACATCTCTAAGGCAAATTTGTCATGAGTGAGTGTTTCAGGTTTCTCAAAGAAACACCAGCAAAGGTATCAGCAAAGGCAGGTTTAATATTAAAATGAAAGCACGACAGTTTGTTGGCAGTACTACTTACTAAATGGTTGAAGCACACAGAGAAAAAATTGGACTGAAATCTAAAATAATCAATCTAAAACTGAAGTCAACCAGAAATTATCTGTGTGAGGGCTGGGGACAAAAAAGGTTAAGGATAAGGGAAAGGGTAAGGATAAAAAGGAATAAGGGAGACCCTTCTGTTGAGTCACAAGTTTCAGAATAGACCCCGTTGCCAAACTTATCCCCAGACTTGACTACCAGTTTAGGCCTAAAGGTTTTAACAACACTTAACCAATAGCTGAATTTAAACAATTTAACAAAATTGTTTAAACAATAGATTCTATAGAATTTAACTATAAGACAACAGTAACTGACTTTATAGGCTTAACTTACTTACGAATCTAACATATTTAAGAATCTAGGAGACCAACATTCCTAGTACCTTTGCTATAGTATATTCACACTCATAGGTACACAGACCTAAAAGAGTATGCAGACAGCCTGCTGTGGTTCAGGAGAGCTCTAAGGGTCTCACTTGGAGCCACTGTTTATAGGGTTGGCTTTAGTCATAGTAATTTTCCATTCTGGCTGCAATTTGGGTTGGTCCCTTTCTCTGAAAGTTTGATAACTTTGTTACAATGTTGTTCCTTTTGGGCTGTTATTCAGGTAAGAATAAGTTTCCAAGGCCGTTCGAAAAAACAGGAGCTTGTTAGACAGCACAAGTTCCTGGGAGCAGATTGTGTTTCTGATAGGCTCAAGAGGAGCTCAGCCTGGATGCTGTTCATCAAGGCAAAGGCCTGACAACATTTCTGAGGTCATAGTAGCCTGAGGAGGGGCAGGGAGGAAGGATGCACCACCACAATCCACCCCATGACTAAAGGCAATCTGGCTTATGCGGTGGGGCCTCTTCTTGCCTCTGTGCCTATAAACAGAGATATAAAAATTACCTACATTTGTATTTATTATATTAAAATTATATAGTAAAATTCCAATTATAAAAATAAAAATTAAAGAAGTGCTGAGAGATTCCAGCCCTGAAGAAAAGAGGGAGATCTACAGACAGCCCCCTTCTTCACATTTCCTTGTTCTCAATTGTGTACTTTCCCTCTCCCCCTTTGAATGTGTGGTGTCCCTAACTTGAGACCTGCTCCTTTTCACCTCAGACAGGCAGGCAGGAGCTCTACCCTCATCACTGTGATGGATTTGTTTAATGCGAGAAAAATGATGCAATTCTACCTATTTATTTTTCTTTCTGGCATGCTGAGACCCAGTGTTTCTGGGATACGTAATGGCTGCAGCACAGCATCCCAGCACTATCATCTCTGCCAACTGCTGCTGCAGTATTTGTGTGTGTCTATAAAGCAAAGCTTCTCATGGGCTTTTCTGATTTGTGGGGAATGTGTCCGTATGTGTTCAAATTCTGGAATATGACATCCAGTTTGTATGCTAGCCACGTTTCGGGATCTCTTAACTGCTTTGCAAAAGGGAAGCAAAATTGGCTTTGTTTCCACATCCTCTTCACAGCTAAATTCAGCAGAAATGTATGAGGGCAGGAGGAGGAAAGACAGAGCACCAGCCACCTTAATTTAGGGATACTGGCAAAAAAACCCCTGAGTATTATTAGGAAGTAGCATATGCTCCAACCTGCTTTCCATTGTACCTCCTCCTCTTAATCATCTCTTCCCAGAGAGAGCCCCAGTGCTTTAACTCGTGTTTTTCCCTGACTTGTTCTGTCCAAACTTGGGCAGTGCACCTTGCACAGAAACCGGCATTAAGAAACAACATCTTTATTCTGCCGTCTGGGAGGCTTGGCACTTGGAAGCAAAGGCAGTGGCGTCAAGCAGCAATTGTATTTGGTCCCTGTGCAGCATTGGATTTTGAGTTGTTTATATAGAGGTAGGGAAGCACAATGTGTGGTTTCCAGACCTGGAAAAGGGGAGGCACAGGAAATTAAAGTGCAGAGTGAGTCGTGACAGAGGGAGGATCCAAGTCCTCTGGCTTCTGTTTCTGTGCCATAATTACAATGTCCTTTCTCAAGTAAGGGGCAGTGTGGTCAGTTTTCAGAACATTTTACTTCCAGCGTGACAAAGCTCTGGTATGCCATATCCACCAAAATTCAGCTCAAGGAAAGGTTAACATCTCTGAGACTACATCCAGAAATAGGCATATAATAGTAATTTGAGGGTGGTGTGAAATGATACTTTGATAGAGTGCCAGGTTATGGGAGGAGAAGTCATGCAGCCAAGACTGACAAATGTAATCAGTATTCAGTGGCTCAGCTGTTATGAGACTAGATTTGGAGGACTTCTGCAGGTTGGTGAGCTCTAGAGATTTGAACCTCTCATAATGAACTGGAGTAGCACAAAGCAGGCAAGCTATGGCTGAGGCTCTCTGGCATGGAATTAAATATTTATTTTTCATAATGGAACAGTTAATTTGAAAGCTTTCAGCAGGAAATTCTGCTTTTCAAAGCTTAGTAAGAGCCACCTTTTTGCAGATGAAAAGCAGAATTTCATCCTGAAATTTTTTGAATGGCAGCTCAGCTGGTGGGGAAGGATGTGGCTCTGATGGCAGCATTTGGCCTTTGCCAGCAATGAACCCAAAGCCAGCCACCACAGCAAATGATAAGAAGGGTAATGAAGAAGAATTTTTCTTGTTCCATTGTGTTAGTAAAATCTTTCTGACAACTCCACAAATATGTCCAAGGAGACCATTTTAGATTCACATATGCCTTCTGGAAAAATCCTTAGGAGTTAAGCCATCAAAAGGAGCAAGTAAGGCAAATACATAGAGAAGTATGATCTCTCTCTCTTCAATCATACTCAGTATGATCGTAGGGAGTCAAGGTGGCTTTAGGAAGCAAACATCACACTTTAGTGGCTTCAGGTCCTTGAGGTTATGTCTACAAGAGAATTTTAAAAATAATAATAAATGCAGCTGATGCTCTTGCATGAGCACTTTGATTTCTCAGAAAACATTCAAGAAACCGTTCTGCATCACAGGTTATTAATATAAAAGATATGAAGCTACAGACTGAGTGGAAAGTTGGCACAGTCTACTGGAAATTGGCTAACGGGCAGGAAACAAAGGGTGGCAGTAAAAAGCTAAAAGGAGATTAATTGGTGAATGCTGCAGGGAACAGTGTTGGGACCCACTTTTTATTATTTACATATAAATTACTTGGAAGGTGGTATTGAAAGATCTCATCATTTGCCAGCAAAGCTGCACTGGATAACACTGCACATAAAAGGGACGATACAATTAAGAAAGGGCTTAATTTATTGAAGTAGCTGGGTTGATCAATAGTGCAGGCGAGTGAGTGCAGACTGCTGTTTAGCTGGAATTCCCCCGAGGCCGGCTGCTGAGGAGCACCTCAGGTGGCTGCAGGCTCACATGTCACTCTGTTGTGAGCAGTTTTCCAGCCACAGGGACTCGCGTGTGCTGCCTCCTAAAAACAAACCTGGTGAACAAGGCACAGCACCTTCACAGGGCTGCCGTGGTCCTTTGCAGCAGCCAAAGGCAGGGTTTTTTCAGTGGGTAGATCTATTTGAAATGTAAATAAAAACCAGCCCACATGTTTGTTCATTGCTTGCCCAGAGCAGTTTTCTCAGTGCTCTTGACTTCATGTAGGTAATATGTAGTATGAGAAACAAATACCTGGATTGAGGAAAGACGTTCGTTGACAAACTGCATAATGCAAGTTCAGAAAGATGTGTGACTATGGGCTCAGTGTGTATGCACTGTTACCTGTCAGCAGATCTGTAAGTACTAGTCAGGCTAACTGGTATTATCCTATCTATAGAATGTAAGGGTAACCTAGTGCTTATTGTCATGGTTTCATGGCTGGCTGTGCTGCTGAGGTTCTGCTGCTTGTTCCTTACAGTTTTTACGTTTTCTGGTTGCTAATGTCAAGTTAAGCTAGTTAACAGGTCAGCTGCTTTACATCAGTAAGACATCAGCAGGTGGGAGAAGTGTGGTGACCAAACTGGGCTCCTTTCAAGGCTGCTCTGATACTCCAGAGAGATTAATTTTTAAAGAGTGGGAAGCTTTACCAGGGCAGCACAGAAGGGCTGATAGGCTGGAGAGAGTTGCTGAGAAGGCTCTCAGGACAGCACGGGAGGCCAAGGCCACAAGTTCTGTGGTGCACTCTCAGGATTGATGTCTGGCTGCAGAAGCAGTGATTCTCGAGGGAAAGACTGAAGATCCAAGATGGCATTGTTAGGAAATTTGTCAAGGGTGCTGCACTGGTTAAGGAAACCTCTGCACTGCCAGTCGTTGTCTGGCCAGCTGTCACCTGCAGGAGCAGGGTTCTGCAATGCTGCTTTACAGAGCAGCTTTGCACAAACCTGTGTTGCAGACAGAATGTTCCTTAAACCTTACTTTTCTGAAATATAGCTACAAGAAGGAGGCAGTCATTGGGAGGGTTTACTCTGGAATTTTAAAAAATAAAACAAAACAGTAATTTTCATTGCAATCATTGAGCTGCTTTTGGTCACATAAGATTTACAGGGCTGTGGGGTTCATTGCTGTTGCAGGCACTTAGGTAATTCCCTGCTTGTCTTCTAATATTTCAAAACTGTGGCATATCATACTCTGTCACCTTTTCTGTACAGTGTGGAGCGTGCAGTGGGTGCTGCACAGCGTGGGATGTGTGTAGAGAGGGTGTTCAGTGAGCCCTGCTGGGCTGAGCTGCTGTTCCACGTGTCTTGGTGGTGCTGCCCAGCCTGTGTGCCTCCAGGAGCTCTGCTGTCACACTGCTCCAAGTCCAGCTGAAGGCACAGGGCACTACTCATTGACCCAAGTAAGAACTACAGCAAAGCTGCTGGCAGAAAAATGAAGGGTTAGGAGCTGGTTACTTTCTGCACCTAGACAAGGCGGTCTGTGAACATAACCTCACCCTGCTATAGACTGGACAGCTCCAACTCATTTTTATCAACATATTAGGGGCACCTACAGCTGTATATAAGAAATCCAAGGCAAGACACAAAGAAAGGGCTTAAGGTAACTGGAAGGCAGACAAAACTGCATTTCAGTGAACGTTTTGTTGCATGTCCAACGAGTCCTTGTATGCAACAGTTTTACCTCAAATTGCCCCAAGCTTGTCTCCTGTAACCTTGGCACTCTCTTTTCCTTAGCCTAGGGACTGGCCTAGCACCTCACTGTCCTCTGCATCTCTTCTGACATCTAGTTTCTTCTCAACATATGCCTTTCTGCTGGAGGTGCCCAGTTCACAAAGCTTGTCCTTTTAGGAAATACCTTTCTTAGATTACACAATAAATCAGTGATTGCATTTTTTTTTTCTGTTCCCCTAAAACAAAACATATTTGTGGTAAAGTGATCTCTTCTTGGTGTTGCTCTTGGATTTTGACCCACGGACTGGCTGCAGGTAGCTTTGAAAAGTTTCTCATCCATCCCAGTGCTGCTCCTCAGTCAGACAAAGTGGTTCATTTCTGGAGGATTCCAGTCAGTGACGGATGGTTTTGCTTTCCTGCCTTCTCCCCCACCTAAGCTGCAAAAAAGGCTCCTGTGGTGTGATGTGTCCTTTGCCTGGGTTGGGATGTGCTTTTCCTAGCACAGATGTTTGAAGCTTGGTTAGCCCTACCACAGGCTTGGTGCTGAGTGCATCCCTGAGCATTAACTCTGATGCTTTCTCAAGTATTTGCTGGTCCCCAAGAGATCTGACCAGAACATGTGCTGCATATTGATGGTTGTGTTGGCCAACTTACCCTGCACACCCCAGTGATTTCTGAGTTGCAGCTGTGGGCTGTTAAGGCTGAACTAAATTCTGGGACACAGGGACTATGACAGCTACTGATTTCTGTAAAATGAGCTTGAGATGAGAGCTGTGCTGCATATAGGGGTCTTTTCTATATTCCCACTCAAGTCTGAATAAGCAGATATGCTCTAATGAAGAGAGTATCTTGCCTTGAATTTAATCCTCTCCAAAGTCCTTATTCAGCTGCTACCTTAGATAATGAAGGGAAGGTTACATTTTACAAATGACCTTTGTGTGCTTTGGAGTGAAAGGGGAGCTGGTAAGGATTAGCAGTCAGGTCAAGGTGATTTTTAAATTTTTTTTTCCTCTGGTACTGGTTGAAGTCCCATAAAAGCATAATTACATTAAAAGGTCCAGGCATTTTATGTGCACTGCCTGCTCCATGGCTCCTAAGGGGAGAGTGCACCATGAGGGAGAATAAAACAGCTCGTATTTTCTTGTTATGCCAAGTGCTTGTCCTGACTAACTGCTGTTAGTGGAGTCCAGGACTGGAGCAGGGTGCAAGATGAGGTGCACCATTTCTGAATTTCAGTATAGGTGATCCTTTCCTCTGCCTTGGTATGGCTGTTAACAGTTCAAACTGTGGTTGTTGCTGTGGTAATTAAAATGCTCTGTGGGTGCTTCCAAATGGCTCCTCATCACAACCTGGGAATTGCAGGCATTTCTCTACTGGCGTACAGCATGTGCTGGAAGGAGAGTTACACCAAACTAAAGGCTTGTTTTAAAACACTTTCTATGGCCTTTGCTTGTATTCTGGCTCAGCTGATGGCCTAGCAGCAGCCCCCACTGCCTCTGCCACTCCCAGCCTCTCGGAAGAGGACAGTGGAGGTTGTTTTAAGGGCAGGGTGTTGAGAGGTGCCAGCAGTGGTCAGCCTGACTGCGGCTGCAGACAGACGAGTTGAAGTCAGTGGGTATTTTAATAGTGCGAATAAACTTCACTTCAGTGCACATCTTGAATCGGTCTGTAGCTACTGCAATCCTAACAGATACATGGGACTGAGCAGTTTTTCTGCATTTCGTGGAACCACTCACTTGCTCAGGCAAAACTCTTGAGTTCAGCAGCTGCCTCAGGTTTAGAAAAGTGGATGCAGTGCCGGCTGCCGCACAGGCATTTCCAGACATGCAATCTGGCAGACTTAAATGGATCTGGACAAATAGTGAAAACAATTATTTGTGAATATTTTATTAGAAAATATCAAAAATTCATCAAATAAATTATTCAGCTTCCATACGACTAGTCCTGCCAATGATAGGGAGAAGCCTCATGCACTGAAGCCAGGCTGCCGGCTGGGGAAGGCTTCAAGTGCTTCTGGCATCAGGCAGCACGGTGCTTTAGAGCCTGGTTTCGGAATGCTTGCATTCATCCCGGCTGGGGTTAGCACCTGAGCCACGCTGAGCTGCAGCAGGAAGGGTTGCTGTGTGGAGGGCTGAATTGGAGGCAGACTCCAGCAGTGCCATGGGAGTTATTTCAGTGCCATGGCTGAACCTGATAAATTCACAGCCAAACTCAGCAGTTTCACAAACAGGTCTGACAATTGCCTCCTTCGTGAATGTCTTTTGGGTTTTTTTCTTTTAGGTGCGAGTCTATGACCTCCTGCAGTACGAGCATGGGCCTGATGATGTTCTGATCCTCGCTACTGATGGACTCTGGGATGTGCTGTTAAATGAAGAAGTGGCAGAAGCTGTCACTAACTTTCTACCAAACTGTGACCCTGATGATCCCCACAGGTTCGTGCTCATCCCTGATTTTCTAGCTTCTCCATAGAAGAGCACTTTCTGGTAACATATTTTTGTAGAAAGTATGATATAAATAACATTTGGGAAATATGCAACACTCATAAGAAGATGTTTTTATAGGTTGGATGGAGCCTCTGCAGCAAATGTGAGCAGTTGGAGCAGGGGCTTTATTATAACTCAGGAGTGTCCACCTTTGAAGGAATAGGTATGGGATCACAGTATCGTGGTATGGGATCCATTCTGTTTGCTGTATGAGGTCCTGTGAAAATTGTAGGAGGCTGGGGTCATGGCAACATGTCTCTCCTCTGGACAGTCCCTTCACACTAAAGATTGCTTCTCGGTAGGACATCCTCAGCATCTCCCTCTCTCTCCCACTGTGTATGTATATAAATACTGCACACTGTGGGTCCCACTCATTCCTAGTCATAGTGTGACCTTTAAACCCACCTTCCTTAGAGGATGCTTAGTGCTACCAGCTACAGGACAGGTGCGGTGACAAAACAGGTGGAAAGTCCAACTTGTATTTCATTGAATTAGATTATGCTGTATTTCACAATCTTAATCTACCTCACCCTCTTCATTTTTCTCTTTGTCACCTCTTTGATTATCAGTTTCTGTCCTTAAAACATACCATCATGCAAACAAACAAGTTCCCAAACAACCATCTAGAGGCTATCTGCCTTGAGTGAGTCCATAGGTTTGTCTACTACTGAGTTCAGTGTCACTGTGAATTAAAACATTATGCCAGAGATCAGATGTCTCTCGCTTGTAACCAGGACCATGAAAGTGGAAAGAGTTTAATTTGTTCTTCGGGACTGTTCAGGAAGGGAAGTGTGTGTTGTACTGAATTTAGGCCCGTCTTCCACTGTGTTCTGCCCTCACCCTGGGCTGAAAGTGGGGAAAAGAGATTTTACCCATGCCCAGTTGGTGTGTGGAAAGTGGAGTTTCAGAAATAGCCAAGACCCATCTCAAAATGCTTGCTGTTTCTCGTATTTCTAAGTGGTCACCTTCACAGGGTCAGCCGTGTTCTTCGTCAACAAACAAGATAACTGGGTATGGACACGTTGACAGTGACTTGGGTTTTAGAGTGAGAACACCTTCAAAGTAACAGCAGTATTTTCTTGCCCTGCCACTTACAAATACAGAATGCCAAAAAGAGGTTTTGCCGCAATTGTCAGGAGAATGGATGATTGATGATTATCATGAAGCTGCAACTGCAATATTTTGATTTTGCCCATTTCCTTATGCCAAAGATAAGATGTGGTATGAATGACAGCCCTGGGCCATCTCTACTTCAGCAAGGCATGCAGCTGTGTCTGCCTCTTCTCTGGGAGGAAATCAGACAGGATCAGTTAAGGGCACTTCCAGGGCCTCTGGCAGTGTGCTATGCAGACATGCCACTAATTTAAGGTAGGAGGGGATGATGCATCCAATCTACTTTCAGTTATTCCCTGACACCATTCAAAAATGCTATGATGCTTTTGTTCTCATTCCTGCACCCCTAAGTCTATTCTTGCAAAGACACCTAATAACACACAATGCTTCTGTCCTGGTCTGTCTCCATTCTCCTCTAGCATTTGGGAAAGGTTGGCCCTGCCTACCGTCCTCACCAGTCCCATCTGTTGTGAATACAGTGAGGGTCTGTTGTGTCTGTCTTGTTCCTTTTGGTCTTTACTAAGCTCATGGTGATGGCCAGAATGATTGCTGCAGTAGGAAGTGGGATTCTTTGAGCTTTTTGACTTGTTATGTGAGTAATCTTTCATTCATTATAAAACACTTGGAGCAATGAGACACACCAAAGAAAACTATGTTTTCTTTGTTTTGATTTAGATTTTCTTGTACTGGTTTAGTATATGTGGGGAATTAGTCACTGTTTGTGCCAGCATGAGTACCACACATTACAGAACTGAGCCTGCTGTTTTTATAAACAGACACATTTATTGGTGTTTGAACAAACACATTTATTGGTGTTTGACCTACTAGTCTATGAATGGACATCTGAACTGAAAATAATTTTGTTCTTTTAAGCAACTTTGTGCCAGGTCATTTAGAGGCTTACAAATATTTATGGCAAGACATTTCTCATGGCGGCATGCAAAAGGTAATTAGAGCAGTCCCTCATATAGTTTACAATGATATTTATGAAAATTACCTTTGTGGAATTGCTCTTGCTGCTTGGTTGAAAAGAATATTTAAAGGTTTTAAAGTACTGTGTGAGAGGTTTTAAGTAATTGTTTCACAGTGGTCTAAATGAGATATAACTAATGAATTTACAGTAGCATTCCAGCTCAAGCTGTGGAGCTGCATTCATTCCTCTCACTAGTCAGGGACAGAAAAATCTCCTTTGCCGTACTATAAGTGTTATGTTTACAGGAAATGTTATCCCAGAAAATGTCAGATTCTGTGATGGGTGTAGTGACATAATCCGTGGTGAGGTGATCAGCTGAAAATGTAATATCTCTAGGGATGTAGAAAACTTGTCAGAATGTAAGAGCCTTGCACCCTGGGTTTGGTGATGCTGTGGTCTTCAGGAGAACCAACCTGTGGACCAGCCCCTGGATCCACCTGACCCAGTAGCCTACTTATTCCCTGACAGCAACGTATTAAAAAAGAAAAGGAAAAAAAAAAACTAGAGAGGATTTTAGGGCTGCAGAGTACTTATCTGTTACATAATTGACTCATTCTGGGAACAATATCCCTCCCATTTGAATTAGATGTCACTTTATAGCCTGATGGGTAAGAGCTTAGAGCCCTCAGCAATGCTCTTGGGACTCTTTCCTGCTGATATTTACTGTGGGTATTTGTTGCCCACATAAAAAACATCTCTGAATTTGGTCAAATGTAGCATGTGCCTGGACGCCTCCAAGCAGGGAGAGCAAAGTCCCCAGGCCTCTCTTCATCCAGCCATGCAGACACAGCCTCAGGAGATTTGGGCACAGACTTGTTTAGAGAACAGTTCCTGTGTGAGGGCTGTGATGGAGGGAAGAGGCTGGAGTGGAGCTGGATTTCTTGGCCAGCTCATTTCTTATGGGTATTGTGGCAGATGAGCATTGCAGGGGCTCTGAGCGAAGCACAGGTGGCAGCGCCACTGCTGCTGTCCATACATCAGCTCTCTGAAGAGGTATGAAGATGGAGAACTGTGACTCTGCCAACTTCCTTCAGCTGCATTTATGCACATTTACCCCCAGCCTTGGGAATCTTTTATTTCCCATCCTTCCCTTTGTCATTTCTTGTCCCCTCACTTTCCCTCTCACACTCACTAGAGATTTATGAGGATGCTGAGGAGCTCCTCCACCTCTGCTGGGTGTGAGGAGATAAGAAGTTGCTCAGACAGCAGCACAATTCCCCCACTGTCACCACTTCTGCAGTACTTTCACTGATCAATACAGAAAGCTTCAGCATAAGAAAAAAACCTTCATATATTTATTCTTAAAACACAAAAGTTGCATTCCAGCAAGGCTATTCATTAGGAGGAAGTGGATGCTTTAAAACTACTTCAGCAGTTCTCTAATGCTGTTTCAACAGCTGAATCCCAATTTCACAGCACTGGAGAATAAAACATTCAGTAATGGACTGCTGCTGCTATTCATCTCCAGGTACAAGAGACTCACCCTATCTCTTCCAGTGCCAAGTTGAACAGCATTGCTTCAATTCAGTTCTACACAGGAGAGGAATATGTTCCTTCACTACTGGCTTCACCTGTTCCTTTTCCTTTGCTTCATTGTGCTGGTTTTCTTGAGTATTTCATGGTTTGTCTACACGAGAATTTCTTGTTTATTAAAATTCCTTTTTTTTATCTTCCCCTCTCCAAACATTCAGCAGCAAAAGCCAAATACAATCAAAAGCAATACTCATTCCTTTGTACTCCTTAGATGTGGGGAGTCCTTGGTAATTAGAAAAAGCAGGAAGGCAAAGTTTTCTTGCAGAATGATGGGTGCTTCTTTCTTAAATTCTGACAATAGCTGAGAAATCCTTGGGAAATATGTTCTTGCCAAAATTCACTCAGCATCAGACATGCTGTGAATAAATATTTCAGTTTCTTGCTTGCCACGTGGAGTCCTTTTGTTCCTTAGCCCTGCATCTGATCTGGGAACTGAGGAGTGCAAGTATATATGTTTGGGTTTTTTCCCCTTAGAAAACACGATTTCATGTTGCATTAGGACTGTAAGGGCAGTACTTCTTGTTACATCCTGATGTTCTAGCTCAGGTGTGGCACAGACTGATCTCAGAACATGTGGGTAGTGCACATGTGTATGCAAGCATGTGTGTTAGATTTCATGTCTTTGGGCCCTTCTCTTACTGTTCAAAGTAAATCATTTGTCAAAACTAGTAAGTCCTGGAAATTTTATCACTCAGTACCATTAGGAACAGTGGGTGCATTGCAGCTGTACAACATTACTTGAATTTGGCATCAAACCTTTTGACTGGTCAAGTCTTGGTTCATTTGCTTTGAGGAAATCTTTCTAGTAGAGCAAATATATCTGCTCGTGGTTCAAAGGAGTCCTCTGAGTACAAGGCATCAAAATTCTAGACACAGAACATAATTGGGGTTTTTTTTTCTTCTTTTATCCCCAGAGACTGAATAAAGTCTCAGTGATAGAAATTAAAACTTAATAATGAATTCTGTGGTGAAAAGTTCTGAGGTTACAACAGTCTTGGGTAATTGACAAACTTACACACACAGTGCTCCTGATAACAGAGATACTGTTCTTTCCTTTTCTACAGATGAGATCTGGGCAAATAGTTTCTCATCAAGGATCCTCCCTAGAAATGGGGGTGTTGAAATGCGAGGCCTTCTTGTCCTTTCTGGTTTTGGAAACTACAGAGGTGTGCTTTAATTCTGGAGGCCTGTGTGTGTGGCTTCATAGAGCCCTCCATCATCCTGGAAGTTGATACTTAAGGTTTTAATAAAACACATGCAGACTGGTGGGTTTTTTCTTATCAGCCTTTTAACTATTCAGTTAATTTTAATTATCAAATCATAGAAAAGCTTGCCTCCAACCAATCAAATACAAAATATCTTGGCCATGTGTTGGGCTGATGAAGTAAAACATGTGACAGTAGCTGTTCACTCATAATGAGATTTCTTTCAGAGGAAACTTCTGAGTACACAGAGGTGTTGATGTAGTAACAGCAGGTAAAGCAGTAAGGGAGAACATGACAGAGCACTGTCTATGCACCTTTTGGATTCTGACACCCTTCTGCCCCCAGGCAGCATGTGGTATTTTTTCAGGACAGAAAAATAAATCAAATGCCGCCCAGCACAGGCTGGGAGTTTTGAAGCAACATGAAACTTGGTATTTCACTAAAGTAAGCACTTGACCACTCAGAGTCATGCAGTCTTCACTGAGCTCATAAATGTGAAAGAACTGTGGGACTGATAGCCTGACCATGCTGTCTGTAAGTTTCATTTTCCAGTTTCAGAAGAAAGATTTAAAAATCATTCCCATGGTCAAGAAAAACAGAGAGGTTAGTCTACTTGGCTTAAAGTGAAATTTGGATTTTATTTTTTATGGTCTATTACTTGCTTTCAAATTACTTTCTTTGTTCCAGTTAATTTCTGAAATAGTTGAGCCCTGTTTACTTTCAGGTGTGTCAGTGAACAAGTGTGTAGTTTTCAACAAATAGTATTATTTGGGGTCTTCAATTTTCTTCCTACTACTAGGAAGTCAATTTGTTAAGGCAAGTAAGTTTAATATTTTTCTGAAGCCCGGTGAAGCCAGGCACTCAGAATGGCCAATGACTTTTGATCAAGTGATGCCTTTCAAATACCTTTACATTCTTGTTCAGGAACTGTCACTGAACTAGAAGGAGTTGCTTTGTGCATATGCCATGGCTTGAGTTTCTCCTGCCTGCTTCTAAAACACTGGGAAGCATGCCTTGGAAGGTCACAGCATTAAATCTGGCAGGCAGCAAACTGTGAAAACCCACTTTCCTCATGGAGACAACTCTCCCTGGCTGTATTGTGCCTTTTCCACAGGTACACGCTGGCGGCACAGGACCTGGTGATGCGAGCCAGGGGAGTGCTGAAGGACCGGGGCTGGCGGATATCCAACGACAGGCTGGGCTCTGGAGACGACATCTCTGTCTACGTCATCCCTTTGATACACGGGAACAAACAGTCGTGAAAGGAGCATCAAGAGTGGTTATAGGATGGGGATCTTTTTGGGAAGGGCCTGTAAGAGACAATATGCTTTTGGTGGTCTGACCAGGACACTTCCAATTGATGTAATCTAGTCAAAACTAATGCTGGAGGGGTATTTTTCTGCCCAAAAGGTAGGGCTCTGCACATATACTGTATACGATTAAAGATAACCCTTAAGATTCCAGTTTCCCTGCAGAAATGGTTTTGGTGCTTAACAGGAACGGGATTTAAATGCTGCTAGCATATTATGGATTCTGTCATCCCTCTAGGTGGGGTGGGGAATTAATTTTTTTCTCAGTTTACCATGTAGCTTGGAAGAGCCATTTCAGTTGTGAAAGTAGAAGGGGGTATCAGAAGCCAAGGAGGCTCCTGGAATCCACCCCTAAATATTCAGAAGGGGGCTTGGGTCACATCTCATTTAAGAATATATATATACATATAGGAGACTCAAGAGTTTTCTTCTTTCAAAAAGTTGTATTCATTACTTATCTACGGACAACTTCAAACTTGTGTAATCCTTTGAGCCCCCATTTTCCTCTCCTGTCTCTTCTTCAGTAGACTATACCTCCTGTATTTTAGTAAGAAAACTGAAATTGGTTTCAGTGTGACTATGCCTGTTTACTGCAGCTAAAACAGTCACCTGCAAAATTGTCCAGGAGAAATAGGTCACAGTCCTGTATGGCAGAATTTATTCTGGTGTGAGGAGTTACTTGTCAAGATTTCTTGTTGTGTGTATACCATGATTATACAGAGCATGCAAACTCAGCTTTATGTGATGTTTACCTGGAGGCCGTGGTTTCTTTGGGATCAGAGATTTACATTCATTGAATGGTTCTGCCTGCTTTATCCTGTTGAAAGGATCCCTGACCATAAAATTTTTGCATCGGTTGAGATTTACTAAATTTGTTTGGGCTCCTGAGTGTACTTTCAGTTGGACTCCTACTTGAAGTAGTGGTATTGTTCTCATTAGCAATTTGGATACCCCGATCAAGATCTATTTCAAAGGTGTTTCACTTCTTCCTGCCTCCCTTATTATTCAGTTTGCCTTCGCCTGCTTGACTTCAGTAACCAGAAGGGGACAGCTTAAAACTTTGTGTCCTCTTAGCATTGAGAACTGTAGTCAAGGATCACAAGATGACTGTGACAGATACAAGCCCTTGGCTTGCTTCAGCAGCTCCTTTCTTTGCAGTGATAAATCAACTTAAATAAAGAAAATTTGCCTAAAACATTATTGACGTGAAACCAGTAGTCCAGGAGAGAAACAAGTGAACAAGTCTGCAGTGTAATCTGGCTGCCTAGTCCGTGCAGGCAGCTCTCCCACTTCGTTGGCAGGAATTTAGGAGAAAACAAAATCAGAAAGTTCTAGCATACAGGCAGGTATTGGCTGGGGAGCCAACTTCCATGCCATTTGTGCCCAGCCCACATTGGTGTGGAGCTGTTCATCTGGTTTGTACTTCTTCCATAAGAAAAAAGACAGGGAGCTGACATCATTGTGGGGCACTGACTAGGGAGCTCACAAATGCTGTGTCCTTCCCAAAAGAGAAGGAGATGCTGTGCCCTTTGCAGACTTTCTTCTGAGCAGGTGTGGCCCAGAGCTTGCCAGTTCTGTGCTTTATGATGTGCCATGTAAACACGATGCAGCTCGAGTGCAGTGCAGCTGCCCGGATGCTGGATTTGACTGCATCCGGAAGTACAGTTTGGTGGATTTAAACAACTCTTGCTACCAGTCTCTAGACCCAGAAGAATTTCAGGATGAAAGCAGACAATGTGGAGAGTGGAACAGCTCAAAGATTGCAGCAAGCTGCATGATTTTAGCCTGAAAACTGTTCCATGAGTTCCCCAGTGCCTCATGTGATAAAGCTGTACAGAACATGGATGTTTTATATTCTAGAGCTTCAGTATAAATCAGTAGCATATCTGATTATGTGTTTTCATGCTTTCTTTCCTTTTTTTTCCTCTTCACCTCTTTTTCTGTGTGCAGCTGGGTGAAAAGAGGGGCTTGGAGTCTAGAATATTTTTCACATGGCCCCTCATATGTTTTAAAGTTTTAAGCAAGAGATCTTCTCTTGCACTTCTTTTTTTTGCCTAATAAACTTGTAAACACGCTTTTCATGCTCTGTGTAACTCCTGTTGTCTCTTCGCAAATGCAGTTGTGTAGTGCTCTAGCAATTCAGATCCTCTTTCACAAAGAAATTAGTGCTGGCAAATCTGGTGAAATCATCTGAACAGCAAAGATGCTGGTGCTTGCTGGTACCAACTACAAGCCCAAGTCAAATATTTCAGTGCTCACGCACTGTTGGTCTTCGTTTGGTAACATGGTGTGAACACACAGAGCATTGCTATAAAACCACTGAGTGCAATGCGGTGGAAGTAGATTTCCAGTGTAACACTTGCCAAAATTTGAAAGTGGAACTTCAAAGCAATGGAAAAGGCACCTTCTCATTCAGGGATGATTTTAAACATACCCCTGAAGGGGCGGGTTAGCAGAGTGCATGACTTGGTGGGAGCAAACTGGCAGGGGGCTTCTCAGAGCATGATCTGGTGGGCTGGTGAATCTGCTTGCACAGTGTTTGTTGTTCATCTGAGGCATTGCCATCAGTCAGAGCTTCTCTGCAGCAACTGGGCCCAGGTCGAGTTATGTTCAGTGTCAGCCCCTCTCCCAGAAAGGGCAGAAATAAAGTATCAACAATTAATATCAATTAGCATCAATTACTGAATTCTGAGAACTTTATTAGAAAGTTTTCTGCTCAGGTGTATGTGACTGAAACTATGCTGTGATGCTTTTTGTTTTGCTTTTTTGCAAAATATCTGTTACACATTTAGGTGCTTGCCTCCCTGGAGTGTCTGGCACATCTCTGATCCATGCTTAGTACTTGGGCTTTCAGTTTTACCTGCTTTCAGCAGGAACTTCTTGCATCCCTGAGCTGGGGTCGTGCTCTGCTTCAAGGCGTGGTATAAATACATATATACACCTAAGGTTCACAGAAATAGCAGGCAGGAGTCATTTATTGGGGAGGTATTGTGTGAGAGGGAAGAATAATTAAAAGCACTTCCAATTCCCTCTAAAGGCTGAATTACTTTGCATTACACAGCATTAGAAAACACTGATGGCAGGGAGGATCTCTGGTGCACAATGCCATTTTTCGGATGGGTGCGGGACGGGTATTGCCGTGTTCAGACTTGCAGCTGCTCTAGGGCTCAGTGAAGCTCCTAAGTTAGGAGCAGACAGCTTGTGTCGTCAAACTGGAGCAAGTTAGGTACCAAATCCAAATTTTAGATCGCTGGCATGTCATGTCAGTTACTGCCTGATGCCGGCAGTGCTCTGGGCTTTGCCAGTCAACTTCCCTTAGTTTCCAAAATTTTTTTAGCCTCAGCAGCAAGGAACCTCAGTCCTGAGTTACATCTGCATTCGTATTGCTATTGCACACAATGCTCTGCCTTGCCTGTGCAGAGGCACTGCTTAGAAAGCTGGGCAAATTCTTGTCCTTCCTTGGATAATGGCAAGGAAATGTGCCAGTAATGGAGTTCCAGTTAGCTGCAGTGTAACACTGTCTTTTACTGCCTAGTCCAGTTCCACTTCTAGGAACTCAAAACCAAGAAGCTTTTACCATTCTCCTAGAAATACTGTTGCAGAAAGTAGAACTGCCATTTCAGATATTTTTCTCTTGCACTACAGCCTAAAATTTTCTTTATTTAATTTGATGAAGAAGGTGGTTAGAAATTTAATTTACACTTGATTATCTAAGGCACACAACCATCTTTTGGTGCATTAAGACAATAATGCTTCCTTCATGAACACGAAAGTGTATTGTCTGAGAGGGCTGCTGTTCAGTGGCCTCACATTGGAGAAAGAATTTCTTTTTAATAAATTCTAAAAAACAACAGGGCTAACAGGCTAAAGGAGAAGTGGGCAGAATCTGCTATTAATAGTAGGTTTTCTTTTACAGTTATTTCCATGTTGAAATATGATGAGAGGTTTGTGAGGTACTTTCAACTCTGTCCCTCCAGGATGTTTCTGAAGAACTGCTCTTGATGTTTGGGCAGATTTTGGCTCTGAACCTCTGCTATGTTTTTAAAGAACACTACATGCTTTGAGCAAATCTGCTGTGTTTCTTCCAGCCTTGGTGTTTTCCTTTTATTTTACATTTTATGTACTAATACTTTCAGCATTTTTCTTTTAAATGTGAATGGCAAACTGTGTGGAATTGTTGTTCCTCCCGGACATTTTAGGTATGTAAATAGTTTTCCTCCATGTGTCTTAGATGAAGACTCAGTGATGTGGCTGTCATAGAGAGAGTGACCAAATGATGCTGTAACTGTGCTGCTGTATTTCTACCTGTGATGTACTTGAAGGAGGATGCCCTTCTCCACTTCCACGCTCATTCTGTTTTCTTTTTTTTTCTTTTTAATCCATTGCTGTTGGTGCTCTTTCATAGGCATCTTATTTTGATTTTTTTTAATACCTGCCACATTTTCCTTTCCTTCAATGGGCACTTCATCTCAATATCTTAATTTGAGATCTCTACAACTGTCTAGGGTTTATATGTCCTAAAGAAAGGAAGACCTGCTGGAGGAAGATGTTTTGGACCAATGTACTTCTGCTTTGTGACTGTGAAATGTTAATCTTTTTGTAATCTAAGAACAAAAAATGTTTAGTAAAGGGATATATTTTGTGTTTTTTGAAACTTTTCAGTGCAATGAACAAAAGAGGAGGATACTGAAGAAGTGTATGTGCAAAGTTTTAAAATAAAATTTTAAATTATATATTATATATATCCATCTAGATGTATAATCGTTATTATTCTGCCTTTGTCATGAATATTCCCTGACTCTCTTTATGTGTATTACTAATCGTGCAATGTGGACAAGTAGCACACTCTGCTTTATGAAGGAACTGATGATTCACTGACAAGAGGTCTCACTCTTGAATTAGTGAAGTAAATTCCTGTGAGGTGCATTAGTGTATGGGTTGATCTGGAAGAGTTCAGCTGTGGGATAGCAGTGAGAGCTTTTTGCTGCCATTGGATCATGATTCATTGCTCAGACTGCCAGTTGCCGTGTTCTGACTCAGTGAAGGGCTATGCAAAGTGGTCCAGTACCAGCTCTCTGAGGCATTGGGTGTCATTTTGGAAATGACAACACAGTTGGAGTAAGTTTTCCCTCATCGTCAGCTCCTTAGGAATCACTGTCTTAAATTCTGCTCTGAGTTTGTGTTCGAGTAAGGGTGAATTCATAGATTCCACTGAAGCAAGCTCTCGTGGGTATTTAGTAACCCAAGGTGCTTTTGCAGGTACTGAAGATGCAGGAACAAACGCCAGCCTTGCCCTGTACCAGCACAGCCAGGGACAATGCCCACCTGGGCTGCCAGCAAGGGAATGAGAGCTGGGCACGCATCTACTCATTATATTTTTTAATATTGCATCGTAGCACAAGTGGTTCTCCTGCTTCCTATTTCACCTCCTGCTTGGTAAAAGAGCAGTGAAAACATCTGTTCTAGTGCTACTCCAGTTTTTAAAGTGCTGCACATGCCCCTTGTATCCACGGAGCACAGTGGAGGGCGCAGAGAGAGGCAGTGTGTTACTTTCACTCTTGCTTCACTACTCTCCCCTTAAGTCCTACAGTTTATTACTGCAGTCCCACCTCAGTGTCAAGTTTAAAATTGCTGTGCAAATAAAACTTCAGCACAGCTTTGCCTGGCTTGCTGGTGTCAGCTGAATAATATGTGTTGGTAGCATGCAGTGACAGGGAGCTGTTGCATACCAGCTGAACCTAAGGGACCTTGTTCCACATCATCCTCTTGCTTTTGCATTTCCTATGCCCTAAATTCTGTAAGTTCGTAGATCAAGTAAGGCTTGTTATTTTAAATTTTTTTAGGTGATCCATACAACTCTTAAAATTTGGACATCAGTTTCTGTAATTCATGTAGGAAATGCCAGTGCTTTGCCAAATAATCCGTTCATGTATCCTACTGAATGTACTCAGTTAACTAAAGTGACATAAGGGAACAATCCCAGTAATTTATTGTATTTTGTACAGTTTCTCTAAAAACCGAGGCCTGAAATTTTGTCTTCTTAATGTATCCTGGTAGAGCAATGTACTTTCACAGAAAGTTGACTTCTTTATGCTTTTACACAGCAGCTTTTACTGATTCCAGAGTTTCTCTCATGCTTTCCAGGAAGGCTTATATAAATCAAAGTTTTTGCACATCCTGTTCTTGTTAGGAGGAAGGATGAAGGTTTTTTTTAAAAATCCTCCGCTTCGCAAAACAAAGGATGCCATAACTTTTGGGGGATGTTAAAATTATTTCAGGGGAAATGGTGCTTTGAGGGTGAGATTGTTGAAAAGGAGTTTGATGAAGGTAGACAGAACATATCTACAGGTAGATAAAGACACATTATTTAGAGACTCTTAATAGTTTAAGAACAATTAATCATAAATTTGAAGCTGTAGCAATAGTCCACAGCACTCGGCCACAAAATATTAAGGGGAGAGGGAAGTAGCTGCAGCAGAAGGAATAATTAGATCTTTGCTGTAGCTAATTTAAGACTGATTATTTAGATGCATAGATAGGTAAGACCTCTGAACCTTCATGAATTTGAGACCCCCTATTATTAGAATTGCATTATTTTTCTTATGTGTTTTAGTCCGTAATTTCTTGGCCTCTAAAGTGTCAAAGTGTCCCTCATCTTGACCACAAGCATTTATTCTCTTAAGCAACAGAAATCAATCCCTCATAGTGTTCCTCTGTCAAGATGGCACTACAACCAGCTGTAATGATTTGGTGTTTTCCATGAGCTTCTCAGTCATCCCTGGATTTACAAGTCTGTTGGTTGGGTGTTCTGCTTGTCTGTGGTAAGTCAAAGACTTTCCCAACAGACTGCACTCCAGCAGAGCATCTTCCCGGTTTATTTATGCTATGGGGTGGTATTTTTCCTTCCTTTCCTCTCCTTACTGTGCCCCTGTCTGATTTAAAACATTTTGGAGTAGTTAACTGCTGTTTGAGATGTGCCACTGTGTCCTTGGCCACCCACCTCCTCCCACCACTTGCTTCCTGCAGGTGCTGACAGTGAGAGCATCACCAGCAATGCAGGAATGCTGGTAGATAAAAGGAAGACTCATAGAAGGGGAAATGGTTTCTTCATTTTCCTAACATTGCTCATTACCTCAAAATTGAAATTTACATGCCTGTAATATTTTAATTCTCCTATTTGAAAAGGGAAACGTTAATGGTTTTAAAGTTGGTTTTAGAAGGCTCAACTTCTTGAGCCATTGTTACCCCAGTTCTTTGGTTCAGTTATTCTCCAGGGAAACCACTCCTCCCTGGCAAATTAAGAGCTGTCTGGAAGATCCAAAGGTTGTCCCACAAGCTCAGATACAGCATTTAGCTTCTCATATGATAGTCATTTTGTACTTCTGTAATTGCTACAACTTTTGGGGGACTAAGCAAAGAAACGTGAAATTTTGCTATTTTTGCTTTAGAAAGGTAAAACTTAAGGATATGGAAATTCTGCAAGATATCCATGAGTAAAATTACAAGGAAATATTCTGTTTTCCCATGAGAATTACTGTGGAAGACAAATGCCTAGGCAGTCACCTCATGAAATAGCACAAATTGTTCCTAAATAGAGACCATTTCTCTGCCCAGTAAAATATTCAATAAAACTCAAGGATGTAAAAGCAGCTGACAGCCCTGCAGTTATTTCAGTCTGTTCAGAATTTAGACTGAGCCTGCCCATCCAGGTCTCATAAATGTGTATTAGTTTAATTTTTAATCCTGCAGCCCTTTGTGGCAGATGTGGGCTGAGGCAGCTGTTTCAGGGTACGGTGCAGTATCACAGCACATTCTGGAATGGGCAAGAGAAGAGAGGGAGAAGCCAAACCCAGTTGCAGTTGTCCAGGATCTAGAAGCAGACAAACCAGTTATTTGAAGAGGGAATCGCCAAAGAATGCACAAAGAACAGGGAATTCCTGCAGCCATGAGCAGTTTAAGCCATAATTCTGAAAAATCTTCTTGTCCCCATGTTGTGCCTGTTTACTTTCATTCCTGGGCTGGTACCACAGCTAATTGCACCAAATGTCTTATTTCTTACCATCCGTCAGCTTTCCCTAGAGCTTTGTCTGCCAAATGTCGACTGCATCTCATCTAGCTGAGATCAAGGTACTCCACGAACAAGCTCCTAATAAAAAGTTCTTATGCCGCATTTTCTGAGGATTGTGTTCACTCTGCTCCCAATTAAAAAAATAAATTTACTTTGCTGGTCTTTGCGCCCCCTCTTAGTGCTTGTTTTTCACCAGCACTCATGCAATTGAATTTTACATCTGGGAATTTAGAATATGTTAAAAGAGCTGGAACATCATTCTTACTCCTTCTCTGCTTGAGCACCAGCATAGAAGCAGTTTAAATGAACCAGACAAGAATCAAAACACGAGTTTCAAACTCAGTTTCATGTCCAGACATATAAGTATTCTGTGAATGGGAAAAATATAAAACAGAATGCTGAGATGGTAAATCTTGCTGTGGTTACATTTTTTTAAGAAGGGTATTTTAGGGAATGTCTGTTTAGTGCCAAAAAAAAAGGAAAGAGGAAAAAAAAAAGAAAAATATTTACTGTTATGTAAAATTTCCCAGTCATTCTTTTCTGCTACTGTTCCTGCAAGGTTTCTCTGGTGCTGGCTTCATTAGGAAAGCTGGTAGCCAGGGACTTGGGTACTCAGTCAATTAGAAAAGGGGAACAAACACCCAACAAACCTGGAGTCCTGAGGTTAGCTATATGGCACAGACTGAGTTCTAATAAATAAGCTTTTGTAGACTATAAAAACTGAATATACATAATTATATATATATGTAGTCACACACACACACACATATATATGTACATATAGGAAAAATTAATAACTAACTTTGAACAGCAACTAACAAGACACCTGTTTCTCCAGGCACCTCATACTCAATAGAGACAAAATCAAGTTTTAAACACAGAACTGGGAACAACTCGATTTTGTTCATTCTTTGGAGGATTCAACAGCTACCTTTGTACTGAAAAGCTGCATCTCTCCACAACTACTGGGAATGCACCAGACTATGGCTGTCAGACACCTTGGGCCAGTGAAGCCACCTGCCCCTGACAACCAGCAGCCTCCTGGTGATGAGCTGAGCCTATGCCTCATGTGGACCTTCAAGGTTAAGCAATGGCTAAACAACAGATGACATAAAACATCTAAGTAAAGGGATAAATCCCTCAGGATATAGGCTCCTTTCTTTTTTGGTTTTCCTTTCCTGTCTTGTTGGCTAGGGGATGAATGCTTCTATTTGCACACCACCCAAAACATGGCTCAAGAGCATGAACACCAACACTTGTAAACGTCTCAGTAGAGTCACTGCTCCTCCAGTCAGGAAAATGGAAAATAAAATGACTCATCTCTCTTTCTGCTCTGGAAACAGGCAAAGAGAGAAAAGCATGGTTTTGCCAGCAGTCAGGAACCAGCACAGCTGCTGCGCTTCAGGTCATGGGCTGCCTCACAAATAGAGCTTGGTAGACAGACTTGAGGCTTTGGAGGTCTCCTCCTTGTTGTACTGGGCTATAGTTGGCACTTAACAATGTTGGTTGTTGTCTTGCAACAGCTGAGGTGGATTTTGTTGCTTTTCACCCATCCGGTACTGCTCTTAAAAACAAATGTGCTGAGGTTTCTGGAGAAATAGTTATTGTTATTTTTTAAATGCATCTAGGGCCATAATGTGATGATTGCATGCCAGCCTCCCCCAGACACTGGTCACGCTCTCCCCTTGCCCTCCCCAGTAACATAACATGCTGTGTGCAATGAGCTGCTTGCTCCCAAGGAGGTGATTCATTTCCAAGAGGCATATTTGTACGAGAAAAATGCTTTGAGGGTGTTGCTGAGGCTCTGTGTGACCTGCATTGGGGATGAAGTAGAAACCTCAACATTGCAGACATACTCAGGGTCATGTTCACAAGGGTAGCAGTGGGGGAAGGTTGTGAGCAGAGCACGAGCAGCTCTGTTGCGTCATGTGAAAATAAACTCTAACAGTAATTAAGGGAAAGGAGTAGGAAATTAATAAGGCAGTAAAGATTTTTCAAAACTGGTCACAAACCATTGGTTCACCCCTTGAAAAACTTAGTTGCAAGGATTCTCTCATCCCTTTGTCCCCCAATCTCTTTCAATAATCATCCTTCTTCATGCAAATATAGATGGAAAGGGGGGAACAGTGAAAGGTTAAAATGGAAGCAGGCTATCTTTCATCAACATGGTAATTTCACTGCTTGGCTCAATGCCAAGCGCTTACTGCAGCCACTAGCTGCCATTCCAACATGAGTGAAAGGATCTTTAATAAGAGTGTAAATAAAAGCCAGGCTGAGAAATGAGTTTTCCATCCCAGCAATCACTGGCCTAACCTCGGCTGTAAATAGTCTCTCAGAGCAGCACAGATGGAGTACCAGCACCTGGGGATCAAGGCAATCTCTGCACAGTGCAATTTAAACAGCTGGGTACAATTGAAACACGAATTAGCAGGGATAGACGGAGGGATTCCATTTTGTGTGCTAGGTAAAAACAAATAATTCAATCCTTTTTCCCCTTTTTAAAAAAGGTGGTGTATGGGGGGAGAACTTTTGACATGATCTTGTGGGAGGTGCTCATTGCTGCAGCTGTTAGATTAATTTAACCATGAGAATTTCCCACAAGGTGCTGTAAAAACAGAGCCCTAATTTATGATCATTGATTTAACAGCTCGAAAGTGATTTATCTGACCTCAGTAAAGATAGCGAGGACACCAGGAGAATGATCGGTCATTCTGGGCTTTGTGTGGCTGTGATTGGCCTTATTAATTTAGAGCAGAAGGTCTGTTTCAATGTCTTATTGAGACAGTCAAAGGCAGTTGGCAACTGAACCATTTTAAATACTTTTTTTTTTTAAGCATTACTAATGCTGCTGAGAACTAAGAATTTATTCCGCATGGAAAAGATTCTCATTAGTTAAGAAATGGTAAGGCTTCATTTAGAACTATACAGAAACAGACGCCTGGTCTTGGATTTGCAAGTTGTTTTTTCTTAAGTAGTTTTTTTTCTGTTGTTGGGAATCTAAAGCACACTGTGAAATGGAATTGTTAAGCATTACAGTAAATGAGAAATAGCTTTGCAAGAGATAAAAGAGGTTGGCACAAGGGATTGCTGGCTCTTGCTCTTTTTAAGCATAGATTTCAGAAACACCTAAATGCTTCACATATTCTACTATTTTTATCATTCAGTCCTCTTTATGGAAGTTATAGAGCTTATCTGTTGACAAGTAAATATATCTAGGTTTTATTTCAGAAGAATATGCATTCAGTTAAAATGGGTGTAGCATCCACTACTGAAATGTCACAACGCAGTGATAGAATTTCTTCACACAAATAGGAGGAGAAAGGATGAAAGGCAAAGGGAAAGGTGAGTACTCTCTCTCTCCAGAAAGAACAACTGTTTTTAAGAGGAATGTGAAATGAAATTAAAGTGCTTTAAAAGTTTACCTGAACTAGAAAATTTGAATGCAGAATAAGGTGTGTTTGCACAAGTGTGTGCACCTGCACAAAAAGCACCCAGGCGGTGTGTGATTAGGAGTGCTAACCAGAAAAATGGGCTGGAAACAGTTCTTACCAATTTCTCTTACCATCTGGGCTGATGTGTGGTGGGGTTAAATGTCACTGATTTATGTGGCTCTGCATTTCATTCACCACTGGATCATGCCCAGCTTTAAAGCCCATCTACAAAGATCTCAGTAATTGTCTTTTCAAGGTGGGAGACAGAAATGCTGCAGGTTGGGATTTCATCCATGAGGGAGGAATGTTTGCAGTCATTTTGCTGTCCTGGTGACATGCTATCTGACCTGAAACTAAGATAGTCCACTTAATCTCCATACAACAGGGGAAAAAACAGAAAACAATATTTCATCCCTTCAAAATATGAAATAATAACAGTAATTTTAAGAAGTTAAAAGACTAGGACAAAAGAATAAATTATTATGTATGTAAAGCTTCCACAAAAATCTCATACACATTGTCAAGAGATTGAAAAATAAATGCACCAACAGCTATAAATCTCACTGAAAGGTTTGAGGGACCAATGGTACCTATAAAACCAACCCTCAAATCCCACACAAATAAAACAAAGCTGAAACCCATGTTAGCAGCCTGAAGAATACAGAAAGTTTTATGTCAGCCTGGGCATCTTCTTCCCATCTTCTTGTGTTGTCATCAATCTTGCGTTTTTCCCTACAGCACACTATAGAGACTTCAGTAGAATTTTATAAATTATGTGCAGTGTTAATTTGCCTAATTTCAAATTTACAGGGAAAAAATTAATCAATGAGTAGCACACTAAAGTGTTTCCACACACTGTTTTTGCCTGTGACAAAGGTCTCCTAAAAATAAAATAAACCTTCAGAGTACTGACCTGCATCTTTGTTGATCCCAGAATAATGCTAGGTATTTCTTCCCTCTTAAATCCCATTCTGGATGGGTTCAAATCTGCTTCTGGAAAATTACAAATAATCATCCTCAACAGCACGGATGTCACAAACACTTTGGAAGAAATGACTGCTTCTTAGCAAACGGTTTGCATTTTTTTTTTCCTATCCCTTAATTTACCACAGACTTATTCTAACCCTTGACACAATGGCACACATAGATGTAAATGAATCTTACAGGTTAGTTAAAAAGCACAATTATTTTTCATCACATAAACAACATGAAACCACACGAAACAACAACAAAAACAACAACCTAAAAGACATTCTCTTTTAGGAGCTACAGTCCACATGACATCCTGGAGTACTGTTCATCTCAGACTTCTCTTGTTTAATATTCTTAAGGAAGGCTTAATTGGCATCTCAGGATCTAAACTATGATGTGACTTGTTTACTGCTGAAGCACTAGCAGGACTAGAATCTAGAATATACAGATTCATTGGCTGGGGTTTTTTTAGTGGGTTTGGGTTTTTTTGTTGGGTTTTTTTTCGGTGGAGTTTTTCTTTCTTTGTTTGTTTGGGTTTTTTGGTTAAGAAAAAAGTCTCAGTTACCTCATTCACAAAAATATTCCTGCTTAACAAAAGACAGACAATATGTGAGAGGACTGAACCTTTGAAAAAAATGTTAATAACTGATGAGCCCTATGAGGTGCTCTTTTACACATAGTCCTCCTTCATTTCTTTGAACTTCTAAGAACTATTTTCATGAAAAGGTGTCTTTAATTACTGCAAGAGCAATCTGCAGACAAATATGCTCAAGTGCCAATGTGTTTACCATTAAGACACAGAAAGAGATATTCCCTTCCTTTGATGCTACTTGACCTCCCCAGCTCTGGATCAACCCACTCCCACTCCTGCTTATGGTCCCAACGACAAAGACCAGAAGCAGACTTCTCTTGGAAAACACTAGAAGGAAATCACCGACTGCCCAAGGCTGTGATTAAAACCACTCTTACACAGCTGCATACAAAAGACAACAAAAACTGGTGTTTTGTGGGTAAAAGTACCCACAGGTTAGGAAAGGACACTGCTTGGGGGTTTTATGTAGCATGACCAGGAAAAGCCTGGCTCTTCCTAAGGAGTGCACAGCACAAACAGAACAGGCTTCAGGAGCGCCTCTCTGCATGCAATCCTCCAGTCAAAACACCACACATCTTAATGCTAAGTATCCTGCCCACAGCAATGCATGACCTACACGTGAGAATTAAAATCACGAGCTAAAAGCACTGCATGCAGTGACGTGTGGAGGAGCACAGGCACGAGGAAGCGTTTGCGGTGAGGAAGCGGCGTGTGCGCTCAGTGACACCTCCGCTGTGGGCACACGAGCCCCGGCGTGAGCCCACCCAACACCGCAGGGGCACGGGCAGAGGCGCAGGCAAATGCCAGCGTGGGAGACCAGCCACCACCATGGGGGCAGAGCACCGGCAGCAGAGGAGCCACAGAAACTCAAAACAAATCTGCCTGGGACAGCAGGTTGGAGGTGTGCTGCTCTGCATACAAAGGTCTACAGCTAACTCTGGCAGCTGAAGTGAACACTGTGCTCACATTCACTTCAATGCTAAGAGAACTGCTGGAAAGAAACTCGTGGAACTGAATTAGGATACTGGTGGGGTGGGGGGTTGTTTGTTTACCTTTGCAGAAGTTTTAACATTACTTGAGATCTCCTGGAGAAAGGATCAGGCCCAGTAACTTCCATCCCGATTTGGTCTTCAAAAAAAAGCTGTTAATTATCAGTCAGGTGTGCAGCATATTGCTTATAAATGCAGAGCTAAGAGAAAGCCTTCAAGCAGTGTTTTAAAGCTGCAGGACCTTAAGGACAGTCCTTTATGAAGGTCCCACATCGGCAACTTCGTTGCCATCCATAGATCTATGAGAGGATGGGTCAGCAGAAGTTTTGCCCGAGAGAGTTTAAATCATCAGTTGCTTGTGTGCAAATGCACAATGCTGCAGTTCACAACTGGCTGGGGATTAGCAAAGTGAGGGTTTGTGAGGTCAAAGATGTATGATCAACCTTGCTTACCTTCACATTAAAGGTGCCGACTCCACCCATATGCAAAGAACTATATGTTGGATTACAGCTATTACTGACAGGTGTAAAAGTGGTACAGAATATATGTGTGAGTTATGTATAAAAACAGTCTTGTACATGAGAAGAAGGAAACGGAATGTATTCGTGTAACAGAAAAATGCTGAATACTGCATTTCCTGCTTTCAGCCTCCTTCCTACGGAAAGGAACTAATTGCTCATTGTCATCAGTGATAAACACAGTCATAGTTATTTAACTTAAATTTCAGCCTTTAGGGGTAACATGTTTCATCTGTGCTGTTACTATTGCTACCATCATGGCATTCATAGTCATTTCTTGTGGCTGGTGTTGGGTCACCTTCTGTCATCTGCACTGATGGGCACACGTAGACAAGCAGGCTTTCAAGAAATTACTCAGAAGAATAAAATTTGCAAAGTCATAACTTCGAAATAATTACGCTAGGTTCCTAAAAATTGCACTTCATAAAAGAACCGCCATGAAACAGTCTTGTTCTCAATGCATTCTCTTTTCTCCTAACAGCAGAATTTTCATTTTTAAAATAGACTGTTTGAATATATGTTGATCATGCACCACTGCTGAGAAACCTTATGCTAGTTTTTAGCACACTTTCTGTAGATACCTACTTAACTGGGGATGAGCAGTAGTCCTTTAAAACTGGGACCAAGAATGATTCATGTGTGCATGCCATTAGTTTAGCGAAGTTCTAGAGTTCCCTGTGTTTTTCTTACACTGCCATTTCCTCTGGAGTTGTGCCTATAGGATAGTTTCTCATGTGGATTTTAATGTAACTGATGAGATCGAGCTCTTACAGCCTTTCCACTAGCAGGCTCTCTTCTTTACAGAGCTGTTTAGATAAAGGCATCATTTTTTCAGAAACTTAACATTTCTAATTTTTCTTCCTGTTGGTTAAGTCTGGATGAAATATGCCAATGAATTCAAGGAAAGATTAGCAGATATTCGCACAATCACATAAACCTTGTTTTCTTAAAAAGTCGGGTTAAAAGTGTTCGGCCATAGCAAAGTAATTGGTTGAAAAAGCAAGTGAAATTACATTATAAAGCAGAACAAGCTTTTCAGTAAGAAAGAACAACAAAGAAGCATGTGGCTATGGATTTATTTTACCTTTCTGTTTCAAGAGACATGGGGAAGGCTGAAATGCTTAAAAACTACCCAGCTGCAATGTTAAGTGTGTAACAGTGACATAACACTACAAAATGGCAGTTAACAAAAAGAAGTTGTCATGAGACAGAATCTAGAGAAACAGTTAGAGACCATCTTGATAAACGTTTAAGACCATACAATAGGAAGGGGCTGTTGGAAATCCGTATTTTATTCCTCAATGGTTTTACAACTGTCTCACATAAGCCTTGTCACGTGTGGGGTGACACGTTTTTTGTCCCAGCAGTCTGCCTAGGACGACTGTTGCTCCAACAGCCCTCTCTGTGTCTTTTTCCATGCCATACTCTGTGATGAGCCTTTGTATCCTATGCCCTTCCATGTGTTCAATGTAGTCATGGTTTGTACATAAATGTAGCTCTATCTCAACTTTATGGCCCACTGCATGGGTCTAAACTGAATCTAAGAAAGTATCCATAATACTAGCATATCCATTATGGAAGATTCTTTTTCTGTACTGTTCTCAATAATCCATTGACCTTAGCACCAACTCTTGAGTCATCAGCTGATCATCACACTTTTACCCTTCCTTCTTCAGGAAATGGGAAAATTCCACGAGAAATTTCTAGGAATTCTGTACACTTCTGTTCACTGGATCATTGTAAGTTTCAGATCCAGATCTTTAATTTTTATCTTAGGAAACATGCTTCCAGATCCATTATCCTGACAGCCCACCCATTTTTCCCCAGAAAGGAGTACCAGTTACATCATGTGTTGGGAACAGACATGACTAAGCCAGCTGACCCAAACTGACCAAAGAGATACTTCATACCTTATGTCAACTCAGTTATAAAAACTGAGAAAACGAGCAGGAAGGAGGCATTCATTATTCACAATGTTTACCTTTAGGGGCAACCGCTACGTGTGCTGAAGCCCTGGTTCCTGGGAAGGGCCAGACATTGCTTGCTGATGGGAAATAGAGAATTAAAATACTTTTTTTTTCTCTTTGCTTGTGTACACACAACCTTTTGCTTTTGCTTTATTAGACTGTCAATCTACAAGTTGTTTTCCATCTTATTCTCTCCCCTGTCCAAGTAAGAAGGGGGAGCGATAGTGACTTGGTGGACACCTGGCACCCAGCCAAGGTTTATCCACCACAGAGAAGTAAAGAAAATAGCAATATTTAACTGCAATTACCCACCATCTTTTCTACATAATCAGATTAGGTAAGGTCGGAGAGCTTTGAGAAAAGGCAAGTACATAAACTACTTCAAAATGCATGTATAAGTGTTTACAGTTCAGCATTTCTTATGAAATACTAAGCTTATTGCCAGAGTTTCAAGCACCAGTAGGACAATAATTAAGTAATAATCAACTTGGTCATCAGAACTTAAGTGCAACTAACTAAACTTTCTTTCTTTGAAAGAGGAAAAACTTAGGAGAGAGAAGAAAATACTGCTATTAGTATAAACTGGAAGAAGATTTAGAAATGTGTTCTACTAGAATCCATTCCTACAACACTTTTCTATGTAGTCATTAACAACTTGGGGTTGGTGTAGGGAAGATGATATTTTTACCAGCATTATTTGAAACATAAGAGGGTAAAAGTTTAGTCACTATAAACTCAGTACTGTGTTGATAAACAATCACAGAATTATGTAGGTTAGAAGAGACCTATTACATTATCAAGTCCAACCTCTGACAGATCACCACCCTGACAGCTAAACCATAGCACTAAGTGCCATGTCCAGTCATTTCTAGAACCCTTCCAGGTATGGTGACTCAATCACTTCCCTGGGCAGTCTGTTCCAATGCTTAACGACCCTTTCCATGAAGAAATTCTTCCCAATATCCAACCTGAACCTCCCCTGGCACAGCTTGAGGCTATGTCCTCTCTTCCTGTCACTTGTTGCCTGGGACAAGAGGCTGATCCCCACCTGGCTCCTGTCTGGCAGTTTTTGAGTGATAAGGTCACCCCTGAGCCTCCTTTTCTCCAGGCTAAACACCCCCAGTTCTCTCAGCTGCTCCTCATCAGTCTTGTGCTCCAGCCCCTTCACCAGCTCTGTTGCCCTTCTCTGGACTCGCTCCAGCCCCTCAATGTCCTTCTTGTAGTGAGGGCCCAGAACTGGACACAGCACTCGACGTGTGGCCTCACCAGTGCTGAGTACAGGGGGACAATCACTGCCCTGGTCCTGCTGGCCACACTATTGCTGATGCAAGCCCCAATGCCATTGGCCTTGTTGGCCACCTGGGCACAGGCTGGCTCATGTTCAGCTGCCTGTTGACCAGCACTCCCAAGTCCTTTTCCACTGAGCAGCTTTCCAGCCAGTCTTCCCCCAGCCTGTAGCACTGCATGGGGTCATCTTAAAAAAAGAAGTCACTCTAAATAAACTAAACACCATGAGGATGTGAAGTCTTCTTCTGATAGGAAGAAGTAACCAAATTCAGAAAAGGAGGAAGGGGTTAAATTATAAGAACATTGAATCAGGAGATATATTTTATGTTCATTACATGGTAAGGTTATACTGTTCCAACAAAAATAAACCCCATATATTTTATGCAAGACAAATGAGGTCATTAGTTTATGTTTGAAACTGGTTTGATTTCAGTCACAGGCCCAGGATTCTCTCTAGTACAGTGTATTTTTGGGAAAAGCTAATGAAAATGTTCACATGGGAATGGTCAAAATAATTTAAAAAAAAAAAAAAGGAAAAAAAGGTCTGTCAGGCAAAGGTGTGAAAAAGTGCCTGAATAGATGCATTCATTTTAAGAAAATTATTTTCCACGTGTATGTAAAGATCTGTCCTTTTTTCAAACTGCTAAATCACTTGAGGGAGAATGGAAGTTACTTTTTAAATGCAAAAAGGAAAAACCAGCCAAAATGGAAACTCAATAAAGAAGTGGAATTATTGCTGGAGAAAACGATCATACTTTCATCTTAAATTTGTGCAGCTCTTAAGGACCTGCTTATTTACATACTTCTTGATATAAAATAGCATGTTCTTACATGAAGCAGCAGGCACTATCAAGTCAGAGTGTAAGAGCACCAATTTCTTTCCATCATTTGCAAATATAGACACAAATAAAATAATTCACCCATCCTGCAGTTTGCCAAATTCAGGTTAGAGCAGATAAAAAAAAAAGGAGGCGAGAGTGGGAGAAAATAAAAATACATGCGTTGCTTTTCAAACAGCTCCTTCCTTTCTTTTGTAGATACCAAGAACAGGCATTTCTGATAACCTCGGCATGACAGTGAGATAGAGAAGATTGTTTGCTCCTTCGCCTTTTTCCTGTAGCTTTCAAGACAAGCCGAGCTTTGCAGGCTCTTACTAGAAATACAAAGGCAGCTGAACAAGTTGTACTACACAGCAACACACCTGAACTACAAACAGGCAACTATGTTCTGGGTCAGGTTCAGTATCAGGTTTCAGAATACTGCCTAACAATGCAGCGAATGTGCCAGCCTGTGGTTTAGGTGACAATACCATAGCAGGTGGCTGCAGGCTCCTCATATGAGTACATCCAGGTTTCACAGAATAGGTTAGTAATTTTTGGCATAGCTTCTGACGACTTCCAAACAACCAGACCCATCTGTGTACCACTGTGTGTGAGTCCCTGGTCTCTCACTGCTTCCCCAAGTTCACTTTGGGCAGCTGAAAAAAATCTCAATCCATGTTTCCTGAAAAATTCTGTAAATAGCTCCTTTCAAATGTTGAAAAACGCTGAGATTAAGTTTAGCTGGTTATCCTGTAGCAAAACACATAGGAGTGTCCTTGGAGAGGAAGAGCAATTTCTCAGCACTAGCTTAAGAGAAAAATATGTTGGCACAAAGACAGACACTTAAAATTAAATGTATCATTCCTGTATAAAAAAAGAAGGAATCTAAGGAAATTAGCCTTTATCACAGCTTTTCTGATTTTTTTTAATTGAAAAGCAGACCATTATATAGATTGATCTAATGGCCCAGTTTAAATAACATTTTCTTACTACAACAGCTGCTCACATGCTTCCATAAATAGAGCATATGACCTGTATTACTTCAAAGGAATACTGACCATACTGGCAGTGGATCCATCAATTCCACAGTTGCCTTCTATAGCCAAAAAAGACATACATGGAAGATCCACTGCTGAATGAAGATCCATATTTAATAATATGGAAAACAAAACCTGCTGGAATTAAGGTGAGAACAAAGAAAAGGGAAGCGTTTGAGAAGATTAACCTTCCTGAAGCAGAGAACTTGAGTTTGTTTGAGGGAGGTTTTTTGCAGCTGTACTTGAATAAGCACCCCAAGAAAAGCAATGCGCTATTCACAACCAGAGCCAATGATGACAGCAAAGGAAGCGAAGCTTCAGTGAAAGCAAAGGAAGTATTCTGTTACAGCCATGCCAAGACACTAAAATGATTGTAACCTACTCGCCAGTGCAGTCCCACTGAGAAGCTTTATCTCACAGCATAGAAATTTGCCATTTATAAGCAGCATTTTTAAATTGCAACACCAACAAGTATTTACAAGGTATTTGCCACTGATTGCTAAATGCCCCCCCAAACAACAAACAACCAAAAAGCCCCAAACAACAACAACAAAACCAACCAACCAAACTAACAAAATCAACAAAAAGTTCCACCTACAGTCCAATCGGCAGTGCAGACTGTGACTTGTGGAGATTTTCTGATTAGCCCTTTTCCTTTAAGGTGACAGCATAATACCTCCTGAGTCTGTTCACACTCCAGCATATAAAACCAGGCAAAAAGAGCTGCAGGTCTGTGAAAAAAAGCCCAAGAGTAGTGCTTTTCAGCATCAGCCACTGCTCCTCACCCTTCCCAGGTCACTATAGCAGCAGCTATGTATCCTTCTGGCTAAGTTTGCAGCAGCTGACCAAGCATGGCAGGGAGTGGGCTTCTCTCACTATCACCCTAATGGCAAAGCCTGGCTTTTCGCAGTGGGAAGAAGAAAATGAATTCAGTAGCTGCTCAAGGAAGGAATAGAATATCTCTCTTTGTACAGGTTAGGATGGGCAGAAGCTGCTACAGCTACGAGGAAAAGAGACCTAAGGACCTTGGGCTTTTGCTGACAAAGCTATGGGCTGGGTGCTGTTCCCAGAGGGAGGGCAGAAGGATGTCCAGATGCAGGGAAGGAAGACAGGATCCAGAAGTAGGTTTGGTGGTTGGACAGCTCTGAGCACATTCCATGACCAACACACCTGTCAGATGCATTTAGATGATCATGAGAGAGCTATGTCCAGCAGGACAACACTGAAGATGATTCAAAGTCATTACAGAAAGAAGCAACTCATTCTAAAGGCCAAAAGAATGTCTCTAAGCTAGAGGTGCTTTGTGAACCATCGGGAACATAAGTTTAAGCATGATTTCTAGGAATGGTGAAGGCAGCAGGATATGAAGCCAAGGAAACACTAGTGACAGACTGTATTTCATAGAGGAAACAGTGGTGTATAATACTGCAAGAGTGCATTGTTAATGATTTCCCATCCCCCCACCCCATCCCCCCGCCTCCCCCAGGAGGAAAAGAGAAAGGAAATCACTGCCTTGGATGTTCAATTAATAGCCATAGGCATTCTGTAGATTTTTATACTACAGGAAGAAGATAAGAACCATTACCATAGTCATTGTCTCTTTTGGACTCAGTGGAGCTGAGGACTTTAGGTACAGTAAAGATGGCAGGATTACGACCTCCTAAAAAAGAGAAGTCCACGGCCCAGACTGCCAGGTAGAAGAGCTGACTGTTTGAAGACCAGGCTTTGAAATCATTGCCAAAGCTTATCCATTAAGTAGCCATGGAGTCTGATGCTGAAGACACTCCCAGGTAATGTTCTGGCCTAGTGGAACCACTGTTGTCACTTGCTCTATACAACAGTCTTATAACTTTTTCAAATGCCAAGCATCAAACATGGGTCAGTGTGCATTGTTTAAAGACAGTTGTTAAGAGCTATAGCATGCTTCAATTCTACCACTTTTCCCAGTCAATTGTTCAAACGTTTAATCACTCCTACAACTCAAACTGTAGATATTAATGGCATAAGATATAGCTGCATTTTCTGTGACTCTATATATTATTAAAAGCTGCCCACCCACAATCTTTGATATATGTAAGTGCTATATTACCTTCCATCCTGTTCTTTGATCTGCTGACTACATATATGGCACGTATCTTGATAGTTTTTTCCCCAAACACTTCATTTTTTTAATTCTCTCCAATAGACCCATTTTCTTTCTGAATTAAGATGATCAGTTCATCAATATACAATAATCAAGTATTGTATACCAGGAAGATCACTTTGTTCAGCTTAACAGCTTTCTTTCAATGAAGCTGTGTTACATAAGCCCACTTCAAGAGCACCATGACAGCAAGGTTTTCTAAATCTTTGCTTAATGAGATACACTCTCTGTGGTGACTACCTTGGTCCTTGTATACTGCCAAAATCAGTGCAAAGGAGTTAACACGATGCTGCATTGCACTGTATGAAATGTCAAAGTTATGCACCCAGCAGTTTCATCCTGCTTACTTCCATTGCAGACTACCATACAAGAAATACGTAAGCACTTGATAAAGAATGTGGGGGAGGCAGTACTAGTCCTACCCAGCTAAAGTATTTGAAGGGTAACCTAAATCTTCAGTTGTATCCCTTTCCCACTATGTCAGATTCACAAAATATAGAACAGAAATAACACTCCTGTTTTCACAGTCTTGACAAACCAAAATGTTGGTAATAGTGTTAATGGTATTTTTAGGGATGGGAAACCAAATTGAAATAGCTTAGAGATTTACAGTGTGAAGCCAAAAGGGATGTATAAACATAACAAGAGAGAGAGAGGGAGAATACTAAACAAGTAAGAAAGTGCCATTTGGTCTTATTAGGTTCTCCCATACCAGCCACAATTAATGAAAATGTGTCATCTTTCAGTACTTCAAGCTATACCAAAACTATTGTAACATCAAAGACACTGCTTTGTACCTGCTCACAAGGTTGCAGAAGGCAAGTTTTTGGCTACTTAAATGGAATTTGATTAGCATAAAGGAAAAAATCAGAAGACTAGCAAAGAAAGAGAGACAAAAGCACAAAGGGGCAAAAGGAGTGAAGTCTTCAGTATTTTATATAGTGACTGGGACTAGCTCAGTCAGTAAAGATGGTAAAATCACCTCAGTCCTTGCAACCTTGGCTTAGTGTGAGACCTTTGGGATTTCAAAGCATCATGATTGAACCCTGAAGCGTGGTGACCCACACTGGTGTTAACTTTGAAGGTAAAAGCTGCAAATCTTTTTACTTAATCAACAAATTCCAAAGGAGATGAAGAGAGGGGAAGTCCTCCTTTTCTACCATTTAGGCTTAATTTCAAAACACTGGGTCCACTGCAATAATTTTCCCGTCAAACACCCCTATTACCCATCAGATATAATCTCAATATGTTCTTTAAACCTGCAGGAATTTTTGACTGAATTAATTCTATTTTTATCTTTTTCCTGACGTTTACAAATAATTTTATATAACAGACTGAGAGTTGCCATCTGTTACCTTAAACTACATTTAGGTCTCCATACAACACATCCTGCAGATGTAGCCTACTTTTTTTGCTAGTATATATGGTACTTCTTGGTTGACAATTTTATATATGTTAGACTCTGACTAAGGAAACAATTTGGATTGCTTTGTAACAGTTAATGCTCCACGTGTACTGTCCCATCAATCACTCTGTCATCTGCAGCTGTCATTACGGATGGTATTTTGCCTTCCTAAGCACTGATAACTGGAATGAACAATACTGGCATCCATATACAGAACTGCAAATTTTAGCCTTACGTAAGCTCTGCCAGAATAACAGTGCCAGGGTAGACAGGCCTTGGGAAGCAGCCCCGTGCACAGCTCAGTTCCAGTGGTTCAGTCTCTGCTGGCTGTTGACAGTGGGTCCTGCTGCTCCACAGCTGCCTGCAACCCCTCCTGCCACTCCAGTCAATAGGAGGCTGTGGAGGATACCACAAAGACCTCAGAATTACCATAAAGGATTTTCTGGGCAAATGCCAAGTCCATCCTTGGCATGAGCTGACCAGAGCCATCTGGGCAGCATTACACATGATCATCATGACCAGCTGAGCCACCCGCATTAGGGCTTCCTGACACCGAAGGTCCTAATGGCACCTGAACTGTTCACGCACTGCCTCCAGATTCAGCTTCAGCTAGCTGCAGCTCATGTGGTGGCTGCTGGAGGTTGTCAGGAGCCATGAGATATCATAAACACTCCACCATCATGCTGCTACAACAGCAGGGCCATAGGTAGTACAAGACTGGGAAAGGGAGGAGAGAATGTATTACATAAATATTTAAGCACCTCTGCGCCCACTAGACTTGGCACTGATAATTTTGTACTTTGATTAGCACCACTACTATTTATCTACTTTCGTTAAGCTTTGCACTTCCTTGCGTTATCTGACCGTTTTTACTTTTCAACTATTAAAAAATTATTGGTAAGGTTAAGCACTTGCTTCCTCTGCCATCCTTCCCTATTTTCTTTTCTACTCTAGCCTATAACCATGTACTACTGTAACAAAGGCAGCAGCTGGGTACAGGATGCATGATAGATCATGTATGACATCAGGCACTAACATGACAAGAAAGCAATCTTTCAGGTGCTGGAAAGAAGAAAGACATTCATGAGGCTGGGGAGTAGTGGAAAAGTCAGTCACAAGGGAGGGAAGAAACCTGAGGGACCTGGAAAATAATGGCATCTTTGCTGGTAGACTGGCACACCTATAAACATTTAATGTGTATAGCAGTGCTAGCTCTCACTTGATACCAGTTCAGATCTACCGTCCTCTAGGCATTCTAGCCAAACCTACATGGGATTTCACAAAAGTGACCTACTGCATCCTTGCTGACAGAAGCATTTCTTGGGTCTGTATGCAGGTTTTGCAGCATGAAAGGCCACCATGATACTGATGGCACCAGCAATGAGCCTAGCTCAAATGATTACTATTTCACCACCACGCTGTATCTCTAGACTGCCAAATTTCAGCATGACTGAAATCACTGTGTAAATCAGATAGGGTTACATGACACAGAGCAGCACAAGCCAGACAGGGACTGTGACAATGCATGTGTGCATCCTGATAGCACTTACAGTTACCGCCTTGGGAAAGAAGACCTCAGAAAGCACAGATAGCACATATTCCGTACAGCCCACTGTCTACGCTGATACTGGCTCCTAATGAGGTAAGGAGGTAGGTAAGTGGAGGTAAGGAAGTGATTTATTTTCTATTTAGCCTGAGAACTGCAGGGGTCCTGGGTCCTGTCACTGGCCACCACAGAGATCAGTGCCTGCCATTCCCCTCGCAAGGAAGTTGTAGGCTGCGACGAGGTGTCACCTCAGTTGCAGCATATCAGCGCACAAAGCACGGTCCCAGACAGAGATAAGGCTGGAAACATTAATTAGAAAAGCATACAGTTTTTATAATATTTTTACCATCAGATTAAAATAACATGTCTCTAGACAGCCAATAGAAAAAATGATTAGAGCATCAGACCATTTCTTTCAGACTGAGGGTTTTGTTACAGCTTACTGCAAACTACTGCGGTTCTATCTGTTACATTTTAGAAACTTTGTTACATCTTCCTGGCTCAGAGGAATAAGCTTCTTTTATTTAACCCAGGGGTCTTTCCTCTTCTTTTACTAAACCTCTCTTGTTTTATCTCCCTACACTGAGTCTCCTCTTCTCCAGGCCACTTCTCCTACAGCTTCTCTTCTAGACCCTTCACCATCTTTCTAGCCCTCCTCTGGAGTCTCCATAGAGGGTAGTTGTCCTCTTGACATGTACTGATGTAGTTGGGAAAGTGTCAGCTCTTCACCTACAACCCTACAAAACAGGCCTAAGAAACAGCAGGGAAGCTGGGGGTGCCCAAGAATTTAGGAGGAGATTCAGCTTGGACAAATGACCCCAAGTGACCTAAGGGATATTCTGGTCCATATGCTCAGCATATAAAGCTGGGGGAAGAACAAGGATGGAGCAATAATGTTTGCCTTCCCAAGCAAACGTTAGGCATGTTGGAGCCCCGCTCCTCTGGGGATGGCTGAACACCTGCCTGCATGCAGGAAGCGGTGAATAAATTCCTTGTTTTGCTTTGTTTAAACATGGAGCTTTTGCTTTACCTGTGAAACTGTCTTTTCTCTCAACCCACAAGTTTTCGCACTTTGACTCTCCTGATTGTCTCCCCACCCCACTGGGGAGAGTGAGTGAGCAGTTGCTGGTGCACGGTTGCCAGCTGGAGTTAAAACATGACAGGAAGAACCCCAGGGCTTCAGGAACAAGAGTCAGACTGCACCATTTAGCCTGTGCATCTATTGCACAGACAAACCATTTCACAAAGGACTGTACTTCAGCCCTCCATCTCCCTCAGCTTCTAATACATGTGTTCTAATTAGGAACAGAGAGAACAAAAAGAACACACGCCGTTAAACATCTACCTCCTTGGCCTCATCTTCTTCCAGGCATAACTCAGGGTTCATCTACAACTCATCTACAAATCATCCAAGGAAACACACAACAGCGGAATCTACCCCCTCAACACTGGGGGGATGGAAAAACTGATCCAGGTGACGGCTTTCTTACATGAATTAGTACCTATCACATAGATCATTGACACAGGACATTTTTCAGAAGGTTCTGAAGGCCACATGTTCCAATACCAGGAGTGGAAACACCACAGAGGCTCAGAGAAATGTTACAGGTTTTGAGACCACTTTTGGCTCCTCTGTGCTGTTTCTGTTAGGCACCACCACACTTCTCCCTGCATAAAAGATTAACACATCTGTAGTGGCTGCACACACTGTTTGCTGAATGATGAATCCCATGGTACTGCACAAAACCAAAACGCATGTCAGGTACCATTTTTCTGGACAAGAGTGATACAGCTCTCACTTGCACCTACTTAAGGAAAAAAGGCACCACTTCATATTTCAAATACTGAAGTGTAATTCACTATCATGAGCAAAGCTTCTAGTAATTAAAACTTAGCATTTTTAGGTTTATTTTAATCTTGCAGAAGCTTCCTTCTAGAAGCTCAACTGGACCAACCTCCCCTTTCAAGAGCATGGTGCAGAAACTCTGGCAGTGAACAAGACCCTTTTTAGACTGAAAACTAAGCTTCAGCCTGAAACACAACACCTTGGCAAAAACCATACACACAAAACACACTCTGATTTTTACCAGATAAACTAGAAACCAGATTAAAAAAAAAAAGTAGATTTCAAAGCAGCTGAAAATCTGTTGCTTTTTTTTTTTTAACTTGCCTTCACACCTACTATTTTTCTTTGCAGGTGGCACACAACAGATGCTCTTGCCTTTCTGGTCAAAAGCCTTGGCACTAAAGCAATGTTCCTTCTAGGAACATACACCACAGGTAATACGAGGTCACTGGGCTATCACTTGGAGAGTTCCTCCTAAGGTGGTACTTCAAAAGTTAACCAACAGCAAAACTATCCCCTCTTCTCTTCCAATACACACAAACCTCCACAGACAAGATAGGATAAACAGGACCTTGTCTCATTCAATGCCAGCATTTTCATACCCATTCCTTCATCGCATTTTTGTGGGACAAGGCTGATTAATTTGAAGACAAAATCCTCACTTCTTGCAAAGGGTGAAATGGACAGCAAAGCACCCTTTGGGTGGAAAAATGGGATGAGGCATACTCTTTATTCTCATATGAAAGGAGGAATTTGGATATATCACACTAATTTAATGAGATGTTTAAACCAATTTTCAGGCCAGTCAGAAGTACACAATTTTCTTTCAAAACATCAACCTTCTTTCAAGTGGTTTAAAAGAGTTGAAATTATGGTGGAGAGGGTAGAAAATAAGAATAAAGTGATCAGGGACCGGGAAGGGATCTGGTAACTAGGTGTCTTAGCTGGCCTAAAATAAGAGACTTCCAGCACTTTAAAAAGAATGTGCAAGACTGGATTTCTTTTCCATGTGTGTACTGACACACTGGGATCACTAAGTTCTGGATGTAGTTAATCTCATGCACCAACACAGTTCTTTGCTGCAGCCACTGCAAACCTTCACCAGAAGCCTAAAAGAGGCAGGCAAACTTCAAATGCTGTCACCCAAGAAAATACAGGCAGTTTTGTTTGGGGTGCAGAGGTAAGCAGGTTACACAAACTAGTAAGGTGAGAACTTCAGGTACAAAGGAAACGGTAACAGCAGAAATAACCAAACTTCGGAAGAGAAACTGTAACACCTGGTAAGAGAGCCTTTTCTGCTGGTAAAATCTTGGACAGGCAAAAGAAGCAGAAGTTCACTTCCAGTCTTCAGACCTGCTTCTCAGAGCAAACATGGCAGTTTTCACTGCGATGTAGCACTGTGTCCAAGGAAATACTCCCTTGGAAATGGCCCCTTTCCATTAAATGCAAGCCTTTCACTTCAGAGATTCCAGTAGAATCCAATGCAGGTAACTTTTTCTGTTATATTTCTCCTCATGCCTAACACCTTCAGTACCAAGATGTGATCATTTTGGACAGAAGTTCACAAAGCCTATACATTAATGTAGCTGAGAGGCTAAAAGACTCTTAGCTAAAAAGCTCAACTTGCTCAGATGAAAAGACTGACTACTTTCTTAAAAATAAATGTATCCATTTGTAAAAATTATGACCCAAAAATATATTAGAAGACTAATATTCAAGACTTTCTAGAGAACTGTAATCTGCTTATTTGAAGACCACTTTCCCAAACATTCACACCTGTAAGTGACACTTCCATTTCTGCTACAGAATCTCTCTAGAGGCATATACCGTGTGTGTGTGTGTATATATATATATATGCATGTGTATATCACAAATATAAAACATCCTCCAGAAGCAATGTTCTAGAACTAATTTCTCTGATTTCACTGAGTAACACTTAAACACAGGATAGTGGAAGATGGCACGTAAACTATTTAAACATAAAGAATGTGGTCCACTTTCATTTGTAATTACTAAACATTTCCTTATGTTAATTTAGTACTCATTCGTATGGAGAAAGTATCAAATAAAAAGCCACACATAATTTATCTAATGCACTGAAGCATTTTAAGTAAGTGCTTATGTATTTAGAGATGTAATTGTCTAGAAACTGGCATTTCCTCTTACTGTCTCAAGCTGCTTCCCAGTGTAAAGCAGGAGGTCTGAGTCATTATTATGTGCATGGTCCAGGACCTAATAAAGTAAAAGGCCCAAGCCAGCCCCCAGTGAAGATAAGTTCTCAAGTATCAATTTTGCTAGCATGGGAACACAGCACTCTCCTTGGTGACAGAGAGGGCAACTGCACCCTGCAGGGAAGCAACTATCTTGGATCTAAGATTTTAGGTTGATGCATGCCAGTATCTTTAGAAGCAGCATTGACAGACAGTAGCTGGAGGGGTGAGCAGCTGGTGACTGCTCTTCACAAAATAGGTAAGACAATAGCGCAAAAAGACATCAAACCAGGGAATAAGAGCATCTAAAGCTTAATCGACTATGCCGTGAATCTCAATGCATTTTTATTATTCCATGAGTCAAAGAAGTGCTCAGAAAAGCTACAGACAAACATTTCTTGCAGTACTTTCTCACCCAGCACAGCAAACAATACACAATAGGGACACTATAAACTAAATAACTTTGCAGAGAAATTCCATCAACTCAGCCATGTGCCTATTTTAATGTTTCTATAAAAAATTCACACAAACAGTTTCATGGAGTGAAATCTCTGAAGAATAAAGTGGAAAAAAATTTCAGAAAGTGACGATGCTATAGACAATAACGTGCCTGCAGTATTGCTTTTTAATTGGCATGATGCAATTTTTCTTTCCAAACTAATTCATCAAATCACAATAAAGAATGACTAAATTTACAAGATACGAGCTACTCTTGCCATTTTAGGTTTTCCCAGTATTTTCAGAGTCTTGACTTTTACAACATCTCTAAGGTAAGGCTTTCCATTCCACTGAAGAATCTTTTTGCCTCAACGACTGATGTCGCAGCCCTCCTCATACAAGTACACCAGGGAAGAGGGACAGTTAAACAGTAAGGGCTGAGACTAGCACAAAACTAAGGATGGAATTTGACTGGATTAACTTCTGTATTTTGAATGCCAGACTGAGGAGTAGTCTGAACCAAGAAATGTATGGATAGCCCTAGAGCAAAGCTAAGCACCTTATGTGCAACTCCTCAAAGAAACAATTCATAGCTACTCACCTAAAACCTACTGAGCAATACACAACCAAGACCCATGCGGACACGAGGACAAACCACCTCATGCAGTCCACTATATGCATTATCTCAGTGCTGTCTCATTTTAGTACAGGTTCTTAACATTCTCCTTAAGTCATCCACAGCACAAAGTGCTACTGTTCAGGTGGCAAGTGAAGTTTAAGTGAGACACTTTACACAGGAGATAAAACAACTAAGTGCTTAATGGCAACATGGTCAAGCATATTTTCTCTCATTGATTCTTTCCCTCGAACCCAAAAAGCTACAACAGGAGCCAAGATCAGTCCTACCCAAGTTGCCTGAGCATAAGGCAAAGCAACAGGGAGGACAATTTCACACAACCCACCTACAAGGCACTTAGATGAAGCATCTTCACCTCCTTTACAATCAACATACATAGATAAGCTCCTTGAAAGGCTAATTCAGATCAAATAATGCTAAGGCACTTGCCAGCATAGTTTGCATCAGGGACATACCTCTGCCATCTCCACTGAAGAGAAAGGGACTGGTGGATCAGCCAGCTAAAATAAGATGCCTAAAGGTAGATGGTGAAAACATCATCCTAACTTCCAGATCAAACAAGCACTGCTTGATACGTGCAGTTTGTTAGGATGTGAAAAGCAGGCAGCTCTAGCATCCTTTTTGACCCTTCAATTAAGTTAAGAAAAAAAACCCCAAGAGTGTTTTAAATTTGGAAAGAGTCAACAGCTATGACTGCTTTTTACTTCAGAGAAAACCCACTAGTAACAACCATAGTTTATTAGTGAGCCTGAGAATACCTAGCTTTTGAAAAGTTTAGTTCATGACATAGGTTGAATTACCAGAATAATGCTGTGCACAGGGTAAAAATGAAGTATCATCAGATTAAACTTTTTCTCTATGTTCTGCAAGACACTACAATTAGCAGAGGTGCAAGAGCAACCTTTGCATGTCTTCTAAACACGTAATGAATTCAGACAATTCAAAAAGAGGGGTAGGGTTAAATATCTAAGTTTCTTCCCAATATTATAAATAAATTAGAACTGTGAATTAGAAGCACTACTAAGGCACCAACTTAATTTCAAATGTTTAGCTATAGCTTTAATTTTCACTGTAAACTTGACAGGCTCATAGTTAGGTCTCATAAAAATTCTGACTGAAAAATTAACTCTTGTTTGTAAAAACATGAGACAGTTATGCACATTTATTGTAAAGGTTTTAATATATTCCAAGTTCAAGCCATTGTAATAAGTGATCAACACACTAAAATTTGTATCAAAAAGATAGCCTTAGCCATCACTATAAATATACCAGCAATTTTAATTAATTCACAATAGCAAATTCATGACTTTGCTTTTCACAATAAGTGAAAATACACAGGAAATATATCTCAGAAGTTCATCTCAAATTGTGAGCACCAAGCAGTACAATTAGTCAACTATACTGTAAAAAGACTCTCTTATCAATATAAAGTGGTAATTACATATTTTAGCTTTTGTTAGAGAAATACTCAAGATTTTTTACCATTCAGACAAAAGCACTTAACATCACACATACAAGTTTTGCACATTCAGAACACAGAAAATACAAGTTTGCCACTGATCTCAATCTTCACAAAATAGAAAATCCACCTCTTTCAAGGACGCCAGGTGAATAATAAGGTCTAAGCATGAGAAGAAATGCAGGCACTTGCTCTTCAGCCCAAATTCAGGTACCCTCCAAACAGCACGAAACTAGTGATTTTTCATCCAGCTCTGCAAAAGAAGGAGCATCCTACTGATGGGGTCGAACCCCACTACTCGTCTCGGTGGCCAAGGCTAGATTCCTCCCGCAGAACTAGGAGAAGAAGGAATTGTTGCCACCTCAGCAGCATGCAATCCCGAGAAAACAAAGGGGATTCCCATTGTCATTGTCTTCATCTGCAGCTGATCATCACCAGCACTAGCAAGGCAGTAGCTTGCGCAGTTATCTCCACAGCGGGCAATGTCACAACCCGACCAACAGCACAAACTACTACCTCAGCCAGGGCCCTGGTGCTCCCAACCCCTTCTGAAGGGGAAACAAGCAGGCAGACAACACAGCAGCGACAAATGAAATTAAAAGGAAAAACAGAAGAAAGATAAAAGGGCTCTGGGGTCTTTTGATGATCCTCGTCTCCTTTATCTGCTGCAGACATCAACCAGACTCCTCTCGCCTGACTGTGAAAAGCAAAGGGAAACCCCGCCCAGCTCCCTCCCCAGTTTTGCCCTTTTCCTTGCATGACCTGAAACCGACGGGAAGAGCTTCATTTATCAGATACATTACAGACCCCAGCTGGTACAGTAAAGATCACGTTTAATTTCAAACAGCCACAGTTCCGCAAGCCTGTAACAGATGGGGCGGG